>OZ020292.1:8141286-8451286 GCA_963971205.1 Aethes cnicana
AATTTCGATAGAAAATTCCGAATATCCAAACGCATGAATGTATAATGCATGCTTTGCATGCTTTTATGACTAGCCACAAAGTCTCGGCAAAGGCTCGAGTGGCTGTACATAGAGGTGTGCTAGTGCCGACACTTATGTATGGTAGTGAAAGTTGGGTATGGCAGAAGAAGCACGAAAGTAAAATCAATGCTGTAGAAATGAGAGCATTGCGGAATATTGCAAATGTTAAATTGAGTGATAGGGTAAGGAATAGCGTGATAAGGGAGCGGTGTGGTGTGAAAGAGGATGTAGTGACAAAAAAAGAAAAAGGTATGCTATATTGGTTTGGGCATATGGAAAGGATGAATGAGAGAAGACTGACAAAAACTATTTGTTAAATATGAAGGACAGTGGTAGGCGCAGTGGAATAATGGATCTGAATAATTACGAGAATAAACGATTAAAGCTGTTACTGTTTAATTTGTATGTTAATATATCGAAAGTACATAAGAGAACGAGAAAATATTATTGACAAGTTTATCAACACACCGTTACTATGGAACGGTTTCTAAGACAGAAAAACATAGACTAAAAGAGTTAACCTATACAGAGTATGGTATTCTTAACACTATTTATATGGCTAGTGTGAATGGAGGTGCTGGAAGAGGAAGACCGAGGCGAATGTTCTTGGATCAAATTCAGGACAATCTGATTAAAGGCCAGGTCAAAAGTACTTTAAACCGACGAGCATGTATGCGGAACGGGATGAAAGTTGAAGAAGCGAGAGAAGTATGCAAGAGTCGTAGCAAATGGAAAGAAGTGGTCTCTGCCTACCCCTATGGGAAAAAGGCGTGATATTATGTATGTATATGTATGTATGTATGAATGTATAAACCTAACCAAACTGCATGTAAAAGTAGGTAATACCTAATAAAATATGTATGGATGGTGTGTGATTATGACTTTAGTATGTAGAGTGGCAACACTCAGGTTTATGGAAAATAAAAGCATTCTCTTTGGATCGCAATACATGGTGATGGTGTGTTTACATAAACGGCGTTCAAAACGACATTCACGGGCGCGTTCACAGGCACGGTTGTGTAAACAGGCTGATTTTGAACGCGCTCTTGAACGTGAACGTGAACGCCGTCGATCGGTCGGCTGGTGCGATCGCGTTAGTATCGCTTGCACCTTTGTGACGTACGGATGATGACGACTTGCCGAATAAAAATAATTTACCAATGCCAATTTGTCGGAATGGTCAAACGACCAAAATTTTACATTTCCTGGGGTGTTACCAAGTAGAACCTATTAGCAAAGTCCGGTCATCAGCAGCAGGGAAGTTGGCAATGGCGAGATAAAATAAAACGTTGATTGATGTCGACACGAAGTCTGTTTAATAACTTTACCATTAACACACAATATTGTCTCAGGGCACAAGTAATGGATACAGAATTAATATTTCTACGTACAACGTTCTACAGGAACAAATCAAAGATGGCGAGCGACGACGGAGGCGGAAGCAGAGATAAAAATATAGAGTAATTGTTCAAAAACGTACATAAGCAAATGTAGTTTAGTTTATGGTATAATCGAATAAGTAATTTCATTTGTAATAAATTAAACTACCAATCCGGGCCTACCAACACAACACTTCCCCTCATGCGTAACATGAGTGCAGAAATCTAAGCAACAAAATTAACAACCAAGTCAATCACAAATTTCACACTGTAAGAAACACTCATGTCTAGCATGACTATAAATAGAACTGCCAAGTAGGTATGTATGTAAAGCTACTATAGCATTATGTGGGCAACTATATATATAAACAAAGAAAAGTTACATCACATAGCACATAACTACTTAAGGCCTAAATCATTAACAAAACCGGAATGTTTACCACTTGATAAGGGTTTAGTAAGTATGTCAGCCACCATTCTTTCAGTAGGCAAATAGTTAACAACAACATTTTTCTCCCTTACAATGTCCTTCACATAGTGATAACGAAGATCTATGTGTTTTGTCTTTTTGTGGCAATATTCCTTTGTCTCAAGCAACCTAAGAGCACTTTGGTTGTCACTAAAGATTCTACAATCAAAATGTTTATCAAAAATTTTAAACAAAAAAATCCTGATAAAGCATACTTCTTTGCAAGAATCGCTAAGAGCCAAATACTCCGCTTCTGTGCTGGAAAGCGCGACACAGCGTTGTTTACGCGATTCCCAGCAGACAGTAGAGCCACCAAGCTTTACAACAAAACCACTGTAAGATCGTCTGTCCACATCATTAGCCCAATCAGCGTCAGCAAAAACAGTAATATCAAAAGTACCAGACTTAGTAAAAATAAGCTTTTTATCAATGCTACCTTTAAGATATCTTAAAATACGTTTTGCCGCCAGCCAATGAGCTCGAGTAAAACAAGTATTAAATTGACTCAAGTTACTTAGGGCATATGTGATATCTGGTCTTGAACAAACGGAAAGATACATTAAGCAACCTATTAACTCTCTATAGGGATATACATTGTCTGATATCACATCATTTTCTGTGCCATTGTCCAACTTAGTTACAACCATAGGAGTGGATACACTTTTACAGTCTGTCATTCCAAAACGTTGTAGTAATTTTCTTATATAATCAGACTGATCTAGCATTAGCAAACCTCGTGTCCTGTCTCTATGTATCTTTATGCCTAAACAATGTTTCAATGGGCCAAGACTCTTACAACTAAATTCAGACTTTAACAATTCAAAAACTTTATCTTTTTCATTATTGTTACTAAATATAAAAAAAATCATCAACATATAATGCAATAATAGTAATTGTGTCATAATTTCGTTTCATATAAACACATGGCTCACATTCATTTTGTACATAACCATTGCTAGTCAATAAATTGTTAACACTATTATTCCAAAGTCTGCTTGCCTGCTTCAGGCCGTATAAACTCTTATTTAATAAACAAACTTTTGTTTTGTCATTGCAAAAGCCTGGAGGTTGTTCCATTAATATTTTCTCATCTAATTTACTATGTAAAAATGCTGTATTTATGTCTACATGTTCAATGTCCAAGTTTAACTCATTTGCAATACAAAACAGAATTCTTAGCGTTGTGTGTCGTACAACAGGTGAGAAGGTATCTGTGTAATCTATCCCATTCTGTTGACTAAACCCTCTTGCCACTAGACGTGCCTTATACTTCATACAATCCTGACCTGATTCATCAGTTTTTAATTTATAAACCCATTTGCAGCTTATGATGTTACTATTTTTAGGTCTGTCTACTAATTTCCAAACATTGTTCTTAATAAGAGAGTTATATTCCTCTTCCATGGCAGTAGACCAGTGGTCTTTGTCAGAACTTGACATTGCCTCAGTATAAGACTGAGGTTCATCATAAATAAAATTATTAACCAAAAATGATATGTCTGATGAGTCAGATAAGTTATAATCAACAAACCTGCTTGGAGTTTTATTGCGAGTGGAACGAACAGGTCGTTCGCTGAGAATACTACTAGGAACCTGTGGAGGCAAATCTTCCCCTCGAACAGCTGCTTCGTTCCTCAGAGTGGAGTCCGACTGGTCGCTGTCTCCATCATCAGTATCTTCGGCACTCTCATAGCAGTCTCCTGAAATTGGAGACGTATACATATCAGTATCTGAGCTACTGTTACAATTTGTATCACATGAGGATTTATTTACATTATCATTATCATTGTTATCATTATTTTCATTATCACAGATAGTTTCCTCAATTGGGGTATTGCTTTGAAATTCAATATTATTGGAATTCAAATTGTGTGAAATATTCTCATTATTAATACCATCAGTCAAATTATTAAAATTATTATTTATATTTATTGGGCTTTGCACACCAGTACTGACAGAAATAAAATCATTATTTGACATACTGTCAACACACTCACTTACAAAATGGTTCATAAATTGGTTTTCAAAAAATACTACATTTCTAGACACAATAATATGTTTTGGATTTGAGGGATCAATGAGTCTATAGCCCTTCGTATGGTCACAATAACCAACAAAAATACACCGTTTAGATTTAGAATCAAGCTTGTCTCTTTTTATTGCTGGAATAAGTGTCATAGCTAAACAACCAAATACACGTAAATTACTTAAGTCAACTTTGCGACCTGTCCATACTTCTTCAGGTGTTTTATTTGGGACAGCCGCTGTAGGACTCCTATTTTTAAGGTATATGGCAGTACTCACAGCTTCTCCCCAGTATTCTTTTGGAAGATGAGCTGTGATAAGCATACAACGAACTTTTTCAAATAAGGTTCTATTTAATCTTTCAGAGACTCCATTTTGAGATGGGCTATAGGGTGCTGTAAGTTGATGAATTATACCCTCACTTTCTAGAAATTTAGAGAATTCAGCATTGCAATATTCTCCACCTCTGTCACTTCTCAAGCATTTGACAGAAAAACCAGTTTGTTTCTCAACAGTTGCTTTAAAACATTTAAATTTGGACAAGACTTGTGACTTATTTTTGAGCAGATAGCCAAAACTTTTCCGAGAATAGTCGTCCGTGAATGTCAGCAAATACTTGGAATTTCCCAAACTATCTACTGAAAAAGGACCACACACATCGGAATGCACCAGCTCCAATAACTGCTTGGCACGTTGAGGTTCACCCCTGGGAAACGACTGCATTGCATGCTTCCCCTCAACGCACGTCACACACCTTTCGGTGATTGCAACATGCTGAGACGGATTAATTTCAACACCAAAAGCAATATTATTTAGAACACTCACCCCAGGATAGCTGAGATGTCCTAGGCGCCTGTGCCACAACTCCATGGCTCCTCCAGCTCCAGTGTCAAGCGAACATTGTGGCTGTGACACACAATTCACATCGGTCACGCTCCCCATGGCAGCAAAAGATTCCTCCTGAAAAACAGAATTACATCTACCATGCACATTGTCCAAAGTATAAATTCCCCCCTGTCTAGTGGCAGAGACTACAAGAGATTCCCCTTTGAAAACATAACATTTATTATTTTTAAAATTAACAGTAAATCCCTTCTCACTTAATTTACTCACACTGATTAAATTGGTTGAGAGGTTAGGTATATATAAAACATCTGTTACTAGTTGATATTTGTTATTTTTCATGGGAATGCTTACCTCACCAATACCTAGACAACACATGGAATTTCCATCAGCAACTTGTACTTGTTTACTTAATTTATTCAATGACTTGAACCACTTAATGTCTTTACACATGTGAGTGCTTGCACCTGAGTCGATGATCCAGTCCGCGCTTCTGGACACATTCACCATCAATGCTATTTCCTTCTTTGATGATTCCTTGTCCCTTTTCATTTTGTAACACTTTGTTTTAGTGTGCCCCGGCCGTTTGCAGTAAAAACATGTGACAGTTTTCTTCTTGTACTGTCTAGAGACCATCGCTAAGTCATTGCTGTCATTTCGCTTCCTGCGTTCTTCTTCTTGAAGGAGACGGGTTCTAACCAGGTCACTCGAGATGGCTCCTGAGCACGCTATAGCTTCGAGTCCTGAGACTAAGACGTCGTACTCTTGAGGTAAACCACTCAGCATGATCTCTGCGACTTCTGCGTCTTCAATAGTTCTTCCGATGTCTGCTAGTTGTTGTACCAACGTGGTGATCACAACAATATAAGAATCCATGTCCTGGTAGTCGGTATAGTTAATACGATGCAATTTTCGCAACAGTGTGACTCGACGACAAAAACCTTTATCTTCGAAGATATTGCTTAGGTTGTTCCATGCCTTCTTTGCAGTTGTTTCATTTCGTATGTATTGGATGCAATTGGGTTTCACCGCTAAGCTAATCCGGGCTAAAGCGCGTGCATCTTTGTGCTTATCAACCGATTCACCTTCGGCAGGACAAACACACGACCATAAATCTTCTATAACCAAGATGTGGCGCATGCTGAATTTCCATGTTGAGTAATTGCTTACTCCATCCAGCTTGTCGAACGGCACATTTACTGGGTAATGGTGCCCATTTCCAGAATTTGCAGATTCGCCTTGGATCATTGTAAATATCGGCGACGTAGTCCACGCGGCGACCGTAACAAGCGCGGCGTTACGTCACGAGCAGTAGAACCGTCAGCCAGATATGTGACGATATAACATGCGCTCCAGTTGCACACACAAAATATTTTACTCACGCCAAATTGCCATTTCTTCTTGCTTTGCTTCATCCAAATAATGTCTGCCGTGTCTGGGCCAAATAACCTATTAGCAAAGTCCGGTCATCAGCAGCAGGGAAGTTGGCAATGGCGAGATAAAATAAAACGTTGATTGATGTCGACACGAAGTCTGTTTAATAACTTTACCATTAACACACAATATTGTCTCAGGGCACAAGTAATGGATACAGAATTAATATTTCTACGTACAACGTTCTACAGGAACAAATCAAAGATGGCGAGCGACGACGGAGGCGGAAGCAGAGATAAAAATATAGAGTAATTGTTCAAAAACGTACATAAGCAAATGTAGTTTAGTTTATGGTATAATCGAATAAGTAATTTCATTTGTAATAAATTAAACTACCAATCCGGGCCTACCAACACAACAGAACCAATAATATGGACCCCATCAAATAAGCAACATAAATTTAAAAAAATGTTGCAGATGCTCAGGAGAGGTTGACAAACTCATGAAGGAGTTCAAACGGAGAAAAGAAGTACTTACGGGCACACTATATCTCTTTTCCGTGGAAACTACATCTTTCCGAAATAAAAAGAAGCCTACCAACTATCTCCATATCAAATTTCATTATAATCGGTCCAGAGGTTTAAACGTGAAGAGGTAAGAAACAGACAGAATGTGAAAGTAACTGTAATTTCGCATTCATAATATTAGTACGGGTGGATTTAGACGCAAACTGAAAAATCATCATCATAATTTTTTTGTTTCTTTTTCCTATAAAAGTAAATGAAATCCAAAGCAGTTAGCTCCCACGAGATTAACGTCCTCGTCGTCTGCCATCCTTGCACTGACTAGCACGCCCGCGGTAGTGTAAACACTCTGCTTTTATTGTGTTTACATGAACGGCGTTCAACACGACGTTCACGGGCACGTTTACGAGCCCGGGCGCGTGTATGTAAACGCAGTATGACAGCGCAAAAAAATAAAATGTTTTTTAAAAAATCCGTGAAAATCTGAATAATCATGGAAGACTTGAAAAAACAATTGGACGCGCAGATGACGCTGATACAACAGCTGCAGGAGCAACTTTCAAGCCAAAGTCAGCAACAATCAGCACCAGGCATCGATGCCGCCAATTTTCTGCCCGGCATGACCACGCCGCCGCCACAGCAATTTTCGTTCAAAGCTGCAGATTGGACAATGTGGTGAGTGGCGCACGTTGTCAGAGTAAACAATCGTGATTTATTAGGAGCTAACCTGGTATTTAGTGTAGATTTGTGTTGTGTTCGTTTTGTTTTGTGATTGTTATTTGACGGGGTAAGTGTATTGTTGGGGGAAGGTGGCATTAACTTATATGTAGGTTCGCGCCGCCTTTGCCTAGCGCGCCATGGCGTCCGAACCCTCGGATTCGGACGACCCGGATGATCCCGGGATCAAGCCTTCTGCTTTAGTAGAACCTCCATCCCCAGGGATGGAAATAGAAATCACGGACGTGCCTGCTCCCAGGAAAAGAGCCAGCTCATTTATTGATAACGGTGCTTCCATACCCGTCGAGCCGCCCAAACATCCTCGTCCTGATTATCAAAATCAACTTCGGCCTCCCCATTCCCAAATTCCTTGCTCTAGCCAATCCCAGAAAGAAATCCCACTGACCCAGTCTACACCAACCCCTGCATCCCAGCCTAAGCCTCCACATCGGAACAAGTACATTTCTTCAGACTGTGGTCCTTATGTGGTGCATGTAATTCGGGAAGAACCCTGCCCGGACTCAGGTACATACATAAACCCTGTAAAGTTTGGTCAATTCATTTGGAAAAAGAATATTAATGATGGGATTAAGGAAGGCGGAATTAAAAAAGTGGGTAGGAATAGAATATCGGTGGAATTCGTAAACGGTAACAAAGCTAATGACTTTCTATTCTCCAATGCACTAGCTTTGGCTAAATTCAAGGCGCTTATTCCTTCATTCAATATCTCACGCACGGGAGTGGTGAGGAATGTACCAAAAGACTTTTCAAATGACGAGCTCCCGGAGCTTATCAACACCCCTCGAGGTTGCGGACCAGCCATTAAGGCCAGGCGCCTTAATTACAAACAAAGAGACTCTTGTGATGGGACCACCGCATGGGTCCCCTCCGAAACTGTGGTGCTGACCTTCGATGGCCAAACTCTCCCACAGCGTGTCTTCTTGTTTAATTGCGCTCTTGAAGTGGCTCCATATAATTACCCGACAGTCCAATGCTACAAATGTTGTAGATTTGGACACGTCAAGGCTCAATGCCGATCTCGTCCTCGTTGCGCTAAATGCGCACAGCCGCATGAAGTTGAAACTTGCGAAGTTCCTGATGAGTCAGTATCATGCCTTCACTGTTCTGGTCATCACAAGGCGACGGACAAAAAGTGCCCCGAGTTTGGCCGACAAAAACTCATTAAATTGACAATGTCTGATGAGGGTATCTCGTATAGTGACGCCGAACGACGACATCCATCCTCCAAACGCCCATTCAGTGAAGTCCTGAAACAACCACCCTCCTCCTCCTCCTCTTATACCAAAACAGTCTTTGTAGCAAGAAAACCCCGCTCTCCGCCTTCTACTCACGGGTATGACAAACAGGCTCATGGTGCCCTTTTAGCCGGGCATAATACCCCCTTACCAGGCAATGGAGTTGCCCTGCTTTCACAAGGCCCCCAAGGGACCCCATCGTCCTCTCGCACTTCCCCCAGTCCAGACTTTGTCCCCACAGTCATCAATCTAGTGACCTCTCTGATTCAGTTACTTTCATCTAATTCTCAATTACCGTCCAACGTTGCCGAAACTCTGAAAGCCTTCTCCTCCATGCTTCCCCGGGCCCCCGGGCCCTTAGACCAGGCCCCACATAATGCTTCATAAAATTTTACAGTGGAATATTAGGAGTGTCAGTCGCAACAAGGCTGACCTCCTATTCCTTAGTGACAAGCACAAGCCCTCCATCATTGCTCTTTCTGAAACGTGGCTTAAACCCTCGTCAAACTTCAGCCTTTCTGGCTATTCCTGTCTTCGACAGGATGGCCAGAATGGATATGATGGATGTGCTGTTCTCATCCGAAAAGGCCTTAATTATTCTCGTGTTCCCATCCCTCCCCACCCTTCATTCTATGTAGTAGCTTGTAAAGTGTTAGACATCATAATAATTTCAGTTTATATTCCTCACCCTAATCCCTCTATCATTTCTCAACTATGGCGTCATATCTCGAGTATTTCTGGACCAGTTTTAATTCTCGGTGACTTTAATTGTCACAACCCCCTTTGGGGTTCCCATAATACTAACTCTTCTGGTAACAAAATCATTGACCTCCTCGACTCTGAAAACCTATGTCTTTTAAATGATGGCCGACCTACCCGGCGGGTATCTCCCATGCAAAACCCCTCATCAGTAGATCTGTCTCTTTGCTCCCCTTCCCTTGCCTCTCTCTGTACCTGGGATATCTCTCCAACAAGCTATGGCAGCGATCACCTGCCTATCATAATCTCATATTTTACTAATTCTTCAAATCCTCCAGTCCCCTGCCCCCCTCTCCAAAGGTTCAACCTGTCCAAAGCTGATTGGCCAACATATTCCTCCGCTTTGAATGATAAAGTTTCCCTTTTACCTCCAGTCTCCTCTTCCAATTGCTTAGATGCATATTCTCTTTTTTCTAAATATTTAATTGAATCCGCTGAAATTGCTATCCCGCTGAAAAATGCCTGCTTCAATAAACGCCCATCTCTTCCGTGGTGGGATTCGGATTGCTCTTCGGCTATCAAAAACCGTAACGAGGCAGAGGCGTCATATTGTTCTGACATGTCTACGCCAAATTTCATTACCTTTAAACGAATCCAGGCTAAATGTAAGAAACTCCTCTCCTCGAAAAAAAAGTTAGGCTGGTCTAAATTTTGTGAATCAGTTTCTCCTTCTACCCATCCTTCGTTGGTTTGGCGCAATATAAAACGTTTTCGCTCCTCGTGTTTCGCCCCCCCTTCCCCACCCTCTTTTTCTGATTCCCCTGAGTGGATGGATTCATTCCTGGACAAGTTAGCGCCTCCGTACGTTCCTTCCCTCTCAGAACTCCCTACTGTCCCATCGCTTTCTCCAAACTCTTCCAATTTTCTGTCATCCCCGTTTCAACTCTCAGAACTACGATCCGTTCTAGAATCTCTGAAGGATTCTTCCCCTGGCCCTGATGGCATCCCCTACTCCTTTCTGGCTAGAGCTAACTCGAACACAGTTTCATATTTCCTAGATTTAGTCAACTGCATGTTTAATTCCGGTATTGTCCCTGAAGTGTGGAAGACCCAGTACGTCATCCCAATCCTCAAACCCGGCAAGGACCCAGATTCAGCTTCCTCCTATCGCCCAATAGCCCTTTCTTCGACTCTGTGTAAGATTACAGAACATCTCTTAAAAAACCGCCTAGATTGGTTCTTGGAAAGAAACAAAATCCTATCCCGTTTCCAGTTCGGTTTCCGGAAAGGGAAAAGCATTGCCGATAGCCACTGTATACTCGCTACCGATATCAGACTTGCCTTTTCTAGAGAGGAATCGGTCGCTGCTGCCTTCTTGGACGTATCCGCTGCCTACGATAATGTACTTCTTTCAGTGCTCAGGGACAAAATGTCCAAGCTGAGCATCCCTTTGAAGGTCGTCAATTTTATCGCTAACCTTTTAATGTCTCGGACTATCAAGGTCAGGTGGCAAGGAACTCTTCGGGGCGTCAGGGTTATGTGGAGGGGCCTCCCCCAGGGTTCGGTTCTCTCACCAATTCTTTATAATATTTATACTTTTGACCTTGACAGGCCTATGAACATGCAGTGTCGAATGCTCCAATACGCAGATGACGTAGCCATTTACTGCAACGATAAAATCCCCAGCTCCGCCTGTGCTAAAGTAAACAATGACTTAGCTTCCCTTAAAAGTTGGCTACTTCTTCACGGCCTTTCCCTTTCTCCTTCAAAAAGTTCAGCTGTTATCTTTTCCCGTAGCAGAACCTCCCCTCAATGCAATATTCAATATGACGGTTCTACTATTCCAATCTCTGACTCTGTTAAATTTCTGGGTGTTATTTTTGATAGGCGCCTACAAGGCTCTCTTCATTTGGCTTACATCTCCAAAAAATGCGAAAAAAATATTAACATGTTAAGGGCCCTTTCTGGGACCAAGTGGGGGGCACATCCTTATTCTCAGAAGTTATTGTATAACGCTTTCGTCAGAAGTCACTTAGACTTTGGGACATTTTTCTATGAACCATGCAATAAGACTGCTCTTAAAATGCTGGAGACAATACAGTCAAAGGCCCTCCGTATTGTTTGTGGAGCGATGAGATCGTCTCCGAATAGAGCTCTTCAAGTGGAATGCGTGGATCCCCCTCTCGACATTAGAAGAAAATACTTAGCCGACCGGTTCCTTTTTCAAGCGTTTTCACTTTCTTCCCATCCCCTTGTCCCCAAACTTCAATTGCTTCATAGTTACTGCACTTCAAAACCTTATTGGCGTAACAAATCGGTCCCTAATTTAATTCTTAGTTTAAGAAAGCTCTCCTCTTTAAGGGCACCAGTAGAGAAGAATCCACAACTTCCTCTGTACTCTCTCCCCTTCGAGGCAATCATTCACTTTCCCAATGTCCTCTTCAACACTGGTATCCATAAAAACTCTCTCCATGCTAACTCCCAATTTAACCACTATGTTGACTCTTTTTTCCCCAACCACATGCTCTTCTTTACTGACGCTTCAAAACTCTCGACTTTGGGGTGTGTTGGTTTTGCTTTTGTTTGCCTTAATAACAACTTTACAGCTAAATTTAAGATCCCTCCGGAATCTTCTGTATTCTCCGGTGAATGCTTGGCCCTCCTCAAAACAGTTGAACACATTTTCCATCTTAAAATCCCTAAATCTGTTATTTTTTCTGACTGCCTCAGTGCCCTTGAGGCTATCTCAGTCCACCCCTTTCGTAACTGTTCTCGCAACTCTATCATTGCCAATTTGAAAAATGCTATCTACACTTGTTATATCAATAATTGTGATGTCTCATTCGTATGGATTCCTAGTCACTGTGGAATTTCAGGAAACGAATCCGCGGATTTAAATGCTAAAATTGCCGTCATTCATGGAGATGACTCACTCTTTAAAATCCACTCTCAAGACCTTTTAAACACCCCCTCCACATTCTTATCCCATAAGTGGTCTGCTCGATGGGCTAACTCAAAAAAGTGTTATTACTCTTCATTACAACCAGAGATACCGGCGCGTCCATGGTTTTTTAAAAATCGCTCCTTGTCGAAAAGACATACAAGTATTATTATAAGACTACGGCTCGGGCGTGTCTGCACACCCGAACTTCTTTCAAAATACAAACTAAGAGATTCCCCACTGTGCGACTGTAAAAAAGAGATCGGCACTGTCGATCATATATTTTTTAATTGCCCTCTTAATGATAAGCCCCCTAGTTTATACTCTTCACTTTCAAAGCTGAAAGTCCCTCTGCCAACAAATATGTCGAATCTTCTCTGTATAATTAACAATAGGAAAATTGTCTCAGCTATTTGTAAATTTGTAGATCGAAATAATTTTACTCTCTAACCCTTTACTCGTCTGACGTTTACAGATAGTCTAATTTTAATCTAACCCTTTGTTTGTTTATATATTGTTTACTGTTTACGTATAATATATGTGGCGTTTGGTTTCAGGTACTAACAACCCTTCTAGATCGCTAAATCAGATTCGTTCTAGTAAAATAAGCACGTGCAAAGCTCAACACTTGATTCTGGCAGAATTGTGCTGGATTGTCAGCGACAGTAGCCATAAACTAAAGAGTCGAAGTCGAAGTTTGGACAATGTGGCATCAGAGGTCACTGGATAGCGGTATGCAGGAAGAAAAATGAGAAAAAAGAGGCTACCAAATCAGTCAATGAAATTGAGGAGGATTCTGAAGACTTTTTCTTTGGAAATATTGAGAAGACCATAGATTCGGTTAGCACACAAAAACCGACGCGCTCCAAATCCAAGTATGCTACATTGCTTGTGAATGGCCAAAAAACGAAATTCAAAATTGACACAGGTGCATCGGAAACAGTAATAAGTCCTGAGCTCAGAGTGAAACTAAAGCTACCTGTACCTGTACCCGTCAATGAGAAACTTTTGGGACCCTGTGGCATATTATTACCAGGACGAGGGGTATGCAGAAACATAAAAATGTCATGGCAAGGTATGGCAAAGCTAACTGACATCTATATACTAGAAGGTCAGCATACTCCCCTACTAGGATTGACAGAATGTGATGATTTCGGAATTGTAAAGTGGCATGAGAAAACACAGATTATGCAGGTACAAACCACACCTTATGTTCGCCCTGAAGAAGAATACCAGGAAATCTTTAAAGGCCTAGGAACAATGGAAGGCAAATACCAAATCAAACTAAAGAAAAATGCCACACCCTACGCAGTCACATCGCCTCGACACATTTCCATACCAATACGACCTAAAGTGCAAAAGACCCTGCAAACCTTACAAGATATGGGAGTGATCGAACCTGTCACACACCCAACCGAATGGTGCGCTCCTATGGTACCTGTTCCAGACAAGAATGACACTGATAGTGTCCGCGTCACAGTTGATTACACGCAACTGAATAAAAACGTCATGAGAGAATATCATCCTCTGCCAACTGTCGAAGAATGTTTGGCACAACTTGCTGGATCCAAATATTTCTCAAAAATTGATGCTGTTAAAAGCTATTTCCAAGTTGAGCTCACTGAGGATTCAAAAGATCTAAATACTTTCATCAGTCCCTTTGGAAGATATAGATTTAATCGAATGCCAATGGGCATGAACCCATCGAGTGAGATATTTCAACGGAAAATGGCAACAATACTAGCAGGCATTAAAGGTTGCATAAATCATGTTGATGACACCTTAGTCCACGGAAAAACCTTGCAAGAACATGACGAGAACCTCAGACAAGTACTCAAAGCATTACAGAAAGGTGGAGTAACACTAAATAAGAAGAAGTGCATCTTCAGAACAACTGAATGTATATTTCTAGGTTACAAAATAACTAGCAATGGAGTACAACCCCTGCAAGACAAAATACAGGCTATAATAGACCTACCAATACCCAAGGATCTTACCGCATTAAGAAGTTTCATGGGAGCAGTCAATCAACATCTCAGATTCCTACCGAACACAGCAGATGTTACAAAACCTCTCCGTGACTTAATAAAAAAAGATTCCCCAAGAGAGTGGAATGCTGAACACACTACTGCATTTCAAGAAATCAAAAAGTTGCTAACCTCAGTACCTCAGTTAGCACATTATGATCCAAACTTAGAAACCAGAGTCTCAGCAGATGCATCGCAGTATGGCATGGGAGCTGTTCTTGAACAAAAACATGGAGATATTTGGAAACCAGTTCACATTTGGTCATCCGCATTCACACCCACTCAGCAGAGATATGCAATGATCGAAAAAGAGGCATGTGCTACAACCATGGCATGCGAACGGTTCAAACTGTACCTCCAAGGGTTGCCTACATTCAGCTTGAGATCAGACCACGAACCATTACTCGCCATACTAGGATCAAAACCTATTGCAGACCTGCCTACAAGACTACAAAGGTTTAGAATGAGAATGACCCCATTCAATTATAAAATAGAACATGTACCTGGAAAATACATGTACACAGCTGATATGTTATCCAGGGCCCCACTTCCACCTGAAGAAGAAGATAGAGATATTCTAGAGAGAAGCGACAAGCTCGATGAATCAACATTTCTCAGCATTCTTAAGGAAATGCCTTTTTCTGATGAGCGTCTCAGAAAAATAAAGGAAGCCCAACAAGATGATGATATATGCAAGAAACTGTACAACTATATTATGAATGGATGGCCTAGCCATAATAACATTGAAGAAGAACTAGAACCATTTTGGAAACACAAAGAAGACCTTGTTCTGACTAACAAAATAATAACATGTGGTTTGAAACTATACATACCTACAAAACTCAGACAAGACATGATTGAAAAGCTTCATACTGGACATGTCACAGCTATCAAGAGTCAACTACGAGCTAAACATACAGTATGGTGGCCTACATTAGAATATGACATCACCCGCTGGTCAAACAAATGTGAAATCTGCGCTAAACAGACTACACAGAGACCCGAACCTCTCATAAATGGAGAAATACCTGAAAACCCGTTCGAAGTCATGGCCGCTGACCTATGCACCTACAGAGGAAAAGAATATCTTGTTGTAAGAGATATACTATCGAACTACCCTGAGGTAATCTCCCTGACATCTACTACCTCTATGGCAATAATCAACCACCTGAAGTGCATCATGGCCAGACATGGTATACCGATTATCTTGAAATCAGATAATGGCCCTCAATTTGCCTCAAAACAGTTCCAACAATTTGCAAGAGAATGGGAGTTCACACATGTCACATCAAGCCCCCATTTCCCCCAAAGCAATGGAGCTGCAGAAATAGGTGTCAAAATAATTAAGAAAATATTTGAGAAAAATCCAAAAGATCCCCTACTTGGATTGCTACACTACAGAACAACACCTACTCAACTTGGAATTGCTCCCTCACAAATCGCTATGTCAAGACTTCTGAACACAAATATACCAATAACATCCTCAGCGTTGAAGCCCAAAGTACAAGATATAGAACAGTTGAGAGAAAAGTTACTGAAAAGAAGAGAAAAAGCTAAAGAAAACTATGACAAGAGACATAAAGCTAAAGAACTACCTGAATTGGAAACCGGAAAAAGAGTATTTCTACCCGATGAACAAATACATGGAACAGTTACTGGGAAGAGAGAAGAGCCTCGGAGCTACAATATATTGACAGAAAAAGGAAGAGAAATTAGGAAGAACAGAAAAGCAGTAATTGAGCTACCTGATCAAGCCACTGAGTCAGAGACGCAGAACTCCTCCGTTCATACTCCCACACCACCTTTGTCTCCATACCTCCCACCTTCACCAAGCCCAGACCCTATCATATTTATTGTTCCAGAAAAACAGTGTCTACCACAAATGACAACAACAACTCCAGACCAACCAGAGACTGCCGAATACTCATCGCCTACTACTGAAAACCAATACTCACCAATCTTATCACCTGAGATGAGGCTGAGTACACCTACAGAAGAGGAAGAGGAAGAAGAGATCACAACTGACACCAATGAGGGATCGCCACCATCAACTCCCTTCATTACCCCTGACTCGTCTTCCACAAGCCTGGAGTCTTCACCAGAGCGAGACATCACCACTACCAAATCTGGACGACAAGTGAAACCTAAGAAAAAGTGTTTGTGTAAAGACTGTTAAATGTGAATCAAAGACATACAGTGATAGTGTTGTGTACCTACTGTATAAGTATGTGATCAAATTGGTAAGTTAGTATCTTATAAGGACAATTTATGCTTAGTTAGAATGCAAGTAAAACAATCATTTAGTTTAAAAATCTTCATTATTCACAGCACATAACAATCAATGATAACATCACTCTTACTTGCTAACATAGTACTATCGCATTTAAGGTATAAATAATGTCCATAAAAGCACAGAGATCTTGTTGATTAATATGTTACTATGTCTTGCTTAACACCTTTCAAACTGGAAGTCATTACTTGTAGATCAATCCATATATTGTTATAACTGTCCAGTGCTCATTTTTATGTTCTGAAATTTACGCTGTAATTGTTTATTTGTTAAAAACTTATTTTTAGGTTAGATTTATTGTGTCAAATGTCAACGTCACTCGACGAAACGTCAAACCAACTAGAGATGTAAAAACCGTAAAAACCTGTAACTAGTGATGTGAAAGCTACTCTTTGTAAAAGGAAAAGGAAGATGTGTGATTATGACTTTAGTATGTAGAGTGGCAACACTCAGGTTTATGGAAAATAAAAGCATTCTCTTTGGATCGCAATACAGATGGTAAGGTTTGTATGGATGGTAAGTTTGTTAATCTTAATAGGTAATTCATCAGAATTCGGACTGCAAGTTTAGTGTGTAGTTGCCCTTACATCCCATTAAGGATTTGTCATTGACATATTTGGATGATTTTGTGGAGAGCTTTAGCCCCTAGCAAGTGATATTAGAGTTAGGTAAGTGAAATTGAACTTCATGAAGCGGCACCACTTAAGACAACGATAAATAATCTTGTGAAAGGTTAAAACGTACAGCTCCGGTACTGCCTCCAGTGCTGCCACCTGTAACAATGTAAACGTAAAGGTGGTAAAGGTAAAGATATCATCATCATCATCAGGTAAAGATATGATCAAACCAAATATTAATTACTTATTTGTCATAACTCAGGTCGCATCATGATGTTACATTTTTTATGTCCTGCCGAGTTTTGCCGTAAGGCGTTCAATGGCTGACAAATAGAGCATGCAGCATGCTTACTTTACTTCATCAGTTGGATCAGCGGAAATACTCTAAATTCATAAAAGCTATTGCGCTCTACCCTAGAACCGAATTAGACGGATCGCGCGAATGAAGTTCCATTTTGATTCAATCAATCAATCAAACATCATTTATTTTCTTTACGTATAAAATACATGCAAATACAGTGCTAAGTATCTACAGGTAAAATAGTTACAGAGGTGAGTTACTAAAACAAGTTTTTACATAATGGAAAATAACAATTACAGAACAATAAACATGTAAAGTTAATAAATTGAATAACATACATAATTATATATCCTTATTATCTAAAGTATTAGCGAAGAACTCTTTGATCGAGTTAAAGGGACGCTTTAAAAAATATTCTTTGGCCTTTCTGTCAAATGCAGCCACGCTACTGCATTTTTTTACATCATTGTTTAAATGGTTGTAGATTGTGATGGAGACATTATTGAAACTGTTGCTGAAATGTACAAATTTAGATTTGGTTAGTGCTAAATCGTTTCTGTTCCTGAGAACACAATTGCCACCAAGGCTCTGGCCTACTGTGATGTATTTGTCTTTATGTGCAAACACGTATACACACACTCTATACAGATATAAAGAGACGACAGTGAGTATTTCATTTTCAATAAAGAAATTTCTATGCGTTGCGGGGATTGTTTTACAACCCTCAATTATTCTTATTGCTTTTTTTTGCAAGATTAATATGGCGTTTACTTTGCAGCCATTACCCCATGCTTCAATGCCATAACTGATCATGCTTTCGAAATAAGAATGATAAATCATTTTAAGGATAGATTTACTGGCTGTTCTTGAGAGGCTTTTCAATGAGAAGCATGCACTTGCCAGTCTTTTACATAGGTAGTCGATATGGTTATGCCATCTTAAGTAGAGTACGGATCAAGCTCAAGACCCAAGAAACGAATACAGTTTGATTTTTCTATGGGTATGTTACATATAAAGTCCGCACTATTGACCCTTCGTCTGAAAATTATGTAAAAATTCTACATTTTATTACTTAAGTAGGGGAGAGGGGGGCAGCCTGGTACACTTTTTACACTCCTTGACGTATTTCAAAAGATTACCCATAAAAACCAGTTTTAAGCCTCTACACAACAACGTATGTTATTAACCTATGTAATTAATGCATTTGCACATGTCCAAAGCTAAAGACAAAGGTACAATTCAGAATTTTACAACTCAAGGAATAATGTTCAATACTGCCCCAAGCGTGGGTAGCTTTGAATTTACTTGGGGCAGATTTGAAATCTGGATTGTAAGGCAACAATATCGAGATATACGTGTTTTTTTTTACCTGTACTTAGTACAGTTAGTCACTAGAAATGGTCGTATTAACATTTTACTCATATAATTTGCAGTTATAACTATGAGGGGGTACTTTTGACCAGAAATGTTTTTTGTAGTGTTCAAAGGTGCCTCAGGAGGGTACCTTTGTAAAGTATTGAAATTCTATTAAAGCTGCCCCCTTGAGGCAGTTTTGTACACACTATTGTTCAAAACTACCCCAACAATGTAACAGGGGATAGTGATTCAGTATTTATTATGTTTTAGTTGTAGTTAAATAAAAATATATAAAATGTCTAATTAGAATTTTCATTTTATCATATAAAACGAGTGAAAAACAGACAATAGAATCGACTACCAAACTCGTTTAAGCAAATCTTGTTAGTAAAAAAGGCGGCAAATTTGAAAAGTGTAGGCGCGAAGGGATATCCTCCCACAGGAATTTCGCGCCCTTTTCTACTGACGTGATTTGCTTGACCAATTAATTCAGGTAAATGCGTTATGAGCATTTACTAAAATAACTAAGATAATATTATTTTGAGTTTACGTACCTACATGTCAGTTTATATCGGGGCAGATATGAACATTTCTTATGACCGGGGTAGTTTTGAACAGATTGCTAATCAAAACTGCCTCCTAATTTTTTTTCAAAACTACCCCAACACCTATTTAAAAAATTAAACATCGATATCTTCCAAAACAGTTGCAAATTCTGATTGTTTATTCTTCGTCACTAAAGCTAATTCATTGTACTATCGAATAAATTAAGTTTCACTTACCGCTTCCTTCAAATACAGCCTGAAAATCCTTAGACACGGGGAGCAAAACCGCTAACAGTTGACATCGAAATCAAAATATGCTACTGGTTTGTTCATGTTCTGTCAAACGTCAAATCTGTCAAGTGACAGTTGTGTGGGTCAGTGTTGCGAGCCCAAAAAATGGATTTGGACCATAATCGCACTAAAAATACGTCTTTGAACGCATTTGTTCTAAGCTGCCTTCAGTGATAGCTGCCCCCCTCTCCCCTACATCATCATCATCATTTCAGCCGAAAGACGCCCACTGCTGTACAAAGGCCTCCCCCAAGGATTACTTACAATAATAGTTTTGGAAAATGTGATAGCAAACTTGAGATTGGGAGTTCTTATTTGAAATTTGAGCTTAAACTAACTTCACTTATATGAGTACACAGACCACCCCATGATGTCCTGGTCCTGTGCCTGTACATGAAGGCCTGTGCCCAGCAGTGGGACGCAAATAGACTGAAGTAGTAGTAGTAGTAGTAGTACCTAGTAGTGGGTGTCACCCTTACGTCATTCGCACTGCTGTGTGTTGCAAGTGGTCTATTAAAATAATCCCCGACCCCCATGTATCCTGTGAGTGTTCATTTGTTTTTAACTTGTCCCATTTTGTGTGCTTAAACAAGTAAATGACGATTGTAATGCGCAAATAATTTATTTTGCATTATAGAACGGCTGCAAATATTTCCTTCATTTTTGTTTTATTGCAATAAAGTGGCCACTCGACTTAGACGTAAGGGTGACACGTCACCCGGATCGGCAGACCTTGTTTTCTTAGTCCATGACCAACCCCTATATATTACTTAGAGTAGGAGTAAGTAATGTTTGAAACCATCGCTTGACTGACCTGAAGACGCCTGTTGATGGCTCTGAAACAAAAAATATTCAATTACAAATAACAAACCAACTATCAATCCTGTCCTATAATAAGAGGCTGAAAAGGTGTGACATCTTGGACCTAGCCAACCGTTAAAGGAAA
Source organism: Aethes cnicana (assembly GCA_963971205.1). Classification (NCBI taxonomy): domain Eukaryota; kingdom Metazoa; phylum Arthropoda; class Insecta; order Lepidoptera; family Tortricidae; genus Aethes; species Aethes cnicana. The sequence continues at coordinate 8,161,947 of OZ020292.1, forward strand.
GCATAGTGATATGGCTGCCTCAATGGAGGAAGCTGTCGGGAAGCCAACCTATCACTGAACAAATCCGCTTGTATTTTAACGACTTATCACAAATGAGGAAACAACAAAACAATTACAACAAGATCACACATCTTTATTTAGAACTGTAATCGCTAATGTTAGGGACTTACGCTTCCAATCAACAGCACCGCGACGAACAAAACCATGAAACTCTTGAACATTTTGTCTGGATTTTTCACAAACTGACATGAAAAGTTGCGCCTGCGCAGGTTTATATACGCGAATATATGGGTGTTTCTACCATTTCGTGCAAATCACATTTCCGTGGCAATAAAACCTGCATTAAGTGCAAAATCAACTTCAAATATTTTTTATATTATGTGTTAGGTACATAGGTATACTTTGCATCTAAAATTTAGTATATTATATAAATATAAGCATATGAAAAAAATTAAAACAATGCCAAAAATTCATTACCAACACCGTTCCAAACATAAATGTGTAGGTTTGAGAGCGAATTACTAATATATGGCATGTACCACGTTAAATTTATCCTCTCCTATGGTTGAAGTATTTATTAACGAATATATCTATAAAGCCGTGGTGGCCTAGTGGTTCGACCTACCGCCTCTCATGCAGAGGGTCGGGGGTTCGACTCCGGCTCGCACCTCTAAGTTTACTTAAGTGCGAAATTCAATTTGAATACCACTGTGCTTTTCGGTGAAGGAAAACATCGTGAGGAAACCTGCACGCATCTGAGAATTAATTCAAAGATGTGTGTGAAGTCTCCAATCCGCACTGGGCCCGCGTGGGGACTATAGCCCAAGCCCTCTCGTGATGAAAGGAGGCCTGTGCCCAGCAGTGGGACGCAAATAGGCTGTAGTAGTAGTAGTAGTAGTATATCTATAAAGGTTTAAAGACTCATATACAATTATTATTTACCTTCACCGTAGCAAAACATTTTGTCCACAAAAAAAATTCATTACCACAAATTCAATTTGCAACGACAAAATCAAGCAGCAGACGTGCGAAGTGTTATATGACGCATCGCTCCCCTCAACCCGCGATCCTCACCTCAACCAGTCGTGAGACAGTGAACAGGACGGACGCGCGCCAGATTTTTTGAAAAAAGAATTCGTGTCGCAGTTTTGGGTTTGGTACGTTTTTTTTTCATTGCCATTTATATTGTTTGGAAATAAATGCTTAGTATTTTATTGTAATTTACGATACTTAAATAATCAGCTTTAAGATCGAAACCTTCCTCAATATATAATACTAGCTTTAACCCGCGGCTTCGCCCGCGTGGAATTCGGTTATTATGCTCCCGCGAGCTCTATGCGCCGCTGCGGGCAGGCGCAGCATTTATTTTCTCCTGGGAACTTTTTGTTTCTTCGATACCTCCCAAAGATATTCATTTGAATTGCATGGTGTAAATGGCAATCATAAAGTCCATGAAATGCTTAATTGTATTTAAAATGATTAATACTGTATCCCTCTAAATAGCTTTCTTTCCAAATCACACTTTTTATGGGACCATTTTTTTAGTAATTAAAATGGGTATAGTAAGCTATCCTAAGAAGATAGACCTATACCATCGCGGACTTTTTTGTAGACCTTAATAAGAGAAACAATTCTTCCATACATTGTTGTGTTATACCTCAAAGGGGTTAGGCAGCGTTTTCGATGAAAGCTCCCAGCCGGCTTGATTTTATCCGCCAACTTGAACTAACATCGTCGTATTTCATCCAATTTACAGAAAACTATAACAAAGTATATATTAAAACCTGCCTCAGCTCAGGAACCACTCTATCTGTTAGTGAAAACTGCATTAAAATCCGTTCAGTGGTTTTTGAGTTTATCGCGAACATCCAGACAGACAGACAGAAAGTCAGACAGACGCGGCGGGGGACTTTGTTTTATAATATGTAGTGATATATCTATAAAACAAAGTTGTGTTAGTTACACCATTTATAACTGGAGAACGGCTGAACCGATTTCGATGATCTTTGATTTTTTGGATTTGTCTCCGTCCCGAATAGGGGGTTTGATTCCGGTTCGCACCTCTAAGTTTACTTATGTGTGAAGTTCAATGTGTTGAAATGGGCGAATAATTCTTCCCCACGGAACAATATTGAGCCAAATTTTATTTATTTATTTATTGGAGATAAAACAGAAATTAACAAAGAATAACTTATAAATAAATATACATATTGGCTAAATAACAATAGTTGTTGTTATTTCCTTAACATATCTCACTAAGAACATAAATAAAAGAATACATACTTAATTTAGAGCAACATGCGATGACTGACTTGAAGTTGCTGCCTCTTCGCCCAGCAAAACACACTGAGTGCATTGAGCGGGTATTTGCACGATATTTGCACGCTTGAGGTTTAATTTTTAAAAAATCGTTCAATTAAGAGTTGTATTCCGCACCGAGGCGAGGGTTCCATACAAACTTGGAAGAAATTAAAATTGTAAGCCATTAAAAACTTATTATTTGCAGTTGGTAAATGTCAAAGTGTGTTTGTTTGTTTCCTTCACGTCGAAACCACTGGACCGATTTGGATGAAATTTGGAATGGAGATAGTTTGAGATCCCGGGAATAACATAGGATTTTTTATCCCGATATTTCTATTGGAACGGGTTTTATACTGGTCAAACCCGTTTTCTTCTATACTTCTATAACTATAACTATGTATATGCATAATATCATTGAGTATGCAAATTTAAAGTCTACACGGGCGAAGCAACGGCTAGTTTAATTTAAATTCCAAATTGACACCGCTACGTGTTCCTGAGAAGTGATCCTATAAGGGGCTCCATTCTTTACTTTTGAGGTACGGAACCCTAACAAATACTATAAAATTAGAATTCTTTTAAAATATTTTAAGTTAGCCTTTTAACGGAACATGGAAGTACCATGGAAGCTTACAACCCTTACAAATTTTGAAAAAATCCTTCTTTAGTTGATGCCTACGTCATTAAAGGAATACGTGAGAAAATTTCAAGTTTCTAGCTCTAAGGGTTTGGCCTGTGCGGTTATTTAAAACTTTCATCCCCTATTTTTCCCTCTTAGGTGTTCAATTTTAAAAAACGCTGAAATACGTCACTCATTATTTTGGCCGCACTCAATTCATACGAAATGTCATGCAAGTATGTTGAAGAAATAAAAAGTTTAATACAAAACTTCATCCCCTATTTAACCCTCTTGGGGTTTGAATTTTGAACAATCATTTCTTATTGGATGCCTACGTCATAAGAGGAATACGTGTGCTAAATTTTAAGTTTGTAGCCCGAAGGGTTTGGCCTGTGCGTTTATTTAAATCTTTCATCCCCTATTTTTCCCTCTTAAGGGTTGAATTTTAGAAACTCTGATATACGTTACTCATTATTTTTGCCGCAATCAATTCGTATGAAATTTCATGCAAATATGTCCAAGGAATAAAAAGTTTTATGAAAACTTTCATCCCCTATTTCACTCCCTTGGGGGTTGAATTTAAAAAATTCCTTCCTTGGTGGATACCAACGTCATAAGAGGAATACGTGTGCGAAATTTCAAGTTTGTAGCCTTAAGGGTCTGGTCTTTGCGTTTATCTAAAACTTTCACCCCCTAATTCACACCCTTGGGGGTTGAATTTTGAAAATTCCTTCCTTGGTAGATGCCAACGTCATAAGAGGAATACGTGTGCGAAATTTAGAGTTTGTAGACCTAAGGGTCTGGCCTTTGCGTTTATCTAAAATTTTCACCCCTTAATTCACACCCTTGGGGGTTGAATTTTGAAAATTCCTTCCTTGGTGGATGCCAACGTCATAAGAGGAATACGTGTGCAAAATTTCAAGTTTCTAGCCTTAAGGCCAACCTTTGCGTTTATTTAAAACTTTCACCCCCTATTTCACCCCCTTGGGGGTCGAATTTTGAAAAATCCTTCCTTAGTGGATGCTTACGTCATAAGAGGAATACGTGTACTAAATTTTAAGTTTGTAGCCCGAAGGTTTTGGCCTGTGCGTTTATTTAAATCTTTCATCCCCTATTTTACCCGCTTTAGGGTTGAATTTTAGGAAACTCTGAATTATATTACTCATTATTTTTGCCGCACTCAATTCGTATGAAATTTCATGCAAATATGTCCAAGGAATAAAAAGTTTTACGGAAACTTTCATCCCTTATTTAACCCCCTTGGGGTTTGAATTTTGAAAATTTCTTTCTTGGTGGATACCAACGTCATAAGAGGAATACGTGTGCGAAATTTCAAGTTTGTAGCCCTAAGGGTCTGGATTTTGCGTTTATCTAAAACTTTCACCCCCTAATTCACACCCTTGGGGGTTGCATTTTGAAAATTCCTTCCTTGGTGGATGCTTACGTCATAAGAGGAATACGTGTACTAAATTTTAAGTTTGTAGCCCGAAGGGTTTGGCCTGTGCGTTTATTTAAATCTTTCATCCCCTATTTTACCCGCTTAAGGGTTGAATTTTAGAAAACTCTGAATTATGTTACTCATTATTTTTGCCGCACTCAATTCGTATGAAATTTCATGCAAATATGTTCAAGGAATAAAAAGTTTTATGAAAACTTTCATCCCTTATTTCACCCCCTTGGGGTTTGAATTTTGAAAATTCCTTTCTTGGTGGATACCAACGTCATAAGAGGAATACGTGTGCGAAATTTCAAGTTTGTAGCCCTAAGGGTCTGGCCTTTGCGTATATCTAAAACTTTCATCCCTTAATTCACACTCTTCGGGGTTGAATTTTGAAAATTCCTTCCTTGGTGGATGCCAACGTCGTAAGAGGAATACGTGTGTGAAATTTCGAGTTTGTAGCCCTAGGGGTGTGGCCTTTGCGTTTATCTAAAACTTTCACCCCCTAATTCACCCTCTTGGGGGTTGAATTTTGAAAATTCCTTCCTTGGTGGATGCCAACGTCGTAAGAGGAATACGTGTGTGAAATTTCGAGTTTGTAGCCCTAGGGGTGTGGCCTTTGCGTTTATCTAAAACTTTCACCCCCTAATTCACCCTCTTGGGGGTTGAATTTTGAAAAATCCTTCCTTAGTGGATGCCTACGTCAGAAGAGGAATATGTGTGCGAAATTTCAAGTTTCTAGCTTTACGGGTTTGGCCTGGGCGTTTATACATCAGTCAGTCACCTTTGCCTTTTATATATACAGATAAGGATTGCATTTGTTTATAAGGAGTAAATAAACAAAAGGTAAAGAAAATTCATTACCATTCTCTTCATTACCATAATTTACCATTCACTTTATTAAGAATGGTAATGAATATGAAAGAATGGTAATGAATTTCAATATTAAATTGTTAAACCCTATTTTCTTCTCCTTTCTCTTTTTAAGTACTAAACCAATTTTGATCATTATACGTATACCAAGTCCAGCAAAATGTGTTGACTGTCTCACAGGCCCGTAACCTGCTAAATATTGTAAGATTACTCAGTAATTTTCTTTTTGTGATCAGTTTTGACCAAGTTATTTATGGGCTGTTAAAGATAACTATTTACGATACTAAGACTTGAGATTCATTGGCGATGTTCTTGAAAAAAAATTCTTTAGATAAGTTTTTTTTTTAGATCTTAAACGTTGGGCTTTTAAACGTTGGCTTTTCGATTATGGTCAGTACATTTTACTGTAACCTACCCATACTACATTTACTTACTCAATCTTTGAAAAGAGCAAAGTGCGAGTCGGACTCGCCCATGAAGGGTTCCGTAGTTAAAAAGATATGTAAATTGCGGTTTACGATTTATGACGTATTAAAAAAACTACGTAATTCTCGTTCGAACCAATTTTCGGTGAAAGTTTACATGATAATGTACATAATTTTGTTAGGGTTTCGTTTTATGTTATTTGGCTACGGAACCCTAAAAACGGCTACACGGATTTGGATAAATTTTTCTTATCATTAAAAGAATAACTACGCAATAGGTGGAAACAACCAACTTAAATTTCCGTTAGATTTTCTAGTATATTTTAATTTTATTTCTTGCACCCTTTTGCTTTAATGCACTTTCGCATGATCACTATCATTACCTACAGATATCAATATGGCCAAAAGAAAACCACAAAATTCTCGCGAGGAAAAATTGGCTGAAGCAAAATTACGAAGGAAAAAAAAATGAAGAAATTAAAAATGATCCTGAAAAATATGCTATACAGAGAGAAAAAGAAAGGAGGAGGTATTTAAAACGAAAGGAAGAGAAGAAAATTAAGAGTGTAGCAGATATGACGTCAAGGCAAAAAAGATAACAAAGAAAAAAATGCAACGAAAATAGCAAACGATACCAAGCAAATAAGAAAAAAAATAGAAGAATTCAAGAATTGATGATCGAAGGAACACCGCCAACAAGTCATCAAGAAGATAACGCGGGTGTAGTTCTTCAAAGAGATCCACTTGCAGGCCCATCTCATCGAGTACAAGAGACACCGAGCAGAAACTGTAAATCTTGTAAACAAAAGCAGAAAAGGATAAGAAGATTGCGTTATAATTATATCAAGCAGATGCAGCAGAAAACAGTGAGATGTTTCTGAATTAGTTTTGGAGTAAAACTTAGAGCTTAATACTTTGATCTTGAACGTTAATGTGTGATACGCTATTTATAACTACGAGTATCAGCATTTAAAAGATGTGTTTTTTTTAGCAAAGTCTATGATTGAGCCAAGCACACGTCTAAATGTGGTTCAAGTTATAAATGGCGTAAAATTAGAGTATTAATAGTTTTAAGAATAAATACTAAGGCTGATTTACTGATCTCGATAGTGTCACTAATTAGTTTCTTTCCATTTAAAATATTACATTTTTTTAGTATTATATTCGTTTTTTTGTTCATTCTTCATTACCAACATCGCAACTTCATTCCCATAATATCTTATTTCATTACCATATTACCTACTCTTCGTTTTTTTCTTAATGCTTCATTACCAAGATCGCATTTTCATTCCTATAACAACTTATTTCATTACCATATTCCGTACCTTCTATTTTTTTCTTAATCCTTCATTACCATAATCGCATTTTCATTCCCATAACATCTTGTGACGTCATTACCATATTCCGTACTTCATTACCATTCCTTATGAAAAAAACTAAAGCCCATATCTCGGTGAATCCTGCGTACAATTAAGAATAAATTACATTACAGTGCTTCTTTTTCCTATTTCTTACCAATGGCATAGAAAAAAAACGAAAATATTTTTTTCTACCAAATTGGCCCGATTTGCACAAAATGATAGAACTACCCATATAATGATGATGATGGATAATAGGTAAGGTAAGTAGTATGAATAATAAACGATTTTTACACTAGTGTCAATTGTTGTTTTGAACGTAGGTGTTTGTTGCCTTGAAATAGTTGAAATGTACTGTAAATAGTTGATATTATTTTATTTTATTTTATTTATTAATTTTCGGGATAATAAACAATTGTACACTGTAATTTACAACAATTTGCTTAAAGTTAAGTATGTCTATGTACAGGACGATATTACGTTATTTACGGCCATCATAACCATATTTACGTGGTAACAGTTGTGTTTACATTTTTACATCCATAATATTACATACTAAAATTATTTATGCGAAGGAACTCTGCCTGTCTGTATGGCTGTTAGTTACCTCTTCACGCTTAAAAACCTCTGGACCTATATAGATGAAATTTGGTATGGACATAGGTCGAGTCCCGAGGAAGGATATAGGTAGGTTAGGCAACTACTTTTTTCCTTTTATCTCGAAAAAAGGATAGTTCAATAGGAAAGCGATAACCGAATTCCACGCGGGACTAATTGCGGGCAGAACCTTAGTAGGTAGTTTTACATACCTATGTAGGTAGTCTTGCAGCATGAGAGTTACTCTCATCATTGTTACTCTCATCATGTTACTCTCATCATTGTTACTCTCATCATGTCACTCTCATCATGTTACTCTCATCATTGTTACTCTCATCATGTCACTCTCATCATGTTACTCTCATCATTGATACTCTCATCATGTTACTCTCATCATTGTTACTCTCATCATGTTACTCTCATCATTGTTACTCTCATCATGTTACTCTCATCATGTTACTCTCATCATTGTTACTCTCATCATTGCTGCAAAACTATAAATAAATATACTAAACTAAAGCATAATTTGAATCATTTTCATGCTTGTGCGTGACGAGTGAATGAACGATGATTTCCAACAGCCGTCATTAGCTAAAAACAGTTCGTTCACGTTGTTGTTTAAAAAATCCAAATCTAAAATTTCAATAATCAGGGAAGTTTACTTTGAGTCTTTGGGCAAAATTATTTGATACTAGCTGATGCCCGCGAACTTTGACCCGTGGAGAACCCGTTCCCGTGGAAATATCGGGATAAAAAGTATATCCTATGTTATTGCCCGGATCTCAAACTATCTCCATACCAAATTTCATCCAAATCGGTCCGCTCGTTGCGACCTGTTTATATGTATATGACCATTTAAATGATTTTGTGTAGTCATTAATTAATTGGATTCTGTTTACTACCTAAGCATTGAGTTTTGCTGGATCTGCTTATTATCATAACGTGGACATTACCTCCCCGCACCAAAATGCTAGCTCACACCGCCGCGTGGCGAACGGGCAGTCGGAAAATAGCAAAATCGGTCGAAATGGGCAATTACCCACACACGAGCACTTATTTGCACTTACACCATAATTTATTTATTTATGACTATCAACAGATAATATACATCACCTCATACAACACGGAACGATAATAAGTGGAACATAAAGATGCTTATCTAAAATTACAGGTGGCCACAACTTACACATTTAGAAGAAATATATAATATTCTAGTGTTTAGGTTCCGTAAGTATGTAGTGTCGCGGTCGCGGGCTAGTGTTATTTCGTTGAGATAAAACAGTACGCTATCACTATAACACTATCACTATAAACATAATTATAGTCCAGTAGCTAAGTATATAAATATATGCGACAGCTTCTGGAACTGTTTATTGTGAAGAATTGTTTATTACTTGAGCTAGTCCCGTTTGTTCGGTGATTATTTAACAATGGCTGCTGAATTAATCCAAGCAACAAGTGATAATCATGTTGGACATTTCTTCATTAACTACATGAAGAAGGATCCCGATGAAATTTGTCAGGTAAATGTAAAGATTAGACTTACGGTTGAGGGATAAAACAATTAAAATGGGATTAAAACTGAAGACAGAGTTGAGGACTGATGTGCCTGAAATAAAATAGCTAAAGTACTGTGACAAGAAACTGGGGGATCGTCAGATGGTAGTGCTAGAGGTACTCCTTGAAGTTAAATGAAAAGAAGAATTACATTAATCACTTATATTGATTTTATAATGGGGCCTAAGTTTACAAGCGCACGTTGCTACAACGAGCTTCAGACTACTACTAGACGTTCAAGAATGGCTTTCTTTTTTTAATATTCAAATGATCAGTAGTTCTAGAACGTTTTACAAATCTACAACCCTAAAGAGTTCGTACAGCGAGGGCTATACTAACTCTACAGTACCTAAGTACCGGCCTTTAATAAAATCCTATAAGCCAAGAATGGCCCATCTGGAAGTCATAGTAGCCATTTCAATTAGAGTTTGATGGAAAACCGTAAATATAACTAATGATTGTGCGCTTCGCTTGTATATCCTATACATACACTCACCACTCTATGGACACTTTTTCGATAACTTCAGTCAGCAACATTATTTTCTTAAAACAAACCAATACCTCGATTCGACAAAAAATTGCTTCTACGATTTTTTCAATTGTCGTTCTTATTACACAATGACACCAATGGGTTTCAAACTGTATTTTACAACTTCGTTTCTCTCTATACTTATGGATAAGAATTTTTATTACGGTTTGGTTAAAAACATATCCTCATATTGATTACAAAGCCACACAAAGCGTTATCTTGAGAACTTTAACGTCATTGCCCCCGCCTTTATGCGCGATAAACTTTTTATCTATCTTTATTTATTACCTTTACATAACATTGCATATGCATCAGATGCAACGAAGATTCTTCGTCATCATTTCTTGAATGAACATCCCAAACCAAAAGCGAAACAAACTGAACCAATTTGCATGAAATTTGGCAAACAGGTAGTTTGTAACCATGGAATAAGCTATAGGTTACCTAGTATCCCGGAAATCCCGGAAAAATCCCGGAATCTCATTAGAGGAACCATGGAAGAGGACTTTGAATAGAAATCCCGGGGATCCCACAAAACCCGTAATCCCGGGAATCCCGGAAATCCCGTAATCCCGGGAAAGATTTTAAAAGTATCCTGGAAAAAGGGCTTTGGAAATAATATAGTGTTAAATTCCCTGCAGACGAAGTCGTGGCTAAAAGCTCGTCTAACGACTAAAACTATACTTGAAGATTTAAACAATAGATGTTGGAGATGGTCCGTTTCAAGTGCACCTTCGTCATCTTACCTTGGCTGAACATTAAGAGTGAGTTGACATTATCAGATCGACGCGGCGACCGGTGAACAAGAGACCAGAAGGTCTGTGCTGTACAGAAGCATTCGCCTGGCGCGATGCTTCAGGAAACTGGGGCTGAAGCCAGGAGACGTGCTGGTGCTGGGCGGGAGAAACCACCTGGACGTTCACATTCCATTCTACGCTGCCTTGCTCAATGGCCTACCATTAGCAGGAGTGGACCCTCTTTTCAAATATCGTAAGTTACTTGGAAGCAAAAGAAAAAAAAACATTCATTTGACGGCTGGGATTGGTCCAGGTGGTAGTGACCCTGCCTTCTGTTCCGATGGTTCCGGGTTCGAGTCCCGCTCGGGGCAAAACTTTGTGTGATGAACACGAATGTTTGTACTCGAGTCATGGATGTTTAGTATTTATATATATATATTTATGTATAGGTATCTCTATATAAGTATTTATATCGTTGTCTAGCACCCATAATACAAGCGTAGCTTAGTTTGGGGCTAGGTCAATTTGTGTGAAATTGAAATGTCCCGAGATATTTATTTATTTTATTAGGTTGCAAGTAGCAACCACTAACTGGAACTACCTATATGACCTAATGTGGGGACAGGGGCTATATTCGAAGTCTTAAAATAGGCATCTCCCTGTTTCCTATAGGACCGCTCACGCGTCGCGTGAACTTTAAGCAGCTAGATATAAAGTTCAACTTGACGCGTGAGTGATCCTATAGGGAACAGGGAGATCCCTATTTAAGACTTTGAATATAGCCCCAGGTGTTCTTTATCTTCCCTTATAACGAGAGATAAATACAAAAGAAGGTTAACGCGTCATACACACTATATGACGGGTCGTATAATGTGTAGTAAACGTGAAAGTTTAAAAATAACAATTGCAAGGTTTACGTCAAAATTTGGGCATGTTTTTGAGTTCTGTTGTGAACGAGAAGGTGACCTTCAGGATCTCACTGCACATATTCGTCCAATATAACTAAACCTGGGTAATCCACTCAGGTGATCTTATTGGACGTCACCAGTTGACTTCGTTTAAACTGTGATTGGTTTATTCCCGCGTGTCTTCGTTCATCTTCGCCTGAATGGGAAGGCAGCCTAACTAAACGAGATCAGTCAACAAATTTTACTTTTTCTATTCCAGATGAAATAAAACAACTGTTTAAAATAGTGGAGCCGAAAATAGCGTTTTGCCAGTCTGAGTTGTATGATGATTACTACAGGGCAGCTCATGAGTTAGGTTTACCTATTATAATAATAACCTTCCAAGCTGGGGAATGCACTTTGGCCAAGTTCATGGAAACATACGGAAGTTCTGAGCCCGAAGACCAGTTCCAGTAAGTGCCTTTGAAATATATAAGTACAAGCCAGGTAAATACAGTTCTCAAAATATGTGGAGGCACTGCACCGAAGAGAAAACGAACCTTTGTATGTAGGTATAGGAGGGCAGAAGCAGAGGGCGTCACTTTTATCTGAAGCTTACTGTACTGGCGGAGTACTTACTACTTGCGAGTCCCTTGCCCAAAGGAAGCTGGGGACGAAGACTAGGCGTTTCAATGCGCAGACTGCACAGTACACTCGATTTTTTCGTGTTTAAAGATAAAGAATAAGCGTAGATCCCTGTTCTTTAATTAAATGCACTTTCTTCTTCATTTTCTCTTTTCCAAAACCAAATGTTGAGCTTAATGCTCAATTATTATTCATTACCTACTGCTACAACTTCAAAATCATTGAACATGAAAGTGTTTTTCATTCTATTTTATAGGGTAGCCGAATTCGACGTGAAGAAAGTATACTGTTGGTTAGTCAGCACAAGCGGATCGACGGGCTTTCCAAAAGTAGCAGCGATTTCACACTCCAACATCCTCCAGAATTTAGACTTCTTTCTTCACAAACCTAAAAACGGACACGAGTAAGTGTTTGGGCCCTCGCCAATGGTGACTTTTTGAAGCGACACTGCCGCGCTACTCTCAACGCTATCCTTTTTTTTACATCAATGAACAAAAAGGATAGCGATATGAGTAGCGCGGCAGCATCGCTACGAAAAGTCGACGTGGGTGACGGCCCTTAGATGGTTCTATAGAAGCGAATTCATTGTGATAGGCATAGGCATTATTTTGCGATCCCCAAGCTAACTGGTGTTTTTTCTGTAAGATAGGTAAGTAAATTCAAAATGAAATCGAGTAATTCCATTAATTCCATAGTTATTCTTTGCTTGTTTGTTTGAAAATTGGAGACGTTGGCACTGAATAAAGCTTGATATTTATTTGACGGCATACTTAAAGTGTTTCTGTCGATATGTTCTTTTTAAAATCTGTCAATCGTCATTTTATTTCTTTCATGTTTCAGAGAGCGCAGAACGGCGATGAATATGTCTTCCATCCAGTGGATTTCGGCTTGCTACAACGTCCTGACGATGCCAATTAACCACATCAAGCTACAGACTTCTGCGCCCGCGACCACAGAACACGTCATTGACTTGATTAACAAGTATAAGGTAGGTGTCGCGGCCGTGCCTAGCGACGGTGAAGCGGAGGTGGGAGCGTAATGAAACCTGCTCCGCGGCGACGCGGCCCCCGCGCCCCTCGACGGCTCATATAGGCCTCCGCCCGGCGCCGTCCCCTCTCTCTCGCTACAATCGCCTTATGCGACACACGCAGCACACACGCGTGTGATTATTATATTTCAATTGTTTTGTTCATTTTATAAGTCCACAAGTATTGTGGGACAGTATTACATCTTGTATATAGCAAGAAGATTTTTTATTTACTCCCAAGACCCCCAGTCTTGTACATGGTGACCCATCGACGTGATTGCGTAAGCTTTTACGCCCGCTGCGCGAGTCTCCCAGAAGGACGGACAGAGGTCACGGATTGCTGCCACGTGTCGGAAACGCTTGGACTGCTGAGCAAATCAACCGATTTCGAGGATATTGCGACTACGCAAAAGCTAAGATAGCATTAGAACGCCGTGTCATCCCAACTGAGTCGTGGAGGTCCACGACGTCCCTCAGGAGCCGCCGCCCCCGCCTCAAGCCCGCCGGCCGCCGCCAGGCGCCGCAGCCACGGTTTAGCAGGGAAGTGAACCATTCCTTTGTTCCTTTCTTTCCACTAGAACTTTCCACTCTCTTCGACTATCAAGCTCTGCCACTCTTGATCTTTCTATGCCAAGCTTTAGTCGCATTTTTCTTATTTGCCTGTGTTGCGCAAGTGATCTGATTTTTAGGCCTTTCCCCAGTGCCAGCTATAGCTATATTATAGACTGGACGCTTTTAATTGCCGATCATTTCACTCGCTCATAGTCTTAATTCAATCTTCAATTCATTAAAGCGTTCTGCATATTTAAATTAGCTTAACAACGCTTACCTATTTGAGAGCTATTCGCAATATTTCCCATTATTAAAGCCCAAAATCTGCCTTTCTTTAGTGCCTATATTTAATTACTTCCATTAAGGGCTTTGATTTTTGCCACTTCATTTGTTAATTAAATCTGTGCTCACCCCATCTTTTCAGCTAAAAACTAAAAATCATATTTCCCTGCGTAAAATATTCCATTGCATTACGTAACTCGGTACTTCGCTTTGCTTAGCAGTGGCGGACCGGGTGGCTCGGCCGAGTCCCGTTATCTCTGACGTCAGCTGTTGCCACGCCGGCGCTCGCTGCGCCCGCGCCGACCCGCCGCGGTGAATGGGAGTATAAGCCGAACGAATTTACGTATTCCTTTTATATTATTTTCTTAATTTGAATTTAATCGTTCCTCCATTTCTTGTTGTTTTTTAAGACATATTTCTAGTAAATATGACTTCTTACGTGAACACTAGAACGTCCATTAAAGGACGCATAACAAAATTCAAAAATTACATAAAGGGCTTAGAGAGAAGTGATGAAATTTCCTCACAAGAAATGGACGAACTTTCATTGAAGCTGGATCGTTTTCGTGCATTGTTCACGCAGTTCGACGATGTGCAAACGCGCATCGAAATTGACAATCCAACTGCAATGGAAGCTGAACTTGATACAAGGGATGAAATGGAACAAGACTTTATTTCATTAATAGCTTGTGCTCAAAAAATTCTTGACAAGGATAAGGCTGATTTTACAAGTGTTAAGTCCGAAGTTCCAAGTCAATGTAGCCATGATAACGAACTTAATTTCAGACTGCCTTTAATAAAAATCGCTAATTTCGATGGTTCGTATTTCAAGTGGCTCGAGTTCCGAGATACGTTTGAGTCGCTCATTCACAACAACGAGCGAATCAAACCCATTCACAAGTTTCATTACTTGAACTCGTATTTAGAGGGTGAGGCATCTCAGGTTGTTAGTAATTTGGAGGTGACCGAGACCAACTATATCGCAGCTTGGCGTCTCCTCTGCGAGAGATACAATAACAAAAAACAATTGATTAGCAATCATTTAAATTCGCTTTTTAATTTGCAGCCCATAGGCCGTGAGTCAGCCAAGTCTCTGCGGTACCTAGTTGATCACGTGTCCAAAAACCTGCGAGCGTTGAATACATTGGGGCAACCCACGGATCACTGGGATACTTTAATTATTCACATGGTCTCGGCTAAGCTCGATAATAATTCTACTTTGAAGTGGGAAGAATTCAAAAATATTTCTTTCAATGAGGATAATATGCCTTCATTGGCCGATTTTAATCGATTCTTAAAGGGACGTGCTGATGTTCTAGAATCAGTACAGCGCAATAAGTTAGATAAATCATTTAATAACAATAATAGCAAGCGCGAACCCTTTGTTTCTCACAAGCCAGATAAGTCTGTGAACATGAAAACTTTCACGATTTCAGCCACTCCCGGTGCTTCTTCCCCTCCTCCGGCTTCGTGTGTCTTCTGCAACGGCGGTCATCGCATTTACGACTGCGCGTCGTTCCTGTCCTTGAACATCGAGGATCGAATCGCTGGCGCAGCGCGGTTGAGACTCTGCTTGAATTGCCTCCGAAAGGGTCACACTTCACACCGTTGCCGGACAGGACCTTGTCTCACTTGTAAGAAGCGCCATAATACTTTATTGCATAGGGAGGTTCCTCAGGCTGTAAATGCACCAGTTATAGACTCGCCGCCGCCACCGCCGCGGAGCGAGCCCGGAGTCGCGTCCAATCACATGGCCGTCTCCCATTCGACTCAAATATTGCTGTGTACAGCGCTCATTGATGTTTACAATCCAGTTAGCAACGACCGCGTCACCGTACGGGCGATGCTAGATTCCGGAAGTATGACGTCACTAATAACTGACGATTTAAAACAAAGATTGCAATTAACGCCGCAACCTAATTCGGTTAATTTGATGGGAGTAGGTAATATGCCTTTGTCTGGAACTCCTGAGCGTTGCGCCGTTCAAATAAGATCTAAACATGACAACAATATTAATTTCGATATCTCATGTTTAGTTTTGCCGACTATTTCAGGTAATTTGCCGCATAAATACATTGACGTGTCTCATTTAAATTTGCCGCGTAACATCAAACTCGCAGATCCCAATTTTAATCAGCCCGGTCCCATTGATGTTTTAATCGGTGCTGACATTTTTTGGAATTTAATCGGATCCGAGCAGATTACGTTAGGCCAGGGCATGCCAGTTATGCGTAAGTCGAAGCTAGGTTGGGTACTTGCCGGGCCCGTGTGCACCCGGTCAAGGTCAGGCGACAATACCTTTGATTCATTTTTGCAATGCAATACGCTGTCTACACTTGACAGCTTAGACGAGTCGCTGACCAAGTTTTGGCAGTTGGAGCAGATACCCCAGCCTATTCAACCTTATTCAGACATCGAAACTGAATGCGAACAACATTTTATTAAACATACGTATCGCGACGAAAGTGGTAGATTTTTTGTTCGCTTGCCATTAATTTCTGAACCTGACTGTTTAGGCAACTCATATAGGCTCGCTAAAAATCGGTTCTTTGCTTTGGAAAGGCGATTTAAAAATAATCCTGAGTTGAAGCAACTTTACGAGAAATTTATTAAAGAGTATTCTGACCTAGGCCACCTATCTGTGTCTGAGACGGCCATTCCAGAACCTTCATACTTTGTGCCCCATCATGCCGTGCTCAAGCCCACCAGTGAGTCCACTAAAATTAGAGTAGTGTTCAATGGCAGTGCTCCGACCACATCTGGCTATTCCATTAATGATTTACAGATGGTCGGACCCACGATTCAGGACTCACTGTTCAATATTTTGTTGAGATTTCGCTCATATAAATACGTCTTGACTGGCGATGTCGAGAAAATGTATCGCCAGATCATGATACAAGAATGTGACCGCGATTTGCAATTAATTCTTTGGCGTAATCATGAAAATGAGCCTTTAAAAACATTGAGGCTCAACACGGTCACTTATGGCTTTTCGAGCGCTAGTTTTTTGAGCACGCGTTGCTTATGGCAATTAGGCGAGGAATGCCGCGATGAAAGAATAAAAAATATTATTCAAAACGATTTCCTGGTCGATGACTTGTTGACAGGCTCAGACACAGAAGAGGACCTGCTTTATATTAAGAAGTCTGTAGAGAGTGCTCTGTCTGCGGGCTGCTTCCCGCTGCGGAAGTATAGGTCTAATTCACCTGCTGCTTTGTGCGATTCACAGAGCCCTAAGCCCGAAGGCAGCCTAATAATTAGTTCGTCGTCGTACACGCTCGGAGTAGGCTGGGATTCCGCTGCAGACGTCATTCATTTCCCCACCGAGTACACGGTCAGGGACGCAGTGGCGGACTAAGGGGGGGGCGGCGGGGGCGGTCCGCCCCGGGCCCCCGGTCCTAGGGGGCCCCCAAATCACCAAATAATATAGTACTTAAGGCAAAAAAAAATTAAAAAATGATTTCGACCAGGCAGCGGCATAACTGTACCACCTCACGCTCGAGGCCCTGATGCGAATCTTGCGTACCTATAGGGCCCCAGCCCCGTTAATTTACAAAATTGCACAACTGAAATTTTTGGACTTTCTTTGTTCGCGGCCTCTTGGGCCGGGGCCCCCTCAGCTCAGGCTCATTCACTAGAGTTAGGGTATTTTGCCCGTTCTGCCACGCGCCACTGCCACCCTATTGTTAGGCCAATGTCCTGGTTTCGACCTAGTTGACGTGAGGGGCCCCCACCCACAGTCCATTCCATAGATACTTAGTTATTGGTAAAACATCCCAACATTTCCAACTCTGCACTTGATTTTTTCGGAAACAAAGGAAAAAAATCGTCATAATCTAAGGCTATTAGTAATAAGTCCAAAGCTCGCGGTTCCGTGCTAAGCGCATAATATGGACTCCGTGGGAATATAATGATAAATACGTAAATTAATCCAGTAACAGTACATCAGCATGTGCGTCAAATCCGGTAGTTCTGATTTTTGCAGACTTGTTTATGATGTTGGCCTAATGTGTAATCCAAGTTTGTGACCTCGAGCTCCGAACGCAACTTTGTCAAAAAAAAAACTGAAAATTTCGACTGCTTTTCAGATGTTGGCGATTTTGACCCTAATGAAGTAGTTTTTGATACCACCTTTTCAGGACGATTTTAAAGAAGACTTTTAGTTAGACTTCAGCCCACTACTTCGCCCGCGTGGAATTCGGTTATCCCGCTCCTGCGGGAACTATGTGTTTTTCCGGGTTAAAAAGTAGCCTGTCCTTCTAATCCAGTAACTTTATACATCAGCTTGTGTGCGAAATCCGTTAGTTCTGATTTTTTGCAGGGTTATTTATGATATTGGCCTAATTATGTATCATACAAGTTTGTAACCTCGAGCGCCAAACGCAACTTTGTCAAAAATAAAAAATAACCGAGAAAATTTCGGATATTTTTCCGATTTTGGCGATTTTGACCCTAAAAGACTAAAGTTTTTAAAGAAGACTAAATTTGCTATAATATGAGACTAGAACCGTCTCTGTGTACCCAATAGTTTCTGAGATAAAGCTTTTCAGAATTCATAATATTTCAGAACATCGCAATATTTTAAAAGTCATCGAACAACTCTATCGGAATGTTTTTCCAATTACCTTCGACGGATTGTGGTAGTGTTGCTCGTGTGGAGTCACGAATTGGAGCCACCTGTAGCGTTTTTATATCCTACTAGCTTTTGAAGGCAGGTAATTGGAAACACATCCTGCTACTGCTGTTCGAGTGACTCCTAAAATATTGCGAAGTTCAGAAAAATTATGAATTCTGAAAAGATTTATCTCAGAAACTATTGGGTACACCGAGACGGTTCTATTCTCATATCGAAGCAAATTTAGTCTTCTTTAAAAACTTCTTGAGAAAGTAGTATCAAAAACCGGCCAAGTGCGTGTCGGGCCACGCGCAAAGTATAGGGTTCCGAAGATGAGGATGCCCACAGTACCTTTCTAAGACTTATTAGCATCTAGCTAGCCTGTGGTATGACGTGCCCGCCCGACGCCCCTGCCGCTCGAGAAATATTATTGGTTTTTTAATAATTTCATAAGTTGTTCGACTATGACTCGTAAGTTTGTACAGCCTACTTAGCTGTGATAGTTTTCCTTTCAACTACGTTATATATGCCACAACCGTGATTTTTTTCAGCCATCCAAATACCACCATTTAGCTGGCAGGGGGGGGGGGGCACGTGACTCTAACAAAAAATAGCACTTTAAAGCTTAATATTTCACAAACGCATCACTTAATCAAAAAATGGTTTTAACAAACCTACAATATTTGTTTAATACCTATTCAACGATATGCCGCACCATGGGGTACGCAAGAAAAAAAAAAATACATCCCCACTTTACGAGTAGGGGAGGTACCCTATAAAAAAAAAAATCAAAATTTTATTGTACCACTTTGTCAGCGTAACTAATATGTATATTCATGTCAAATTACAGCTTTCTAGAACTAAGCATCTCCGAGCAATAGTGCGGACAGACGGACGGACGGACGGACGGACATGGCGAAACTATAAGGGTTCCTTGTGTACTTCGGAACCCTAAAAACTAGTCCTTTGTGATCAAAATCGCCAAAATCTGAAAAGCAGCCGAAAGTTTCTCTTGTTTTTTATTTTTGACAAAGTTGCGTTCGGCGCCTGAGGTCACAAACTTGGATTATACATAAGGCCAACAACCTAAACAAGCTGCATAAAATCAGAACTACTGGATTTCGCGCTTACTACTCCATACTTTCAAACGACAAGGTTACTGACTAGACTAGACTAGAACTATCTCCATACCGGATTTCATCTAAATCGGACCAGCGGTTGAAGTGTGAAGAGGTAACAGACAGAGTTACTTTCGCATTTATAATATTAGAAAATGGACTAGTTTCTGTCCACGACTTTGTCCGCGTAGGATTAGGTTGTAGCGCTCGCGTTCCCGTGGAAACTAGATACTTTTTCGGGATAAAAATTAGGCTATGCCTATGTCCTTCATCAGGACTAGAATTATCTCCATCGATACGAAATTTCATCTAAATTGGTGAAGCGATTTGAGCGTGAAGACGCAACAGAGGGTCAAAGTTACTTTCGCTTCGCATTTATAATATTATAAGTATGGATGTATAAATGCAAACGAGCACACAGGCCACCTGATGGTAAGCGAAGAAATTTCAACTAAATGTGTCTGGTACTTAGTCAGTATTATTATTATAGTGCACGGGAGCCTAACATACACCATCCTCACATGTACACAGGCAAGGAGGGGGGCCCCATTTAGATTTTCCGCCCCGGGCCCCCGACAGGCTTAGTCCGCCACTGCAGGGACGAGAATCCCACTAAAAGGTCAATTTTATCCGACTCGTGTAAAATATTTGATCCCCTTGGTATTTTGTGTTTGCTAACTATAATACCAAAAATTTTAATTCAAAAATTATGGGTAACTAAAATACAATGGGACGAGCGCGTGCCTTTGGATATCCAGACTTCCTGGAAAACCTTTGTTGACGGATTGGCCTATTTAACTTCACTACAAATGCCCCGTCAAGTTCTTTGTGAATCGCCCACTCATATTGAAATGCATTGTTTTTGCGACAGTAGTGCAGCGGCATACGCTGCGTGCATTTATTTAAAATCTATGAATGAAGAAGGCGACGTTGTCGTTCGGTTATTATGCGGGAAGGCCCGCGTAGCCCCCGTCAAGGTAGGAGTGGCTACGGGCGCTACGAGCGCTACGACTGCTACAAGTGCTACGAGCATACCCCGGTTAGAATTATCGGCGGCACTCTTGGGCGCTCAGCTCGCATCAGCTGTTTGCAAAACGCTACGTTGCCAGATTTCACAGATAGCTTACTGGACCGATTCATCAATTGTTTTAGCGTGGCTTAAAACCAGTTACAATAAACTAAAAACGTTCGTTTCTAATCGCGTAGCTAGTATTTTAGAGCTCACTGAAGGCAGTGAATGGCGCCATGTGCCCACATCAATGAACCCGGCTGATTATGCGTCGCGTGGTGTAGATGCCTGTAGGCTGACCGATCTGGATCTTTGGTGGAACGGGCCGTCATTTTTACGTGAGCCACGGTGCAATTGGCCGCAATTCGCTGCGAATATTATTAGTGACTTACCAGAATTAAAGGTTAACGTTAATACTGCATTAATTAATAAAAACGGGGAAAATGCTTCAGATTTTATTGCGTTCGACAGATACTCAAAGCTTGTAAAATTGCAACGCGCGTTCGCTTATTTATTGCGATTTATTCATAACTGTCGGCACCCAATTAATAAAAATAGCGGTGTTCTACAGCCTGAGGAACTTGACGCTTCTTTTAAACATTTATGTAGGCTGGCACAGCAGGATATTTTTCCCCAAGAATTGAAAGCTCTTCGCGACAACCAACCATTAGGCCCAAAAAGTCCAATTTTGTCTTTGAATCCCTTTTATGACAAGGATTCCGATCTTATAAGAGTTGGTGGACGCTTGAACTCTTCATTTTACGCTTTCGAAAAATGTCACCCCATTCTTCTACATGCCAAACACCGGCTAACCAAGTTGCTGTTCCAACAGGAGCACGTGCGTCTCCTGCACGCCGCTCCTCAGCTGCTGCTGGGCTCGGTCCGGGAGTTCGTGTGGGCCGCGGGCGGGCGCGCGCTGGCCCGCTCGGTGTCGCAGCAGTGTGTGCGGTGCCGCCGCGTCGCCGGCCGGACGCACGCCCCTCTCATGGGCCATCTCCCCTCTCAACGTGTCACGCCTGACTTCCCATTCATTTGTGTTTGCGTTGATCTAGCTGGGCCATTTTTTATAACTGATAGGCATGGAAGAGGTTGCAAAATTACCAAATGCTACCTAGTTGTTTTTGTATGTACTCGTTACAAGTGCGTACACTTGGAGGCCGTGAGTTCTCAAACCACGGATGCGTTTATTCTCGCTTTGCGCCGTTTCATCTCTCGCAGAGGCAAGCCTCGCGAGATATTGTGCGATAACGGCAGGAATTTCGTCGGAGCGGCCAGGGAACTTAGCGATTTAATAAAGTCTAGTTCTATTTCTGAATTTGCTTCGGGTGAGGGGATTAAATTTAAATTTCAGCCGGCTTGTTCTCCTCATTTCAGCGGCCTGGTCGAATCCGGAGTACGGTGCGCCAAGTACCATTTAAAGAGAATTTTAGGAAATGCCCATCTAACCTTTGAAGAGTTGGCATCCTTATTTAGTCAAGTAGAGGCCATCCTGAACAGCCGTCCTTTATGTCCTCTATCTTCTTCGCCCAATGATTTCCAACCTTTGACTCCAGGTCACTTCCTCATCGGCCGTGCGCTGACGTCGCTGCCTTCGCCCAGCCTGGCGGAGATAACCCCAAACCGCTTAGATCGGTTTCAGAGACTCGAGGCGCTGAGGCAGCACTTCTGGCGCCGCTGGCACTTCGAGTACATCGCAGAGCTTCAGCAGCGGACGAAGTGGCGCGTTCCTGGCAGATGTCTGCAACTGGGCGACCTGGTGCTGATGAAGGAGGATAATGTTCCTCCCTTAAACTGGCGGCTTGGACGAGTAGCCAAGCTGTTCCCTGGAGCTGATGGGATTTCCCGAGTGGCCGAAGTTGCCACGACTACAGGCACTTATAGGCGGGGTGTAAAATACCTCTGCCCTTTACTGGACGAGACGACCAATAATTTGAAGACTGACGTCTCCAACGGCCCCCAGGATGTCGCGGCCGTGCCTAGCGACGGTGAAGCGGAGGTGGGAGCGTAATGAAACCTGCTCCGCGGCGACGCGGCCCCCGCGCCCCTCGACGGCTCATATAGGCCTCCGCCCGGCGCCGTCCCCTCTCTCTCGTCTGTCCGGTGAAGCTGTAAAAGCCGCCTCCGGCTAACAGCGTAGGTCAATTCGAAAAAAAAAAAAAAAAACGTCCCCTCTCTCTCGCTACAATCGCCTTATGCGACACACGCAGCACACACGCGTGTGATTATTATATTTCAATTGTTTTGTTCATTTTATAAGTCCACAAGTATTGTGGGACAGTATTACATCTTGTATATAGCAAGAAGATTTTTTATTTACTCCCAAGACCCCCAGTCTTGTACAGTAGGTATGGTAATTGGTCCATTAATTACATTTAAATCAAGAAATCCTGAGTAACTTGCATTGTACCCATACAGTTAATGTTTTAAATCCATAATGCTCTATTGCGATCATCGTAAGTAGTTAGGTAAATACCTTACTAATCAAATCAATCAATCAATCAAATGCAAATGCAGAGGATACAACAGCAGCAGCCGCACCACAAATCCTAACTAATGTCAGGCATGTACAGTTAGAAGTGGCTAAACAGTCAAACAACTCCCGTATTTCAATTCCTCAGACTTCAACTTCAAAGGCCCTTCAGTTAGTTGCTGAGAACAAGACATCCAAACGATCTAAACTGAAAGCTTTCTTCAAAATTTCAATTCCAATTTCACAATAGAAATTACAGAAATTACATTTTCAGGAATACAATACAATACAATACAATACAAATACACTTTATTGAACACCAAAAAACAATTACACAAGTAAATACAATAACAAAGAAGAAGGGTGACAACAGGCGGTCTTATCGCTAAAGAGCGATCTCTTCCAGACAACCGAAGAGATGAAGAGAAGGAGGATGAGAGAGAAGGGATGTATAGTCTGTTCGTTTTAACGTGAAACGTCTACGAGTACTTGGGTATACTTACTAGATACCTAAAGATGAGCCAAAATAGCGCCATTTTTGCGCACGCGAGCAGCTGAATGGATAACGCCGCGCGGTTGACTATTATGAATTTATGACTGAATAATAATTACTAACATCATGTTCCTAAGGGCTGAATTTTCAATCGTCAGATAATAAATAAAACCGGCCAAGATGCGAGTTAAGCTCGCGTGGTGAAGGTTCCGACCCTTGATTATTTCAATGACGTCATTTTCAAACCGTTACACAGGATAAGCTCTTTTATATGATAGATTTCAAATAACATGGACTCTTAATAATTTTCCTGTAATCTATAGGTCAATAACTATCCTCCTTATTTTTTCCGAAATTTTTAATCCAGTGGTTTCGGAGATAAGGGGGGGGGGGTGGTATTTTCTAACCTATTTTCTTAAATAACTCGAAAAGTAGTTACCAAAAAAGAAATAAAAAAATATACTTATATGAGACCCTCATAAGAAGTACTTTCATTTGATATGTCGCACGATATAGTTTGAAAGACTTCATTAATATTTTTTCAAATTTAGCCCCCAAAAATAGGGTCTATGTTTAAAATTCATTTATTTTCGTTACACGTCCGTCTTTGGGTCACAAACTTACATATACATACCAAATTTCAACTTAATCGGTCCAGTAACTTTCGGAGAAAATCGACTGTGACAGACGGACGGACAGGCACACGAGTGATCCTATAAGGGTTCCGTATTTACCTCTTGAGGTTCGGAAGTTTATTAATTATTTGTACATACAAAATTTGAATTTGTTCTGTACTTAATTCTTTATATGGACTATACGAAGAATAAGAAGAGTACCTATTTGTATTGTATTGTATTGTAATAATCTGACGATTGAAAAATCAGCCATAAGGCTATTTGTAGTTATGAGTACTGAGATATAGATAAACCAATTCGTCGTATTCAACTTTTCTACTACCTAAGTATTGTACCGTAGTTTTAGTCGTGACTTCGTGACTACGTTTCGCATAAAAAATGCATTTTTACAAGGCTTTTGTTAGGTCGTCGTGAAAACTACTTAATTAAAAACATTATGTAAGGAATCTTACAAGCTAAATGTTAAATTTACTTCTAATTATCGTATTATGATGAACTTGGCAGGTATATATAACTTGGATGACAATGCAATAATATGGTACCTACCACCGAGCTGATCTGACGAATGGAGCTTGGAGGTAGGCACAGAAATGTCAAAGCGTTGTTTTAAACTATTAATTTATTTATTTACTAGTGGAATATGATATTGCCGATAACTTTTCTTTCCGACCTCCGATTTTAATCAAACATAGCTTATTGTTGCTCCTAATAAAGTTCTATCTACCCTTGAAAACTGCATTCAAATCGGTTCAGTAGTTCCGGAGATTAACGCTAACAAACAGACTGACAGAAAGCAAGAGACAGAAAATTACCCTTTTATTATATTTATTTATTTATTGTCATTCCAGCCAATATTCACGTTTACAACGGCAACGCTCTTCGCGCCGATTCTGCACCACGAGAAACATTGTGACCTGACGTGCTTCGACGCGATCAAGCTGACTGGCTCGAAGATACATCGGGAATTCCTGGACGGTCTGAGGGTAACTTGACTTTTTTGGAACGTGACGACTACAATGTAACGTATGTAATGTGTGTATGTGTGTGTATCATAATTGTAGCCGTGTATACTGAATATCTCTATACTAATAATAAAGTTTGTATAAAAGTTGCGTCTGTAACTTGAAAATTAAAAGAAACAATACGCGTAGTTCCCGTGGGAACGCTATTGCTGAATCCCACGTGGACGAAATCACGGGCAAAAGCTAGTACCAAATAGTATTATTTATATATAATGTTCCGCCAAACTTTTAATAACCACTATTGGCAACATGCGGTGAAGATTTCAGTTCCATTAACGGATAACGAAACTGCAAAAAAAATAATTAGTACTTAGAGCTTCAAACGTTCTTGTGGAGAGGATACTGATCTTTAGCTAAGTACTACTTACCTGGAAAAAACCGGCAGCGAGAACAAAAAAATCCCAAGATTTAGTTGATTCTCCAACTATATAATTACTGTCGTAACACTACCCCTATTAAACACAAATCCTTTCATTTATTGATGGCTAAAATTTAGCATTTGGGGAGAGCCTTTCGGCTGAAATGATGATGATGATGATGAAAATTTAACACCTGATACTGTTTGTTTTATTTTCAGGCCAGAGTACGCAAAGATACTCAAATAATTCAAGGTTACGGACTAACGGAGTGTGGGGGAGGCGTGTTAGAACCAAGTCCTGATGGGCCAATTGCCAATCTTGGAGCACCCAAAAAAGAATATGAAGTCAAGGTGATTTTGAAGTCTGCCTGACGTACATTACTTACTTTAAATAATACTGCCGCCGTGCTGTCATTCCATTCTAAAATTCAGCGAACGCAACTCAAGCAAGAGACGGTTAAATGTAACTCAACTTTCATCATTCCAGTCGCCATTTGAGGGTCTGCTATAAGATATCATGGTATGTTTGTTTCAGCTAGTTGATACGGACACTGGAAAAACCATTACAGAACCCAACGTGACAGGAGAACTATGGGTTAAAGGACCCAGAATGGAGGTAAATAAAGATTTATTTTCATTACTGTGAATGTTGTAATACATATCTCGAGTCCCAGTTTGGGCGCCAGTTGGTTGATAGATAGTACAAGACTTCAAATTGAATCAAACTACTCTTTATCTAAAAAATCTTAGATAAGTATTATGCTTTATTTTGACATCAAAATTCAAAGTAATTCTTTTTTTATGTCGATATTATCTATAGGCAAAAGCGCATAGCCCACCTGAAGGCAAGTGGTCACTGCGGTCCATGGACACCGAAATCCTTTGATCTCCATTAAGACACCAGAAGATCTTGAATGCGTTGCCTACCCTGAGGCCTAAGATGGAATGCCTCTGTGCCAGAAATTTCACCGGCTTTTTATAGTTACTTTTTTTATAGTTAAAAATTAGGTAAATTTTAAACGACGGAGGAGGAGCAACAATCAACATCACAGAAGCAAACCAAAGATGGCAAGGTCTAGAGGGTCACAGACAATCGAAGATCTTCATCAAAAACATAGACAGGAAAAGAACGGCACAAGCCATAGGGCACAGCAGGAACAATTTAGGACTAGATATCGGAATAATTACAGGACACTGCACACTGAACAGACACCTAACTATTCTAAAGATAAAAGGTGACCCAAGATGCCCAGGATGTGGCTAAGAAGAAACGGGAATACATCTACTAACTAAATGCCCGTCATACGCAATGGCGAGATGGGAAAGAACCGGAAAGGACACGCTAGATGAAGGTGACCTACTAGACTTAACGATAGGGAAGATAACAGGTTTCTGCAAGGCTACAGGAAGGTTCAACGGGGCAACGGTGCTGGGAACGGATAACCCGTGGGGAGGGGAGACCGAGGAAATGGGTGAAATGGTTCCGAATGGAGGACCGATCACCCGACTGGTCCAGGCAGTCGTCGTCCCCTTTCATAAATAATAATAATAACAATGGATAGGTATATCTTTCGGCTGAAATGGTGATGATGAAATTTAAAATTTCTAAATACTTACTGAAATTTTGTGTGATTATAATATAAAGTGGATTATGAGGAAGAGAAAACAGGTTTCTGTTTATCTTTGATATTATACGCAATTATGCATAGTGCCCATGGGAACGTTCTGATCGAATTCCATGTCGACAAAGTCGTGGGCAAAAGCCCTACCTATTATTATAAGAATAAGATTTATAGGGACCTTTTTGTTACAGTGTTATTATAACAGCCCAGAGGCGACGGCGGAAGCCTTCACAGAAGATGGCTACCTGAAGACCGGCGACTTGATGTACCGGGATGAGAACGACTTTTACTTCTTTGTGGACAGGATGAAGATGCTGCTCAAGTACAGGAACTACCAAGTGAGTGCAAAGTTAGGAATTTGATCTAAATCTTTCAGCTCATGTCATTATTAAATTAAAGTATCTCTAAGCAACCGAATAATACAGAAAGTTGTAATACCTACGCTCATTAGGATCAGATTTTGTGTGCTGAACAGTCAGTGAATGTTCCCAAATTTCAATAATGACTGTTAGACTTACAAGAAGCGCACTTTACCCATCCGTGTATCCCGCTGATACACCTTCACGATTGGACTGCGCGGGGTCCGGTAAGCGCCGAACGGCGTTTGGACTTTGGAATCTAATGACTCACTTAGCAGTTACACTTGACGTCTTAAATAACTGGTTTTTATCCGAAAAGCTATAGGAAGATTATTATAGAATCATTTCGTGGACTCGAATAGACGCCCTGGGTATCGGTAATATTTACCTACACACAACTTTGATTTTTTCTTTGCAGATTATCCCACCAGAAATAGAGGACGTGATCCTGTCCCACAAGGCAGTGGGGGACGTGTGCGTGACCGGAGTCCCCCACCCCGACCACGGCGAGCTAGTGGTGGCGTGCGTCGTGCGCCGGCGCGGCGCGCACGTCACTGCGCAGGAGATCAAGGACCACGTTGCCAGTAACCATTATTCTTTGTGATTGTGTTGTCATTAACCTTTTCAACGCCATGTCTCATGCAGAGCAGAAAGTGTCGCGGATTCGAATCCGGCTCGCACCTCAGAGTTACTTATGTGCAGGGCTCGGACAAGTCATCGCAGAAACTGATATGGACATGGAACAAGACTATTATAGAGTCGTGACTTAAGATTATTATTATCTAAAGCTGATTTATTATTATCGTAATTTATAATTTAACATTTGACCTTTTTAGTCGCATACCTGTCATGGATTTGTCAAAGTGGTATATATGCTTGAAACAGTTTTGTGGTGACAATTTAAACAAATACAATTATTTGCTTAATGGTTATTTCTAAATATTTTAAATATGGTGCAAAAAAAAAACCATTAATAAGTGGCTTAAGGACTACCCCGAGCTCCGTTATCAGGAAAATGTCAATGAAATATTGTGTACAGCATGTGACATTCGTATTAAACAGTTAAAGAAAGATAATATTGATAAACATATTAGGTCAAAAAATCACAAATTGAAGACAGCTCCGCCAGAAATTTCTTATGAAACTTTTTGCATCGATTTGTTGGTGTTCCTAATTTCTGTTAATATTCCATGGAATCAACTCAATAAATGTCTAAAAATCTTTCGAAAAGCCCCGAATCGTGTTAAGTTCTTAAAAAGTTTGTATCCAAACATACCACTTCCGCCTAGACCTGTAATAACAAGGTGGGGTACGTGGCTCGAAGCCGCCTTATACTTACTACAACAAATATTTCATTGAGATCTCAAATGTTTTAACCCAATTAAGCAAAAAAGAAGCAAAGTCAATTAGTAAAGCCAAGAGTGCATTACAAAACCAAAATATAAGACAGAACCTAGATTTTATTAGTACTAATTATGAAATTATAAAAATTGCTTTACAATAGGTACAGAGTACGCAGCTTTCTCTAAGTGATTCGTTACTGATTTTGGATCAAGTTCGTATTGTCTTGCATTGGGTAGCATCTGACACCGTAAAAAACAAAATGGAATATGTATTAGACCGTAATCCCGACTATGAAAATATTAGAGATATTTGTGAAAGAACGTCCCAGGCACACACGATTAGACCTCTTGATATGTTTTTCAATGGTGCATTACTTACTTCGGTGGACACAGAGCGGTCGTTTTCAATTTATAAATGGATATACTCCGATAGTAGAAATTGCTTGAAACCAGAAAATTTGGAAAAGATTCTTTTTCTATATGTCAACAATACTTTGTAGATCATAAATGTTCCATGATTTGTTGTAAGCAATGTCATGTCATGTCTTAATTATAAGAAGAATATTTTATTTAACAAAACAAAAATAAAACAAACAATGTTTTATTTTTATATTTTCACTGTACGTATGGGACCCAATACGTGATAAATACGTGAATTAACATTACTAATGTTTAGATGCTAGGTATTCCATATACTAATTTTACAATAGTAGGTTCTAATTCTAAAGGTCTTAAGGGTAAAAAACTGAAATTGAAAAAACAATAAAAGTAAATGTTAGGTACGTGTGTAGTAAAGTAAGTAAGGTAAATAGGAGTAGGTCTGCGGAATAATATTTATACTGTTATATGTGCGTGTGTGTTTTACATTATTTACTCTTCATATGTAGGTACTGCTAACTTATTTGGCCTAAATAAAAAAAAATACAGCTAAAAAACTCTTTACTCATAAAAGGTTGTCAAATTTTGATGTCATATATAACATCAATATTTGGATTGACATAAAACTAGTTCATTATTTCGCGAATTTAGTTGGTTGCTTACCAAAAATATGGCTTTATTTGATGAAGAAGATTATCGACAATTTATGAGACAGTACAGGGCGAAACTGGAAGTAATTACTCTTCGAAAGGGAAATGCTAATTATGGTAAATAAAAAAAAAATCATACCTACCTCCATCATTACATACATAGGTAGTTTTTTAAAGATAAGTTAAATTATTATGCTTTCGTTATTATATACAGTGCCAACTTTCTGTTCCTGTATAAACAATTTTCGGGAAAGATGTTTGCGATTTATGTTGAAACATATCAACAACTCGATTTTTGACGATTGCTGGGAAGATGTCACAGAAGTGTTTCGGCAGTTTCGAGTAAAAGGTTCGAAATTATTTTATAACAACTGTTTACTTTTTTTATAGGTATCTAACACAAATGATTAAATAAAACATCGGTTTGTTCCAGACAATGCAGAAGTTAATGGTTGCGAATGTGCAATGCAACCATCAGCATTAAAAAGAATGTTAATGGAAATACCGTCACACATGTATGGTGAATTTTGGGTTGTAATAATAAATGTAATTGAAAAATATAATTAAATAATATTGTACATAATGCGATTCTATTGATCTTGTTCTATTGCCGTCTTGCGATTGTTTTGCGATGACTTGTCCGAGCCCTGCTTATGTGCGAAATTAAATTTGAATTTAAAATTGAGCTTTTTCGGCGAAGGAAACCTTTACGCGTCTGCGTAGTAATGCAAGGATAAGGATGTATGAAGTCCACTATCTGCACTTGGCCCACGTGGGACTAAAGCCCAAAGCCCTCTCGTTATGAGAGGAGACCTGTGCCCAGCAGTGGTACGTAAATGGGCTAATTTGGGACAGATAGGTTTCTTAGTACCCTTGTATCAGGTTCCTCTTACTCATATTATTCTGTGGGACACAGAACGTCTAACCCTTCCCTCTTAAACACTTTCAACCCACCAACCAACGGTACCACATCTGACCACCACGATGCTTTATGACTCAACTCTCTTAACCTTTTACAAGGTCATGCAAATCTGTTCCTGGGCCTTCGACTGTTCTAGGTAACTTTTTTTAGCTTTTTGACCACTTTCAGATCAGCTGTCGCCTCACAAGCAGCTGTATGGAGGCGTGGCTTTCATGGATGTGCTGCCATTGACCTCGACTGGAAAAATCGCTAGGAGCAAAGTCAGAGAGATGGTTTTGACTGCTAAGAGAGAATGAAAGGATCAGGGAGTTTGATGACACGCTCGGTAGTTGAGCATTACAAGATTTTAATGAACTAAGTACCTATATTACGGACCGGGGCTGTAGGGCTGGTTTGAAGACAAGGTAATGGAGAAATTTGTATTAAGGAAACCGCTCTCACTGGAAGTATAGTATAATGACAATTAAAGATAAAAACGTGTCGCCAAGCAACAAGCAACTTCGGTTCCACTGGTATGGTCGTCAACAACCTAAGTAGGTATATTGTGATATACTCTATGAACACGAATGTTTGTACCGGAGTCATGGATTTTTAGTATTGATATATATATGTATTTCTCTATATAAGTATTTATATCGTTGTCTAGCACCCATAGTACAAGCTTTGCTTAGTTTGGTGCTAGGTAAATTTGTGTGAAATGTCCCAAGATATTTATTATTATTTATTATTATTATTACTTACATACTTTGCTCTCATTTAAAGTCAACCCCTTAGTATACTTACGTATATTTTGTCAGAATTTGAAACACATTTTTATAAGGGTAACTTAATTAAAAATACAATGAATACTGTGATGTGATTTTATTTTCCATGTTTATACAAGTATTGTTTGATACACGCTACCAAAACCTTGACACCTGTAGCTGTTATCCTGCAACAATGAAATTTTTGGGTAAATTGCCAACACAAAAGTACATAATCGACTTACGAATACAATAAATAAATCACTTAACTCAAAACTGTAACAGAGAAAAAACTGCAACTAAAAATCTATTTATAGAACCAAATCGGTCGGAAAAAACCGGCCAAGCGCGTGTCGGGCCACGCGCAAAGTATAGGGTTCCGAAGTTGACGATGCCCACAGTACCTTTCTAAGACTTATTATATTAGCAACTAGCTAGCCTGTGGTATGACGTGCCCGCCCGACGCCCCTACCGCTCGAGAAAAATCATTGGTTTTTTAATCATTTCATAAGTTGGTCGACTATGACTCGTAAGTTTGTACAGCCTACTTAGCTGTGATAGTTTTCCTTTCAACTACGTTATATATGCCACAACCGTGATTTTTTTCAGCCATCCAAATACCACCATTTAGCTGGCAGGGGGGGGGGGGGGACACGTGACTCTAACAAAAAATAGCACTTTAAGCTTAATATTTCACAAACGCATCACTTAATCAAAAAATGGTTTTAATAAACACCCACAATATTTTTTTAAGACCTATTCAACGATATGCCGCACGATGGGGTACGCAAGAAAAAAAAATTACATCCCCACTTTACGAGTAGGGGAGGTACCATATAAATAAATATATTTCAAAATTTTATTGTACCACTTTGTCAGCGTAACTAAATGCATATTCATGCCAAATTACAGCTTTCTAGAACTAAGCATCTCCGAGCAATAATGCGGACAGACGGACGGACGGACATGGCGAAACTATAAGGGTTCCTTGTGGACTTCGGAACCCTAAAAATATGCATAGAATAGAAACCTGGCGTTACCAGCAAATTTTTATTACCTTGAGCTCCACCGTTTGCGCCACCGCCACCGTTCGCGCCAACGCCGAACCCACCGCTGAACCCTCCGCCCATTGAAGCGCCGCCGCCAGCTTGGCCTAGTCATAGGTATAGGAAAACTAAGTATAATATAAGCCTATTTGCGTCCTACTGCTGGGCACAGGCCTCCTCTCATCACGAGAGGGTTTGGGCTATAGTCCCCACGCGGGCCCAGTGCGGATAGAGGACTTTACACACATCTTTGAATTAAATCGAAGATGCGTGCAGGTTTCCTCACGATGTTTTACTTCACCGAAAAGGACAGTGGTAAATTCAAATTGAATTTCGCTCATAAGTAAACTTAGAGGCGCGACCCGGAATCGAACCCCCGACCCTCTGCATGAGAGGCGGTAGGTCGAACCACTAGGCCACCACGGCTTCACGGGTCATCTATCAACGCACAGCCCAAACCAATGGACGGATCGGGCTGAAATTTGGCATGCAGGTAGATGTTAAGACGTAGGCATCCGCTAAGAAAGGATTTTGCAAAATTCCCACGGGAACGGGAAAAATCGGGATTTTACTTTTTAATATTTCTGCGCATACGAAGTTGCGGGGAAAAGCTAGTAATATTATAAAAGCGAAAGTAATTCTGTCTGTGTGTTACCTCTTCACTCTTCAACCGCTGGACCGTTTTAGATGAAATTTGGTATGGAGATAGTTGGAGTATCGGGAAAGGACACTATTTCGAAAAAAAGCATAAGTTCCCGAGGGAACGCGATAACCGAATTCCACGCGACTGAAGTCCTCGGCAGAAGCTAGTTGCACCTAAGTAAATTGCCATTTGCCAACTAGTACCTATATACCTACTTGTATTGATTGGTACCTAGATTTGGTACATCATTAAAAACGGAAAACTATTTTAGAGGGTTTGAGGTTAAAATATGGCTTTAAAATTGACATCAATAACTTCTCTACTACAACATCAAAACACCCTAAAAACGTAAAGGATTTTTATCGAACTTCGTATTAAAGCTACTAAATTAGGTATAGTTAAGGTCATTGTCTTTATTTTTATTTAAAAATAAAGACAATGACCATAAAGTTGAACTACGTACCACCACCATTTCCTTCAGCTCCACCTGAAAAAGAAATGATAGGAATTAAGACTGCGATTTTCTCGTCTATAATATATAAGAAATGAATCTTGCCGCAAACAAATCGCATTTAAGTACCTACTCAAATAAATACTTAGATTTCAAAACCCAAGCTATAGTAAAACCGCAGCTGGATCAAAATAACAACATGAAATAAATTTTGTTTACTGACCTGAAGACTCCTGGGTGCTCTGTAATCAAAGAAAATATTGAATTCAAAGATATTAATTTTTAAATAAATATATTATTATATAAATACCTACTTATAAAACTTTTAGATTGCGTTACTTAGTCTATCAGAAAATACACAGCCGAAGCTACGGACTTACTGCAGCAGTTTCATTGCTGTAGGCCATTTTTATGATCTCCAAGACAGTTCTTCTCTGTAC
The DNA here is from genome assembly GCA_963971205.1 of Aethes cnicana. Taxonomy (NCBI): domain Eukaryota; kingdom Metazoa; phylum Arthropoda; class Insecta; order Lepidoptera; family Tortricidae; genus Aethes; species Aethes cnicana. The sequence continues at coordinate 8,196,091 of OZ020292.1, forward strand.
GAAATTGAACTTTATGTGCACCTTATCATAAAATCCATTTGTCATGGAAACAAAGTGCCTATCGCAATGAGCCTACTGGTTGTAGAAAGCAGAAATTACACAAGTAAAGTAAGGACGTTCCTTGGGAAGGGGGGTGATAGGAGAGCACTAAGACAGGATTTCTCGAAATTCCTATCCTATGTGATCGTGAAAAATGTAAACTACCCGGTTGGTACCACAGTGAATGTGTCATAGCTATTTAAATGATTCCTTTTCTTTCACATTAGGATTTAGGTATTTATTATCTTGAAAAATCCTACTGTTGAGTTTTGCGTCATTTCTAAAAATGTTCATGATCGTCCGACGGGAGATTTTTTTTTTTTCTAATTAAAGTGTCTCAGTTTATAGTGAGATTTAGATATAATACACAAATACTTACGCTCCCAATGAGCAGCACAGCCATAAACAATATCAAGAAGCTCTTGAACATGATTCAAAATGGACAGAAAATATCTCAGTCACACATTGCAACTGCAGCGTACCTATGCGTTTTATACCATCGCTAAAGACCGCATCTGGAAAATTGTGATGACAAAATAATGAGCTTCAATTGAAATAACGATTTTTCGTAGGCCGGAAGGCCAGTGTTGCGCACGGTGAAGCTACAAAAACGCTTCGTATCAAAATGTAGGTAGGCATGTAGGTATATTCCTGTTAAATATTTGTTTTATCTGTGAACTTTGACAGCTAAGCTTTGTCTTAGGTCGCTTACTCTACTCTCTGTCTCAGCTTCCGCCATTAAACATGTAGGTAGTTGTGCTTTCTCGAATAAAGAAGATTAATATTAACAAAACTTTCATTGGACCATGAACCACACAAATATTTATAACAACACTGCAGCACTGGACAATACAATGGACCCACGCGCGTATAGTACGGCACAACATAGAAGGCTCGCGGCGAAGCACTTAAACCGATATTGCAGAGTCTATATTATTGCGTAATTCACGCGCCTTCTTAGTTGTGTAAACCTAAAGTGTGTTCATGCGTATCGTGCGCAGCAGTCGGAATAGTCGGATACCGGCTTTGTGTTTTGTTTGGCATTTGTCTCTAGCACGTTCCCTCATTACAGTAGAATCAGATGCAATCCTCACCGAAAGAAGCAGTTTTTTCATTGTTTTTAATTTTCAAAAATTTACGAATTCCACGTGAACGAAGTTGCGGGCAGAAGCTAGTTGTTAATTATACCTATGGCAGATATCACGCATACAATTCATTCATCATACCTACCTACATATCGTACAGTCGAGTTCGCCAATATATACACACTTTTGCACCTTACCGCGTTGTAATAAGGTCCAAAAGTGTACACATAATATATTAATGAACTCGACTGTACTACGTGGACGAGACCCGTTTTTTTCATCATTATTTTACTAAACAGTTTCTATTTTCGTACACAATGAAATATTTTGTATTGTAAGTGTATGTGGTATATAAATGACCACCGCAATTGAAAATTATGCCCTTGTGCAAACAAACAAGTCTGTCATCATCACGTCGTTAGAATCAAATTATTCATTTATAGTGTCATTTAAATTTACCTATTTTTTGTACAGAAGGTGCAATTTAAAACTGCTTTTTGTACCTATATTATATACTAGCTCCTGCCCGCAACTTAGTCCGCGTGGAATTCGGAAATAGCGTTCCTGATGCGGGAACTGTGCATTTTTCCGGAATAAAAAGTAGCCTATATGTTGACCAGTGTTATAAACTACCCCCGTACTAAATTTTGTTGCAATTCGTCTAGTACTTTTTCGAGTTAAATCCGGACATACATACATACAGTAACTTTTTAATAAAAATCGTTATTTTGTGTTCAGTATCGTTCATATAGTCCCCTCGACTTGAGTTTCTTTTAATTTTCAAGTTTCAGACGCGACTTCTTCTACATACTTATCATAAGTATCTACTCGTATAGATTAACGTCATGCTCAGTGATACACTAGCACTCGAATATGGCAGCCTATAAGTACCTAAGTAATATCTACGTCCCACTGCTGGGCAAAGTCAATTTGAATTTTACGCAAGTAAACGCAGAGGTGCGAGCCAGGTTTGAACCCCCGACCCTCTGCATGAGATGCGGTGGGTTTCGACCAGTAGTGGTTTAGCACTCAGCTACCACGGGTCTGACAACATTTCAAAATTCTCTCTCTCTCTCTCTCTTTTAGCGTGTCTCTTCAGTCCTGGAAGATTGGCCGCTAGCTTCTTGTATGCCTCTCGATCCATCGCGACACGAAACAGCTGCTCGACGGATGAAACCCCGCCCAAGTAGCAAACAAGAATAGTGATTAAATCTTACATATCTTAACTTTGTCTTAAATCAGAATTAGCTAATTAAAAAAAGACTCCGTTAAGTCATTTTAGTCTTTAAAACTAAATAGTTTTAAGCTACCGCTACTTTAGCAAGTTAAGAATACCTAAATCCTAGTTAAGTATTTTAAAAACCATTTAGTATTATGTGCGTCCACACTTAAGTCTAAAAATGATTCTTTTACTCTACTCAGATTATTTCAAGACTCAATGGTATAATCAAAGTATCAGTTTAGAATTGCTAAGTAAAAATTGAATCTGTAGACAAACTTAGATGATCGTAACACTATAAGTTCTAGAAATTGCTTTTGTGAAGAATATTTTATTCTTTTATCCCTAAATTTAATAAGCTTTAAGTAAAAATAAGCTTAACGGGACGCTTTTCGACAAAATAAACCAAGTGAAAGATGGATGAATAAAAAAAAACTACTTCAAAAAATTTGGTTTTCATCATTCGGCGTGTTGCGAAATATAGAAAACTAGCTTTTCCCCGCAACTTCGTATGCGCAGAAATATTAAAATGAAAAATCCCGTTTTTTTCCCGTTCCCGTGGAAATTTCGCAAACTCCTTTCTTAGCGTATGCCTACGTCATAACATTTACCTGCATGCCAAATTTCAGCCCGATCCGACCAGTGGTTTGGGCTGTGCGTTGTTAGATCACTATGTCAGTCAGTCAGTCAGTCACCTTTGAGTTTTATATATTTAGATTAACCTCAAATTGTGTGCGGTGCAAGTGATCAGCGCTTCAAATATGTTAACAGTGAGACATCTTGGAGTGAGATTTCAGTGTCTATTACCCAGTAGCTATTAAAAATAGATCACGAGACAGTAGAGGATACTTAAAGCGTCAAATTTGGAAATGGAAGTAGCGGACAGCAGTGATTCTGATTGCACGGCAATTTACGATCTGGGGGCACGGCAGTGCCCCTGCCAAGACGAGTCAACGGAAGCGTAGGGCATTATATCTACCTTGTCTTGAAACGTTTTGTCGTATTTTCGTAGATTTGGTCTGGCAATTGCTAGAATATATATTTTTTTAGTATGGAAATATGGATATTTTTTTGTATTTGGCCAATTAGCTGAATAAGTGATTGAATCCATAAATAAAAATAATAATAATAGGATAAAAAGTAGCCTATGTCCTTTCCCGGGACTCCAACTATCTTCATGTCAAATTTCATCCAAATCGGTCCAGCGGTTGAAGCGTGAAGAGTTAACAGACAGACAGACAGACACACACGAGTTACTTTTGCTTTTATAATATTACTAGCTTCTGCCCGCGTAGAATTTGGTTATCGGGTTTCCGCGGGAACTAGATATGCGTTTTTCCGGGATAAAAAGTAGCCTATGTCCTTTCCCGGGACTCCAACTATCTCCATACCAAATTTCATCCTAATCAGTCCAGCGGTTGAAGCGTGAAAAGGTAACAGACATACAGAAAGACAAACAGAGTTACTTTCGCATTCATAATATTAATATAGATGTATAACTAGTAAAACTTTAGATTTTATTAATATCTAAAACTAGCCGATGCGTGCGACTTCGTCCCGCGTAGACGTAGAATTTGCGTTTCCGATGATTACCTACACATAATAGACGGTTAGTTATATTGAAAGTATTGAAAAACTCATTTGACCCGTGAAAAACCCGTTCCCGTGGAAATATCGGGATAAAAAAAAGTGTTATTTCCCGGTTCTCAAACTATATAAAACTATCTCCATACCGAATTTCATCATAATCGTTCCAGCCATTTTGTCATAAAGAAAGGACAAAGAAACAAAATTTTCCTTTCTTTTCTTTAAAACATCTTATCTCATCAGCTAATTGGCAAAATATATTAAAAAAAACACTAAACGATTATAGCCATGCGTTTGAAACTATGTATAATAAAGGTACTCTATAGTCATAATATAACTACTCAACATTTCGACTTTCTAGCACTATCCATGACGAATCTTTAAAGGTACCTATGAAAATACGATTAAAGGCTTTGAGAAAAGGTAGGTGTGCCCAGCGCTTCTGTTGACTCGTCTTGGCGGGAGCACTAGCGTGCCCCCAGACATCCCATGAAAAACATTTTACCTATCTAAAATGCTACGTAGGTAATGTGTCGCCTCTTAGATACTTACTGCCTAAATATTGCTTGCACTGTACAAAATTTTAAAGATATCATTGAGAACAAGCGTGTCGTTCAAAAAGTCAAAATGTGGGGCTTGGTCGTTTCGTTACTCAATTTTAAGCACAAAATTCAATTCACGCCAGGTTAGCTTTCTGTTGATAAACCGCTATGAGTGTTTGCGTTACTGTCACTAAACGGCCTGGCTCTACATTTTGACTTTTTGAACGACACAGCTTGGCTCCTCATCAGATCTTATATAACTTCTTCGCAGCGCAAGCAATGTAGTATACTCGCTTTGGCATGACATTACATAAAAATGTTTTTGGTGGGATGGTTCTTCTTGCATAAACAATACCGTAAATTTGACGGTAAATTGTATAAACTAAATCAAAGTAAAGATTATTTAAAGTCCATTAAGAATTAACTAGACCTACACTAATTCGGTTTTTAGTATAAGTTAAGTATCATTTCTCTAAACCGGTACTACTCCAAATGCAATTTGTCTATACTTTATCTAAAGTAACCTTACAAAATCAGTATTGTCTAAAGTCATACTTCGTTAAGAATAGTAAGACTTAACGCCATTTTGCACTTTAAGTTAGAAAAAATATTGAAAAATTCCGACGCTAAATCATAAAAAATAAAGTACATTGAAGTTAGATTTTTGTTTTAACATGTTAGTGTTGTGTTAGTGTGTGTGTTATATCTCCAACGTATACGGAAAAGTAGTATTCTGCGCTGTATGTAAGTAAAATTTTCATTTAGCAACAAAATATTCCAAATATTTAGTGCTTATTTTCCAGTATTTTGTAAGCGCGTCTCTTTTATAGCACTTTCGATCAATTTTACACGATAAACAATCATGCGTTATAGTTTTCACGTACCAATAGGGACATAAAACGGTATTTTATAAACGTAAAAAATAGTTAGTTAATCGCCATTTCGATAAACCTACAATGAATTCTCTTTTAAGTAAAAGAGTTCGCCATGTTTTCTAAAATAACAATTCCATAAGTAAAAAAACTTTTAAAATTTTCTTTGTTAAGAGATGATCGAATTAGTACAACTCGGTGTTAATAGTATTAAGTAAGTATTAAAGATATCTTTAAGCTTATTTTTTGGTATTAAGTCAACCTTAAAGATATCTTGAAATCGAAGTTAAGAGATCTGTTAAGCCCTCAGTCTTAAGTAGGGTTAAAGTCTGTCTAAAGAGTAGTATTAACTCTTTCTTAAAATTGACTTAAATACTGTGCCCACTTTGTCTTAACTCAGTCTTGGAGATATCTTCAAGATATCTTGAGGGACGTAATAGTTTTAGTGAAGACAACTGATAGAATTAGTAAAATTTTCTTAAAGATATCTATAATTCCTTTTTAAGACACTTGATTGCTACTTGGGCGGTCCACTCGCGAATGTTTCGCAGCCACGACTTCTTCCTGCGGCCAACGCGTCTTTTGCCTTCAATCTCACGCGTCTTTCACAAATATGGCTGTCTTCACAGATGAAGTGCTATGCGGTATGGATGGTGGATCGCAGGTAGACGTCGTCTACGCGGACTTCGAAAAGGCGTTTGACCGCGTAGACCACGTCATACTTGTTCAAAAGTTAGCTGCATTGGGTATATGTGGTAACTTGCTTAGGTGGGTAGAATCATATTTACGTAATCGTTGTCAAGCTGTGGTAGTAGGAGGCTTTAGATCAGATTACTTAAATATCCCTTCCGGTGTCCCACAGGGTTCTATATTAGGTCCATTGTTATACGTATCATATCTTTATGATGTGGATAAATTTCTCCAACATGCAAAATTTCTTATGTATGCCGACGATACTAAAATATATATTAGAATAAATACCATCGCAGACTGTCTTAAATTACAGGAGGATCTTAACCGACTCAGTGCATATTATAGTGAGAATAGAATAGGTGTCAATAGCGATAAATGTCACGTTGTTACATATACACGTAAAAAGAAAATTATAAAAAATGATTATCAGCTTGAATCACAAGTCATCAAAAGAACAGAACTAATTAGGGACCTTGGTATCTTATTGGATAGTAAACTTTCGTTTTCTGATCATGTTTCAGCTATAGTAAACAAAGCTTTTAAAAATCTAGGCTTTATTCTTCGCGTAAGTCGTCCCTTCTCAGATAATGAATGTCTTAAATGCTTATATTATTCATATGTCCGTAGTGTTTTAGAATATGGTAGTATCATATGGAATCCGCACTACATAACTTACATCCAAAGTATAGAATCGCTTCAGTCCAAATTTGTTAAGCATCTTGATTACCGTTCCCAACACAAGCGTATAGATTACGAAGATTCCTGTAATTTCCATGGCATTCTAAAACTTCAGCATAGACGAACCCTGCTTGATATGCTATTTCTTCATGGCATCGTAAATGGCGCTTCCAATTGTACAGACCTCACTGAATCTGCTATTCGGCTCTGTATCCAACCTTTGCAACAGAGACATCGAAAACTGTTCTATACTCAGTCCCTACACACGAATTATGCCCGAAACAGTGTTGTATCCCGGCTACAAAAAATGTATAATGATCGTTTTCAGGATGTGGATTTGTTCACCTGTAGCAAACCTATCTTTAAACACGCGATTTGTTTGAATCTGAGGGATAAATAAGTAGTCAGTAACACGGTTACACATTTAACTTAATTCTATGTTTTTATACGTTTCATGTATTTATCATTCATACACACACACACACACACACACACACACACACATACATGCATGCACATATTCACACACTCACGCGCACGCATGCTTTATACGCAACCGTTAAAGTATTTTCCAGTTTATTTTGCTTGTAACTACTTTCCTATTTGGTTATGTTATATTTTAATTCTGTCAGTTCTCGACTCATTTTGGTTGAGGTATTTTTTTACTGTTCGTTTAATCAATAAAGTTCACTCCTATTAATGGTAAGCCTAAATAATGAAAATCTGTTATTGGCAGTAGGGTCCAACAATAAGATAAACATGTTTATATCATAAGTGCTGTAGATTTTGTGAAATAAAGAAAATAAATAAATAAATAAAATCTTGCCCATCATTATGAGTTGTAATAAAGCGTACCTCTCGTGCCTAAGCACGTGACCTAAGTACTCAATTTTCCGCTTTTTGATGGTCTGCAACATCACGGGGCATGTTGACGTGCTGGAGCACGATTTCGTTTCTGACCCTTTGCGTCCAACTAATGCGGAGCATGCGACGGTAACACCACATCTCGAAGGCATGGAGTCGCCTGTTTCAAAATTTTAGTAAGGCGTAATTCGAAATCCATTTCGGTATTATTAAATTAAATTTGTTATAATAAGTTATTAAATTTGATTGATTGATTGATTGATTGTATCTCTATCTAAAAGAGGCAATAAAAAAGTTTCACTCACTCTCGCTAAAGAGCGGGCGCAACGCGCAGAACTATATACCTATATGCGCAGAAAGAGCTACGACGCAATTTTTAACTTACGGCCTTTTAGAATGAGGATAATTTAAATTTAGATTTTATGTATGAAATTGACGACTTACGAAAAAAAGAAAGAATACGCGTGTCCTTTTAATTTTTCTCTACTTTCTAACTAGCTAATAAAATAGCAGTGTTAAAAAAAATGACGTAGATTATAGGTACTTACAGGATTAAAACTTGACAGGAAAATGAACGTACTAGGCCGCGAGCCACGAACAGATTTCATGATCAATACCCTCCCGCCTGATAACTTGGGAAATGGTTAAGATAGTCGTAACATATAAGCTTATATAGTGAACGTCAGCTGGCAAGCCGTTGGCGGGTTTAGGCGCTATTGCCCCCCGAACATGTTATTTTTTTCATTTTATTTTGTCATTTAGGAACGAACTTTTAGGGCATCAGCTGGCGACTTTTCCACCCAGATAATGACGTCTTGGTTTTCTTCACATTTACCCTTGAACTATCATCTGGTGCAATTTCAACCGGCAGGAAATGACAAAAAAAACATGTTCGAGGGGCAATAGCGCCTAACTAAACCCACCAACGGCTTGCCAGTTCATGTTCACTAGGCTATATGTTACGACTATCTTAACCATTCTACAAAGTACCTACTGTCCGGGAGGCGATGACTATCCTTTTTTGCGCCTGACCGTCGGTCTATACGTCGTACGTGTGTGTTCATCGATACTTACGGAACTAGATTATGGTATAGGTACTTACGATAATAAACGCATCATGATGATGAAGGTTTTTGTTTACATTGGTACTTTTTACACAATTTATCTGAGAAACTGAATTTTATTTTGTCTTTATCATGGAAAATTACGATAAAAGGTAAGCCCGCCACGGTATTGTAAACGGGATTTTTTCTTGTTCTCTTTAAAAAAAAACTCTGCGCACGCCACTTCCCACTAAAGCACAGATTAAAGACGAATCATCAAGCTGTGGCGGCGGCAAGCAAAGAGGATTTAAGTACTTCTGAACGTTCAGGCCAGCGCAAGTGACAGCCGCTGCATGACACGGGTTTATGTCTTCTTCAATTTTGTGTTGCGACAAAAGCGCATTATTTATTTTATTTTATTCGCAAATATTATAATAATAGAGTGTCTAAGCCATAACGTTTATTTATTCCGAACCTATAAGATAGACACCTATACTGGTGACCCCGATTTTGAACCGAACAGTGTGAGCCGTGAATGTAGGTATAGTCCGTCCGGCAAAACAAGACCTATATATAAACATTATGTCGAAAGAAAAAAGTGAAGATACCGGCGCAATATATAAAGTCGGCATACGCGCACCGCCGTTCTGGCCGGAGGAACCGGCTTTGTGGTTTTCACAATTGGAAGCACAGTTTGCATTGGGCGGTATTTCCGCTGATACGACCAAGTTTTACCATGTCGTCGGACAATTGGAACACCAATTTGCAATCGAGGTAAAAGATATTATAAATTCCCCTCCAGAAGAAAATAAATATGAAAAATTAAAATCGGAGCTCATTGCTCGATTATCAGCATCACAAGAAAAAAGATCTTTGCAGTTAATGAAGCACGAGGAGCTGGGTGATAGAAAGCCTTCGCAGTTTTTAAGGCATTTACGTACGTTAGCTGGGACTTCGGTGACTGACGAATTTCTAAAAACAGTTTGGTCAATGAGATTGCCGAGCAACCTGCAAACCGTAATAGCGTCGCAGTCGAAAGCAACGCTCGATGAGCTAGCGGACCTAGCCGATAAGGTACATGATATCGCACCCCAGATGCCTTATGTCTGTGCGGTGAACAATGATAACTACGTCAGCGAGATGGCCCGCCACATGACGGAACTGGCCAAGGAAGTGGCATCTTTAAAAGCTCGGTTCAGCACTCAGGCTCAATCTCATATGCCACGCTCGCAGGCGCATTTCGGCTCTCGAGAGAGAAGTCAAACCCCATCGGCATTGAGAAGAAGGTCTCGATCACGTCCCAGGTTTGACCCCTCCATATGCTGGTATCATCAAAGGTTTGGAGATAATGCTACCCGCTGTACTAGACCTTGCAGCTATCCAGGGGCGGAAAACTTCGACGGCAGCCGGAAGTAGCGGCCAACGACTGCCGTACCAAGCCGGGTCGCCTTTTTGTAACAGATAGAGCATCTAAAACACTTTTCCTAGTTGATACAGGATCGGATCTGTGCGTGTACCCGCGCACCGCTCTTGGAGGAACCCGTAAAAAGACAAATTACGAACTATCCGCTGCCAACGGGACAACAATATCTACTTATGGTTCGATATCGCTGCAGCTTGACCTGGGCCTACGCCGTACATATACCTGGAGATTCATAATAGCTGACGTATCCAAGCCCATCATTGGAGTTGATTTCCTATCACATTATAATATTTTAGTCGATTGTAGGAATCAACGCCTTATAGATAGCCTGACTACAATATCAGCCTCGGCATCATCAAGGGCAGCAACGGATAACATCTCTTCAGTGAAGATTACTTCAGGAAACACCTCTTACCATCGCATCTTAGAACAGTACCCAGAGATTACGCGCCCAGCGGGTATTCCCACCGTGCCAAAGCATAACACTATGCATCACATACGCACCACACCCGGACCTCCCGTGACCAGCAGGGCTCGCCGCCTGCCACCTGACCGCCTTAAAATAGCTCAGAATGAATTTGAGGCAATGCTCCAGAATGGCACGGCTTGCAGATCTGAGAGTCCATGGGCGTCTCCGCTTCACCTCGTGCGAAAGAAAGATGACAGTTGGCGTCCATGCGGTGACTATCGTGCCCTTAATGCTCGTACCGTTCCCGACAAATATCCAATACGACATATTCAAGATTTCACACAGCAACTATCCGGTGCAAAACTTTTTTCTAAAATCGACCTCGTTAAAGCGTACAATCAAATTCCAGTCTTTCCATCAGATATTCCAAAGACGGCAATTATTACACCTTTCGGATTATTTCAGTTCCCGTATATGACGTTTGGCCTAAGAAACGCCGCTCAAACCTTCCAGCGATTTATTGATGAGGTATTGAGGGGTTTACACTTCTGTTATGGATATCTGGACGATATTTTAATCTTCTCCGAGAATGGTGAAGAACACCAGAAACATCTTCACGAGCTATTCAAACGGCTAGCAGACTACGGAATTCTGATAAATACTGGAAAATGTGAATTCGGAAAATCTACTATCACTTTCCTAGGCCATGAAGTATCTGTGAATGGAATACGACCTCTTCCATCAAAGGTAGAAGCGATGCTGGACTACCCGGTACCCAAAACCGTTAAAGAATTACGCAGATTTCTGGGTATGTTCAATTTTTACCGCCGCTTTGTTCCGGCAGCTTCGTCTTTACAAACTCCGTTGAACATTGTTCTTTCCGGCCCAAAAAGAAGAGCTAACGAAAGCATTACAATGACAGCAGACATGACAAAAGCTTTCGAGTCTTGTAAGGAAGGCCTTTCTCAAGCCGCGCTTTTGGCTCATCCGCGAACTAACGCTGAACTGGCTATTCATACCGATGCTTCAGATACTTCGATTGGGGCGGTAATACAACAGCGAGTGATATCAGAATCCTGGGAGCCCTTGGCATTTTTCTCTAGGCGCTTAAATTCAGCACAACAAAAATATAGTCCATATGATAGAGAGTTGCTGGCTATTTACGAGGCAATTAGACATTTCCGTCATATGGTTGAAGCAAGACCGTTCACAATTTATACGGACCACAAACCCCTGACCTTCGCATTCAGCAGCGGACGGGACAACTGTTCCCCCAGACAGTTCCGGTATCTTGACTTCATTTCTCAATTTAGTACTGATATACAATATGTGACTGGAAAAGAGAACATTGTAGCAGATGCCTTATCTAGGATAGAAGAAATTAATTCGCCAATCGATTACAAATCTCTAGAACAAGATCAAGCATCTGATGAAGAACTGAAGGAAATCTTACAAAAGAACATATCTTTAAAACTAAGAAAAGTTAAATCATCCTGCGAAGATTTCCAAATTTTTTGTGACGTCTCTACAAACAACCCAAGACCATACGTAACTAAGCCTTTCAGGCGCACAGTTTTTAAAGTTCTTCATGGTCTTAGCCACCCAGGAGCAAAAGCATCTATAAAGTTGATTACACAGAGATTCGTATGGCCTAGCGTCAAAAAAGACTGCCGTCAGTGGGCACGTGAATGCGCTGATTGCCAAAGAAATAAGATTTCGCGACATACAACATCTCCCACATACCCATTCTCTACTCCATCTGATCGGTTTTCGCATGTCCACATGGACATTGTAGGGCCATTACCGTATTCTTGTGGTTTCAGGTACTGCCTCACAGCCATCGATCGTTTTACTCGTTGGCCTGAGGCATACCCGATAGCAGACATCACAGCCGAAACCTGTGCGAAAACTTTTGTAGCTGGCTGGATTGCCCGCTTTGGCTGTCCTACCAAAATCACAACGGACAGAGGCAGGCAGTTTGAATCAGAGCTGTTTCGTAATCTTTCCACATTACTTGGAGCCGAGCATCGGCCCACGACATCGTACCACCCTGCCTGCAATGGAATGGTTGAGCGGCTTCACCGTCAGCTGAAGAGTGCTATAATGTGCCACACCAACACCAACTGGGTCGATGTCCTTCCTCTCGTACTTCTGGGTATCCGGAGCGCATGGAAAGATGATGTGCAATCTTCAGCAGCAGAGCTTGTTTACGGAGAGCCACTTCGTCTGCCAGGCGAGTTCTTCACACCTGCGAAAGTTACTACAGCGGACTATACAGATTTCTCGGAGAAGTTACGAGGCTACATGGCGAAGCTTACTCCAGTACCAGGCAGCCGACATGCACAGAAAGCTTTTTACGTACCGAAAGAACTGTGCACAGCTGACCACGTCTTCTTACAGCAAGGACCAGCAAAAAGATCCTTGGAATCTCCATATTCTGGCCCCCACAAGGTTTTGGAAAGAGGCAGTAAAACATTTAAAATTGTCATTAAAGGAAAACCCCATACTGTTACTATAGACAGATTAAAACCGGCCTTTATGGTAAAAGACGACTGCTACAGCAGTTCGAGCTATGACACTAACTCTCCAAGTTCTCCTACCGCATCCCAGAGGGAAACTACCACGAATACAAGAACACGCAGTGGTCGAGTAGTACGATTTCCTGCTCACTATCGACCGTACCAAGTTACGGTCTCGGCGGGGGAGTAGTGTGGCGGCGGCAAGCAAAGAGGATTTAAGTACTTCTGAACGTTCAGGCCAGCGCAAGTGACAGCCGCTGCATGACACGGGTTTATGTCTTCTTCAATTTTGTGTTGCGACAAAAGCGCATTATTTATTTTATTTTATTCGCAAATATTATAATAATAGAGTGTCTAAGCCATAACGTTTATTTATTCCGAACCTATAAGATAGACACCTATAAAGCTATGTTTCAGGCACACGTTTAATTTTATGCAATAATTTTAGAAATTAATTAGCTACTTACCGACCTAACTTTTTACCTTTTCTGATCAGATGAATGAGAAAGTAACCAGCCATAAAAACTTAAAAACAAATTGTCAATAGGTAGATAATATTTATTTATAAGCGTTTCTAATACTAATAATATTTTCACTTCTCATGCTCTTAAAATGTTACTTTAGTCTCTGCACATCGGGACTAAAGCTCTTTTTTAGTCTCTAGCTAGGGACTAAATAATTTTTTTATAAATTTACCTTGGAAACCCGCCTATAAACAGCCAACCACAGAGTTTGTGAAAGGAGGATTATCCCCATTTCCAGTGAACCTAGACAATTTCTAGGGCGTGAAAAAAAGATTTAATTTCGTGAATCACGATTTAATGATTACGAATACCTATGAATCTTGTTTTATTTAAAGTGAATTCATTTAATAATGCATGACCCAATTTAGTTTTAAAATATATTAATAGTTTTCAAGTTTGAATCTGTTGGCTAAATATCATTCAAAACGTCACGTGATAAAAAACAGGTCAAGTGCGAGTTGGACTCGCGCACCGAGAGTTCCGTACCTACAAACTTGATGATGCAAATTTAACAATACAAACTTATTATTTGCGGTTGGTGAAGTAGACACGGCTACTGCGCCAACCGCAAATGATAAGTTTGTATTACTAAATTGGCATTTTTGCACCAAAATATATAATATTTACGGTTATCAGATTTATTCCTGTACGTGTGCTGTAAGACCTTGCTTCTGGTCAAATTTCATGATTCTAGGCCATCGGAAAGTAGCCGGCTATCTACTTTGTTATAATAAATATCGTAATTTTGTATGGAACTTCGTTTTTTTTCCTCGCATTCGAAGTGAAAAGCAGAGTGTTTAACGCGTGACTAAACAACCACAATGACACTCGAACTATAGCCACCCTCGCTCTACTCGGGTGGCTAAACATCTCGTGTCATAATGGCTTGTTTTAGTCCCTTGATAAACAATCTACTATTTTAAATGGTGAGAAAACTTAATACTAATAGTAACTGTTAATATTAGACTACTCCTCGTATCGCTGGATCACGTATTCCTTCACTTTCCCTCTGGCCACTTTGCCGTTCGACGTCATTGGTATGTCATCTACGAACATGACTCCTCCATACAGCTGCTTGTGCACTGGCAGCTTATCTGCGAATAAGTAATGTATTGTTTAATTTAAAAAAAAACGGCCAAGAAGCGAGTTCAACTCCGTTCCGACCCTTGACTATTTTCAATGGCGTCATTTTCAAACCGTTACATAGGATAAGCTCTTTTATATGATAGATTTCAAACACCATGGACTTCCCAACATACAAATTAGTCCTCTAAACCTGTCTTATGCGACTTTCGGTTATATAACAGTCGTATAGAAGTAACTTAACAACTAAAACGTTGTATAACCGTAATTCATACAATGATTTAGTCCTGTAACTAAAAGGTCCTTTAAATTAGTTGAGTAAACGTTTTTACGACTCTTTATGCAACGTGGTTTAATGGTGCCAGAATTTAAGATACGTAAACGTTTATACGACTGTATTATGCAACATCGCATAATGGTGCCAGTGTAAAGGTTGTGCAAACGTTTATACAACTGATTGGTACAACGTTATACAAACGTTAGATAAAAGGGCTTGGGAACTTTAATCGGACCTAAAAGTTCTATAAACGTCCTACAGGCACTTATTTAGAATAAACTACCATTGTGTCAACTAAACAACTTTGTCCAAAAAATGGTTCCGTATATATTTTATTTTTAGCAAAAGTATTGTTAATAAAGGTTTTATTTTGCAAACTACAATGCAAACATAGTGACATAAATCTTGCTGCTTATTATGTTTGCTAGCTTTTGCCCACGACTTCGCCCGCGTGGAATTCGGTTATCACGTTCCCGCGCGGACTATGCGTTTTTCCGGGATTAGAATTAGCATATGTCCTTTCCCGGGTCTCCAACTATCTTCATGCCAAATTTCATCTCAATCGGTCTAGCGGTTGAAGCGTGAAGAGGTAACAGACAGACAGACAGACAGACAGACAGATAGACTGACAGACATAGTTACTTTTGCATTTATAATATTACTAGCTTCTTCCCGCGACTTCGCCCGCGTGGAATTCGATTATCGCGCTCCCGTGGGATCTATGCGTTTTTCCGGAATAAAAAGTAGCCTATGTCCTTTCCCGGGACCCTAACTATCTGCATACCAAATTTCATCGCAATCGGTCCAGCGGTTGAAGCGTGAAGAGGTAACAGACAAACAGACATACAGACAGACATAGTTACTATCGCATTTATAATATTACTAGCTTCTTCCCGCGACTTCGCCCGCGTGGAATTCGGTTATCGCGCTTCCGCGGGAACTATGCGTTTTTCCGGTATAAAAAGTAGCCTATGTCCTTTCCCGGGACCCTAACTATTTGCATACCAAATTTCATCGCAATCGGTCCAGCGGTTGAAGCGTGAAGAGGTAACAGACAGACAGACAGACAGAGTTACTTTCGCATTTATAATATTGGTATGGATTATCTCACAGAACCCTAAAAACGTTTATCATGGCCGACCATTGGTTTCACATAACACCATTATTTATGCGACGTTTTAGTACTAAAACAGTCGTATAGAAGTCGCATTGTAACTTAGACAAGATGGCTGGAATCTTAGTATGAAAACAAAATGTAAATAATTTTGTACAATGATTGAATTTCAAGGAATTCGAGGGACGCGCAAAGATTTCGACAAAAACACATCTATATATTATCATAAAACTAAAAGTAAAAGTCCCATAAGAAATAGGTGCACTGAACACATTTCTCTCACCCTTTTTTCGCGTCATTGTGAATTTCTTCTGAGTAAAATTCTTATGAGAATTACAACTTATCTTTAAAATTCCACAATGCTCATTGATATGATGTGATGACTGATGTCAGGAACGGCAAATGTGTGCCATAAAAGTAGCTATTAAACTCTTATGCGACATTTCAGTTACCTTGTAACGTCTATACAACTGTTATGGAACCACTAAAGTCCCATAACAGTCCGGATATAACCATTATAACCATTCAAAGTTGCATGAAAACTTTTAAGCAACGTTTATGCAACGTTCTTCCCGGACTTTTATATAACTTCTATACAACGAAAAAGTCGTATAATTTGGGCCTTTTTCGCGTTTAGTAAACGTTGACAACTACGTTTATACGACCAACTTTGTGTATCAAACAGGGAATGAAAAACGTTCTTGCAACTCTTATACAACGTTATTTTATTAGTTGGGTTCTTAATAATTTTCCTGTAATCTATATAATCTATATATAGGTCGTTATAAGGTCGCATCCTCCGTTTTTATTTCAAAATTTTAGGTCTAGTGGTTTCGGAAATAAGGAGGAGGGGGGATGGTCATTTTACGCCAATTTTCTTAAATAACTTGAAAAGATTTGACCAAAAAAGAAATGAAAACAAAATTGAGATCCTCATAAGAAGTACTTTCATTTGATATGTCACACGATATAGTTTGAAAAACTTCATTAAGTAATATTTTTTCAAATTTAGCCTCCTAAAATAGGGTCTATGTTTAAAATTCATTTATTTTCGTTACACGTCCGTCTTTGGGTCACAAATTGATATATACGTACCAAATTTCAACTTAATCGGTCCAGTAGTTTCGGAGAAAATCGACTGTGACAGACGAACGGACAGACTCACGAGTGATCCTATAAGGGTTCCGTTTTTACCTCTTGTGTTTCGGAACCCTAAAAAGATATAGCGAAGAACTTTGGTTTAATTTAAACGTTGAAATGGCCAGAAAGAGGACAGAGATGTGTGTCGTACATAAGACAAGCAACAATAAGTTGTCTACTTGAAAAATGTTTCGGAAATTAAGATGTTCAAATTGACAAGATTCTAGCAACTTCGCATTTAAAATATTAAGTCGAATCTAGGGTCGATAAAAATATCTAAACTCGACTGATCAGCGTGGTAGCTTACAATTAATGGTCGTGTCGTGTGCAATTTGCCTGCAGGCCTCTTTATTTAAAAAAATCTCTAATACAATCTTCTATTAAATAACTTTGCCAGTCAATTGCATTTGCCAATTAATTTCCCCTATCCAAACCAATCGCGCTTGAATCCGGTGAAGTAATTGCGCTTTTTGTGGCAATTGATTTTAACACAATTGTCATTTTTTCTATACTAAATTGAACCTTATTAGGCAAGCAGTGTGGTTCAATCTCGTATAAAGATTAATTGAAGGAATGAATGATATTTTTTATATTTCGGTCTTTCACTTGACATTTCAAACAGTTTTTAGTCGTTGATTTTTATTTCTTGCAATAACAAAATATATATACATTAAACTCAGTCTTTATTCGGTCCTTTACATCAAACAAAGAGCAATTGATCAAGTGTCAACGGCAATTGAAAAGTACAATTAGCTTCAAACAATTGCTAATTGGCAAACGTAAAATCTTTGCTCGTTTATTTAATTTGTAATTTAATCAAATCTGCTCGGAAGATACTTTCTACTTATTTGGTTTTTTTGTTAAATTAAAATAGGTACTCTCTGATCTTTTCGACTCCTATTTAACACTTACTGTTCTAGCGAATTTGTTCGTGTATAAGAAGAACCCTATTATGTTGGAAGATGCTATTGCTATGATCTTTCCTGTGGCACTGGGTAGTACTATTACTTATTCTGTGACTTGGTCAATCGGCTCAGCTATGAACGGAGAGACATAAAAACAGACTTTATTATTAGTGTAAGTAGGTATAGATTCCTCTATGACGTGGATGCGACTGGCAGATCAGATACTCACTAGCAACTAGATCCTTGATCTCCTGTTCGGTGACTCGAGCGCCCGGCCGTCTCACGACGCACGCTACGACTCTCTCGCCGTCGTCCGGGTGCGGCACAGACGTGACGCAGACGTCGTCGACATCGGGGTGCGTTCGGATCAGCTCCTCTATCTCGATAGGATACACCTGCAACCGATTATGACTCCAAATCCACAAGGGCCCTTACACGAATGCACGTTGCGACCTTCTGTTGAGTAACTGAAATGATGATGATAATGATAATGATGATGATGATGATGCTGATGATGATGATGATGATGATGATGATGATGATGGTGATGGTGATGATGATGATGATGATGATGCTGGTGATGATGATGATGATGGTGATGATGATGATGATGATGATGATGATGATGATGATGATGATGGTGATGATGATGATGATGATGATGATGATGATGATGATGATGATGATGATGATGGTGATGATGATGATGATGATGATGATGATGATGCTGGTGATGATCCAAACATAAGTAGCTACCCATACCATTACGATTACATCCTATTTACGTCCCACTGCTGGGCACAGGCCTCCTCTCATCACGAGAGGGTTTGGGCTATAGTGCCCACGCGGGCCCAGTGCGGATTGGGGACTAAGTACCCACTGGGTGATAAATTTCGTATCGTATAAAAAGATTATACTTACATGGCGCTGCTTGTACTTGATAAGCATCTTGATTCGCTCCACAAAGAAATAGTAGCCGTTTTCATCTTTGTACATCAGGTCCCCGGATTTGTACCATCCATCTTCGGAGAAAGCCTTCTTCGTCTCTTCGGGGTTGTTGTAATACTCCTAGGAACGGAACAAAATGCATTTTATCTGATATAGCTGGTATATCAACTATAGCATACGCAATCACTCGAACTCGCTACAAAGATGAGCGTACTGTACTGTGACTGTGGTACCAACAAATCTCTTATGCTCGTCGGAAATTTAGACCTTTAGCACGCAAGCACATCCGCACACTTGATACTTACGTTTCAGCTCAAATGCTTTCGCAACATTATGAATATCATTATACAACATCATTATGAACTTCAGTACGGTAAGCGTAAGCTAGGTGGCCAGTAGCTACGATACAAGGATGTTCTGAATACAGCTGTGGGGCGCAGCTTGCTTTTCGAAGCTGTACGAGATTTGGGTACACCCTCCTTCGAGGGGTCCATTAGACTTATACCGACAAGATAAACTAAAAACATGAACATTTTAGGTGGACCGAAGAGCATGAATTTACGTACTGTGAACAGTGGTCCGCTAATCCACATTTCTCCGGGTTTGTTTGGTTCCGTGATCACTTCACCTGTCACCTGGTCCACTAACTGAAAACGAAATAAACTAAGTAGGTAATTATATGTAAGGTAGATGATATTTTGTCAAAATAAAAAAGGGTTTTACTAAGGTCTACCTTGACGGGATGAAGCGAGATTTCCTGCCCACAGTTACCGATTGGTCCCTGAGGCGCTGACTTTAATACTGGTCCCACTGACTCTGTCGATCCGTAGCTCTCTACTACTACGTAGGGGTGTTTGGTGTGTTTCTAAAACAAATCGTTATTAAGTAGATGCAAACGTCTACAAATCACAATTTAGTCATCATCATCAATGATTACAAAGACGTCCAGTATTCAGCAATGCAAACAAGTTGCAGAACATTCTCAAAATATCAATAAAGGTTGCTGGTGGACTGCTGCTAGGTCCGTCCGGATAGCTAGCTACCACCGCCATACTCATTAACTTGCCGCTAAATAGCACACTGTTGCATGTTGTATTCCGGGAAGTGGGTAAGGTAGCCGGTAAACTTACTGGTATACCAGTCATTCTATCTTAGCCTTTTGGGATCAGCTACACATTCACATTGGTATGGCAAAAATTACAAAAATTACACCTTCTTTATATTGAGTCAAGACTCAAGATACCTATACTAAGTATAAACATATGATTCACATGATGTATTATCTGTTGGCAATCCTAAAATGAATAAATAAATAAACATCATTCATTTTGTAACAACATTTTTTTTAACTATTCATGTGGATTGTACAATCTCGGGAAACTGTGATGGCCAGGGTTACCGCCTTTCACGCAGGCTCGCACCTCTGAGTTTACTTATGTGCGAAATTCAATTTGATTTAACCACTGAGATAACATCGTGAGAAAAATCAATGATGTGTCCCCAATCAGCACTGGGTCCGCGTAAGAACTATAATGCCAAATCCTCTCGCGTTGAGAGGAGAACCTGTGCCCAGAAATGGGACGTAAATAGGCTGTTGTGATGGTAATGCAATCTCAAACCTTAATTGCATTCGTCTATCCCTCTGCAACCCCCAATATGCCTACCCTAAGTTCCGTGTTCAAGTCGTCGCCAATTTTGGAGCCGATGAGGAAGATACTGTCGAAACATGTGAGATCGCACTTCTTCTCAGACTTGAGGATGCGCGAGAACAGAGTGGGTGTGGTCATGGTGGTGACTGGCTGAAATAAGAATAGGGTAATTGACTGTTACCAAATCCAGGCATACAGTTACATGTATGTTTGTAGACAAAAATGAATATTTAATCTATATCTATTTATCCATCGTCTACAATGCGCGTGGCCCTTGACCTGTTTTCTATGATAGTGACTATTTTCTGCCATACTACTGTTTACAGTCTTCGTCATTAAATTACCTACATGAAACACTCATCACATTCTTATGAAATCACACACTTTTTCTTGTTATTCAGTCTCGTTTTTTACCGGACTGTGCCAGACTGCGTCACCCCTAGGTATATCAATCAAATGATTGTATCGGGTTCTTTTCTTACACTAGGTGTTTCTGAACGCATCTTGATTCTACGTCTATGGTGTAGAAGTCTATCTGTGGCTATTATTATTGATATATAAAAGAGATATTATAATATACTTAAGTAGCATCTGTCATTAAAATTGTATTGGATAATTGTTTACTTAACTACTTCATGTAAAGTTATAAAAATAAACGATTTACACAGTGTAGCATTTTGTGATTTATCAACTCAAAACACTAGGTAATGTAATCAGGAATCATTCATATTTTTTTTCACTTCTCATGCTCTTAAAATGTTACTTTAGTCTCTGCACATCGGGACTAAAGCTCTTTTTTAGTCTCTAGGGACTAAAGTATTTTTTTTTAATTTACATTGGAAACCCGCCTAAACAGCCAACCACAGAGTTTGTGAAAGGAGGATTATCCCCATTTCCAGTGAACCTAGACAATTTCTAGGGCGTGAAAAAACGATTTAATTTCGTGAAACACGATTTAATGATCACGAATACCTATGAATTTTGTTTTATTTAAAGTGAATTCATTTAATAATGCATGACCCAATTAGTTTTAAAATATATTAATAGTTTTCAAGTTTGAATCTGTTGGCTAAATATCATTCAAAACGTCACGGGATAAAAAACAGGTCATGAGCTAGTTGGACTCGCACACCGAGGGTTCCGTACCTACAAACTTGATGATGCAAATTTAACAATACAAACTTATTATTTGCGGTTGGTGAACTAGACACGGCTACTACTACGGCGTTGTTGGCGCACAACCGCAAATGATAAGTTTGTATTAGTAAATTGGCTTTTTTTTGCACCAAAATATATAATATTTACGGTTATCAGATTTATTCCTGTATGTGTGCAGTAAGACCTTGCTTTTGGCCAAATTTCATGATTCTAGGTCATCGGGAAGTAGCCGGTTATCTATTTTGTTATAATAAATATCGTACTTAATTTTGTATGGAACTACGTTTTTTTTCCTCGCATTCGAAGTGAAAAGCAGAGTGTTTAACGCGTGACTAAACAACCAACTCGAACTATAGCCACCCTCGCTCTGCTCGGGTGGCTAAATTTCTCGTGTCATAATGGCTTGTTTTAGTCCCTTGATAAACAATCTACTATATTGTCATATCATCACCATGTCACCCCCGCTGATCATGAGTAAACCACTAGATTATCGGTAAGTATATTCACAAAGCTTACCTTGTACTTATTAATAATGTCGATGGCATGCTCAGTAGTGCAGTGGTTAGAGGTCTGGACTTTAATCTGATTGATAGACGGCATAATATTTGCGTTAGCCAGCCCTGATATCCACTGTATTCCGGAGAGGTGTAAAGCTGGGCGTGAAAAACTGTAATTGAAGACGTTAAATTAAGGCGACTGGTGAGGCAAAAATGCAAATTCGAGGCGTTTTTGTAACCATTTTTCTATAATTGTAACAGGTTGTCATCTGCAAAGTTTACGAATATGGATCACAAATATAGTCAATTAGAGTTTCTGGTATTTTTTATCGTCTTATATGTAATGATTTGTACTATGGATGTCATTTAAGAAATCCTTAATCCTCCTATATGTAACCATTTATTTCCGCTTAGGAAAAAATCTACGTTGCCAAATTTTTTACAAGTACTTTTCAGAATTTTATCTAGTGCCTCACCTCCTAACTTATATGATAAATAGCTTTTAGACGAAAAACCTATGTATTCCTTAGTGTATAATCCCAAGTATCACAACACACATTTGCTGCGCTTGTTATGGTAGGCGCTTTGTTGAATTATGCGGCGTTTTTAATATTTTTAAATATTTTTATTTACAAATTTAAAAATATCTAAACTATCATGATTACTAAAGAAAGAAGGAGAAAAGTTCGTTTCATAAATTTGACTTTTATATTGGATTTGAAGTCGTGTTATTTTTCTATATCTATAACTTCATTGCATAAAGTTGTGGTTGTAAACAAGGCGACGTTGCGAGTTTCGGCACTCGTGTTGTGTACCTCGCAGTCGCGCGCGCTGTTGCCAGCTAGGTAGGTAGGACAGAGGACGCACATCATGGTCGGCCTGCCGGCCGGCACTCGGAAATGAGTAATTAGCTGAGTAAGTCCAGTGGAGTGATTTGTCTCGAGGATTTGCATTTTATTGTTGTTATAGATATTTTCTCAAACATGCTCGGAAATGTTCGTGTTACTTTCAAAAAAAGAAGACGCGAGGCTGTCCATTGCCGGCCTTGGCCAGCAAAAACATTATTGTCGTGTGTGTTTTTTTTTTAATTCGCTTGCTATTTGAGACACCTCTGTAGAGAAACTGACAAATCCATGGAGGTAATAAATACAAATCAACCACGGTCATGGAAGTAGTAAATACTGATGTGGGGTAAGTGCGCCTAAATTTATTTCGCCCCTGTGCCTTGTAAACAGCCAACTACTAGTTGAGTAATTTATAGGTTTCGATATAAGTATTTATGTTAGGCGCACTTACCCCATCCTGGCGCACTTGCCCCGAAACTGACAAATCCATGGAGGTAATAAGCACAACTTCCATGGCCAAATCATCCACGATCATGGAAGTAGTAAATACTGATGTGGGGTAAGTGCGCCTAAATTTATTTCGCCCCTATGCCTTGTAAACAGCCAACTACTAGTTGAGTCATATTTATAGGTTTCTTATGTTAAGCGCACTTACCCCATCCTGGCGCACTTGCCCCGAAACTGATAAATCCATGGAGGTAATTAGTACAACTTCCATGGCCAAATCATCCACGATCATGGAAGTAGTAAATACTGATGTGGGGTGAGTGCGCCTAAATTTATTTCGGCCCTATGCCTTGTAAACAGCCAACTACTTCCATGGCCAAATCATCCACGATCATGGAAGTAGGGTCATTTCGCCCTTTTGCGTCCAACCCCCAGTTCGCGTCCATTTGACCGATCTCCTTGTAAAAAAAATTCATAATAAGTATACTAACAGACTAATTATCTCAAAATTATTTTCTATTAATACCTCGATATATAAGAGGCATACAAAAATAGACAAAAGGTACGTGCGCACAACCCTTCCTATTTAGAAAAAACAATTAGTCTCAGCTTTACGAGAAATGAGTGCCGGCGTTCCAAATGTTAGCAAAAAAATAGTAAGCAGTCGCGTGTGTCATGGTAAATTTGATATAGTTAAAATACAGGATATGTTCAAAATTTACAGGCGAGCAACCTTGACGAAGAGTTGGTGGACGAATATATTAAAAAAAACGTTCACTTAGGGGCTATTCTCACAAAAAAGAAGTAGAGGTACTTTGACCTGTGGGAATTCTATTCTCGAAGAGGACTTGAAAACTCTCCTTCACCTGATTCCACAGGAATACCACCTTTTTTACACTGAACTTATTCCAGACCAACGGTTGAAGGATGATGACCTGGAAGGGTATTCAGGACAACCTGACTTTGAAGTAGAAGACATTTACTAACACGAAAACTGGAAATTATATATAAAAAAATACAGATTAATTCATACGTTTTGTTCGAATTCTCTTTATGACTAAAGTATTGCAGTTTTCGTCTCTGTTGAAAATTTTGGATGAAATATTTTGTTTTTGCTAAAATCTTTTCACGCTACAAGTTTGCCTTAGTATTTGTGCCCTTTTTGATTAAAATTCATTTAAAAAAACCGTGTAAATATAATTTTCCCTTATTTTTTTATTAAATAAACAAAGATCCAACCCACATTCGCATTTTTATTAAAAAGATCCATCCCCATTTATTGGTTCTAAATCAGGTAATAAATGCTTTTTGCAACAGATTAACATAACAATTAATAGAGCTAGCCATCTTCTATAATTGTGCATTCAAACTTAATTAAAAATATTGATAGAAAAATTTGTACACACATTTTTAACAAAAACGGCTTTTTCTCAAAACTGTCATGCTGTGGGTTGGATCTGGTTTGCAGAACTGCGTCCATTTGACAAAACAAGTGGGCGTTTCATTTTTGGGTTTAAAATTTCTATCAATGTTAAGAAAAAATATTCTTCAATGTTTTATTAATTATAATCATGATTTTTAATGTCAAATATTCTTGAATAAAGTCATTGTTAAAATCCGATCATTCTGTACAATTATCTATATAAACATCAATTCAGATTCCTTTTCTAAGTTGGCGGACGCGAACTGGTCCATAGGTGGACGCAATCTGGATTAAGTGGACGCAAACTGGGTAAATCGCCTAATTTGCCTATTTGTGTCGTTTTTTTGAAAACCACCAAATGTTTCGGCCAAAACTATAAGTTGTATTGAAAAGGACTATATAATCAATACATTACATCCCTTTTATAATCAAAATTTCAGTTAGAACATTTTTATTTTCGCCTTCAAACTTGCCAACTCCACTAAGTGGACGCAAACAGGCGAAGCGACCCTAGTAAATACTGATGTGGGGTGAGTGCGCCTAAATTTATTTCGGCCCTATGCCTTGTAAACAGCCAACTACTAGTTGAGTAATATTTATAGGTTTCGATATATTTATGTTAGGCGCACTTACCTCATCCTGGCGCACTTGCCCCGACTGACCTTACGTATTTCCTCGCTGTTTAAGAAAAGCATTATATATACCTCGGCCGCAATTGCGATTGCCGGACTCGTACTAATAGAATCGTCCGGCAATGCGCTACTTGGCGGCCTCTGCAATATTGTACTATTCCCCGCAACTTCGTATGCGCAGAAATATTAAAATGAAAGATTCCGTTTTTTCTCGTTCCCGTGGGAATTTCGGGAAATCCTCTCTTAGCGCTCCCATACGTACCCTAAGGAACCTGCATGCCAATTTTCAGCCCGATCCGTCCAGTGGTTTGGGCTGTGCGTTGATAGATCACTATGTCAGTCAGTCAGTCAGTCACCTCACCTTTGAGTTTTTTATATTTAGACTAGCTTTTCCCCGCAACTTCGTATGCGCAGAAATATTAAAATGAAAAACCCCGTTTTTTCCCGTTCCCGTGGGAATTTCGGGAAATCC
Source organism: Aethes cnicana (assembly GCA_963971205.1). Classification (NCBI taxonomy): domain Eukaryota; kingdom Metazoa; phylum Arthropoda; class Insecta; order Lepidoptera; family Tortricidae; genus Aethes; species Aethes cnicana. The sequence goes on from OZ020292.1 coordinate 8,222,178, forward strand.
TTTCTTAGCGGATGCCTACGTCATAACATCTACCTGCATGCCAAATTTCAGCCAGATCTGTCCAGTGGTTTGGGCTGTGCGTTGATAGATCACTATGTCAGTCAGTCAGTCACCTTTGAGTTTTATATATTTAGATGTACAGAATATATATTTAGATTGTACAGAATGATCGGATTTTAACAATGACTTTATTCAAGAATATTTGACATTAAAAAATCATGATTATAATTAATAAAACCATGAAATTTTTTTTTTCCAGACAGGCCAGTTTTCCTGCTGTTTGAACTTTATTATGAATGTAGTCATTTATCGGGGTTTTACCCTACATACGCATAATGCCTAATTGCATTGCATATTCTTAAACTACGACTTTGATACGAAAAAACATTAAAAATATCTAAATATCACTAGTACCATGTTCAGCATGTAAATTAATTGAAAAAGTATTCAATTCATAAAAAAAATATACAAAAAGTTATTTATAAGCGGTGATTTGAACCCGCGCCCCTCTTGCGCTCTCATGTCATGATGAATTCGGACCGCTGGGCCACGGTAGACTTAATATAGCGGGCGAAATTAACCATTGCTATCGTTGTAATTTACGTTAGCGTATTTGGCGCGGTTATTATTGAGAGGATCGGGCTCAAAACGCTCAAGGTCATCGACGGCTACAGGCGCCTTAAGTATGGACCAAGCAAACGCAATTTAGTATGACCGGGCTTTAAATGCAGTGTCTACCTAGCGAATCACATCTTGCAACCAAAAACATCAGCTCCCAAAGAATCAGGAACTTCCTGGTCAATGTAAGCATAGTCCTGCTTTAAGTTAGGTAGTTAAATACAGTTAAAATTCTAAGAACTTACTTCTTCTTCTGAGCGTAAAAAATGGGTGCCACGAACATAAAAGCGTAATGTGAAATTGCTGCTACTTTCATGAGTCCTGTCGAGCCACTTGTGGGAACCAGCCAAGCATACGTCTTAACTGGATCGAATGCTGCTAACCTGAAATAAGATAAGCGTAGGTACACATGAATAGATAGCTCGCTTTTCTCTCTTGCCATGTTTTTCGTATTACTTATCTGGAATTAGTTGCTTTTCTAGAATCTGTGGCTACTTAAACTTAATGCGGTAAGAAACTGACCATTGGCGGATCCGGGATTTTAGTTTGGGGAGTCTTGGACCCAAGATTTTTGTTTTGGTTACGAATACACTTAGATGATATTTTGCATGAGCCCCACATATTACCTACCCTCCCCCCTGGATTCGCCACTGCTGGTCCTTACTTGAAAAGCTCCTCAGGATCGTTGTCACCATATTCTTCCATAAAAGAACTCATAGTGTAATCCCCTTTCTTGAAGGTTACGATTTTCACGTCCTGTCCAAGCTCTTTCGCTGCTCTGTTGTAGTCTTCGCTTGCTCCAGGCTCACAAAACACTATCTTAGGTTCAATTATCTTGACTATACTCTTGATTTCATCTGAAATATATAGGTATCAGATACATTTCCCTTTTTTTCAATTGTTAATTGTTATCAATAAATCAGCAAAAATGCTAAACATATTGCGTAACTTTTATCAGGTTAAAATTTTAATCTAAGTACTTAGAGTGGTGCGTGAAACATTCCATGCGCGTAGGTAATTTGTGCAAAAATCCTATTACCACCCCATTACGAACCTCTAAGCCTGAATTTTATTTGCACTGGAGACTTTTTTATCATAGGTTATTTAGTTCAATTCAATGAACCAGTATATAAAAAATAATTATTAATGTTGACCCGTGGTGACCCAGTCTCGTAATGCCTCCTCAAAAACCTGTCCTTCTTGATATTAGGGGCTCTATTCAAAGTCTTAAATAGGGACAGGGAGATTCCCTATAGCATCGCTCACGCGTCGCGGCGTTGCAACTAGCAATGCACTGACGAGAAGATTCCAAAGTTACGAAACTTTCTAAATGAGAATTTCTCGGTAACTTCTGAGAATGTTCTCGAGAACGAGAATTTGTCGGATTACTTAAAAACTTCGTTGTTTAAGTATACCATGAACATTTACGATAGCCTCGGTGTAGTCATTATATTATAATTATTTTATTACCTGCACTCCACTTTACCAATAAGTGTGTTAGATATCAATTATCATCTTATCAACGGACAGTAAAATGTATGTGTATCGAAGTAATTTTAGTAATTGAGATTGTTATATAAATAAGGTACCTACTACAACACCTGGTTCTGTCGTTTATAATATCAAAAATAAAATAAATTAAAAATCACATTTATTTTTGTATACAATATGGTAAGAATTTAATTTAAGCAATTTGGGAATGTTCTGCAATTTGTACGTTGCTAGTTGCTACCCAGCTTTAAGTATCTAGATTTAAAGTTTAACTTGAGCGCCGTGACGCGTGAGTGATGCTATTTTATCTCCCTGTCCCTATCTCTCTCCCAATTCCAATATATCCCCAGTCAACCGTGCAAACAAACAGCGAAATAATAGTTACCAAATCTATAGTAAGGATCGGCACCAGCGATCGGGTTCCCATTCATCAGGCCAGCGTTGTACGGGATCTGAAGGTCGATGTGGTTCATGCCGGCGAGAGCGATGACGTCACCAGGCTTGAGCCCGAATCGTCGCAGAGCCTTCGCGAGACGAATAGAGCGCGACAGGGCTGATCTCTTCGTCTCCTCCTCTCCCGTTGCTGCGTCGATCTAGAATGAGTGAATGACTCTTTAAGCCCGGGAGCACATTGAGTTTATATAAATAGGGACATTGCATTCCTAGTGTCCCTAAAAGATGACCGATGACCTATGATGACTGAGTCATGAACTATGGCGTTCCGAGGCGTGAGAGCTTACGATGAGCGTCATAACAAGGCTCAAAATCACTCGTGCAATACTCGGGTTTTCTTTGCATTATAGAATCAAAAATGTGGATATCTGTAGACTAAGGAACTAGGGTCACCGAAATCATTGCGAATCGTAAGTGGCAGTGGGTGGAGCACATTGCTCGCAGGACTGATGGCCGATGGGGTTAGAAAGTAGGTACTCGAGTGGTGTCCGCGAGCCGGGAGACGAGCTGTCGGTAGGACTCCAACAAGATGGAGCGACGACCTCGTCGCGGGTCGCGGGAAGCCGAAGCGAGTAGCGATTCTTTGGAATAAAATCCCAATAGAGTCCTTAAAACCGGCGACGCACGGAACTTGATACTTGATTGCGATGATTCAATTCAATTTAATCAAGATGGAAACTCACCGTGGACGCCCTTTATTAGCACCGAGGGGCCAAGGATCTTAAGTCCTTGAAATTTAAATAGGTAAGTGACCCATGACCCATTTCCCCAAATAGCCAAATGATATAATAGGTATCTTGGTAAAAGGGGTAATGAATAATTATTTACGAAGTTGACCTAGCCTAAATCGCTGTCCAACTGAATGTGTGGTGTGACCCCTGGGACCTCGTTTACGTCAATTAAGGCTAAGAACACCGGGCGTACCTCCGTGCACGCGCGCGCCAGATCTAGACCCGCGCGGAGTTCAGATACCTAAATCGCGCGACACCGTACTTATCCCTATCTCTTCACGCTACGACCGCAGGCCCGATTTAGATATATGGAAATAGTTCAAATCTCGGGGAAGGATATGTCCTCCCCAGTACTCGAACTATTTCCAACCTATTTGCTACTTTTTATCCCGGAAAAACACTAGGTTTCCGTGGCCGAAGTCGCGGGCGGAAGCTAGTTTTTAGATATTTTGAAAGAAAAGTACTCACCTGGCAAAGATCATCAGGCAATTCACTGAAGCTGCTGATAACGGTGTATCCTAAATGGAATTCGGGTGACGAAACATCCATTTCCCTTATTTTCACTCTTTTTAACCGACTCTGGAGGAGGTTCACAGTTCTAAATATTTCAAGCGATGCGGCAATTATAGTCAGCAAACAAGGTGTCTAGTCTGTATGGCGACGCGTCTATGTATGATGTAGATACAATCGTTTCTAAAAGCAAGCCCATGATAATAACAACCTAAACTGCAGGTCATTGTGAATTCCACTTGTTATCTAAGCCACTAAAAGTGGCAGTCCAAACATGGCCAGAACCAAACCAGTTTGATTTGAAGTGGCATTCACAATGAGGCCGCTCGATTGAAGCATGATCTTGATCTTTGGACTTCGTTTTGGACATTGACCCGGCCCGGCGTCGGAGGTTCAAAGTTCAATACCTACAAAAGCATTTCTACTTAATCCACCAGCTTCTGCCCGCGCCTTCGCCCGCGTGGAATTCGGTTGCTATGCGTTTTTCCGGGATAAAAAGTAGCATGTCCTTTCCCGGGACTCCAACTAGTTATCTCAATACTAAATTTCATCCAAATCGGCCCAGCGGTTGAAGCGTGAATAGGTAACAGACAGACAGACAGATAGACTGAGTTACTTTCGCTTTTATAATATTAGTATGGATACCTACGAAAATATTTATCTATTTACCTATAATACTATAAATGTGAATACTTAATTGTTTGTTTGTACTTCTTTCACGTCAAAACAGAGCGACCTAGTTTGTGTGATTTGGCACAGAGATAGGTAGATTAAAACTTGACAGGACGCACGTGTTGTTTTCATCGATACTTACCTAACTAGATTATGGTATACCTACGTACTTACGATAGTAAATGATATTCATGATGATGAAGGTTTTTGTTCACATTGGTACTTTATACACAATTTATCTGAGGAACTGAATATTATTTTGTCTTTATCATGGAAAATTACGATAAAAGGTAAGCCCGGTATTGTAAATGTCGTGGTAAAATAAAACAATTAAATTAAATCCAAAAAATTTGAATTTTTAAGTTTGTATGGAGGAAACTAAAATGGTCCTAGTTTCTTTGTTATTTAATTAATTTATTACAATCAAAGTGTATTTTGGACACTAATATTTCTGCTCCACTATGACCTGTAATCTGACAAGTAGTTAGTTTGCGAAATAAAACGTAACTACGCTTGTATGGAGAAAGGAGCTTACAGGGGACTCTTAATCAGACAATATCAACCAAGTTCATTAAAACTTTGGAGGGTAAACTAACTAAGTAGGTAATCTATACGGGGAATTATTGGACATTCAAATTATGGAGTGTGGAATGTGTCTTTGTACTTCAACCCTCCATAATTCAAATGAATGATGCGTAATTGAACTTGACAGATGATTTTTTAATGTATAACAGATTTCACGTAACAAGATCGATCTTAAATCTAAAGTAAAGCAAAAAACTTGTTCAGTTGTATCAGGCGGTCGGTTTTTGTCTATTTTCATTTCAGTAGAGAGGTGGCCAGCTCCCGCGCCTTGCCTCGGGCGACTTTGCCGGTAGAAGTCATGGGTAGTTCTTCTACGAATAACACTCCGCCTCTCAAGTGCTTGTGCTCCGATAGTTTCTCTGGAAATTAAACGATAGAGCATTACAAATTAATATTCTAAAGCACATTAATTGCCCCCTGTTGCCAGGTGCAGTGACGATCTGCGCAGGGCTTTGAGTATATAGCCACTGGAGATGCCATGCATGGGCGATCCCCTCCGGCAAAGTACATGGTTCAACTGTTCAAACTCTTTATATAAACCCACTTGAAGGTCACTTCACCGCCATTTTGCATCGTTCCGTGACGCGAGACGTTTCTCCTGAAAAATGGTGTCTTGTGCGGTATTCTCGTGTAAAAGGCGATCTGATCGCTCAAATTCGCAACAAAATCGCATTTCCTATCATAGATAAGTATTTTTACTAACTTTTATTGAAGTAAAATCTCTATTTAAAGAAAAGCTTTTGCGATACGTAAACGTCAGAAAAATGTAAACATGAATGGGAGCGAATCGGTCTAGGGATGTGACTAAAGTCAAAAAAGCGACTCAACTTTTGAGTGAATCATTCATTCATTCAATCAATGAGGTTTATTTAATACTTGAGTATATAGCCACTGGAGATGCCATGCATGGGCGATCCCCTCCGGCAAAGTACATGGTTCAACTGTTCAAACTCTTTATATAAACCCACTTGAAGGTCACTTCACCGCCATTTTGCATCGTTCCGTGACGCGAGACGTTTCTCCTGAAAAATGGTGTCTTGTGCGGTATTCTCGTGTAAAAGGCGATCTGATCGCTCAAATTCGCAACAAAATCGCATTTCCTATCATAGATAAGTATTTTTACTAACTTTTATTGAAGTAAAATCTCTATTTAAAGAAAAGCTTTTGCGATACGTAAACGTCAGAAAAATGTAAACATGAATGGGAGCGAATCGGTCTAGGGATGTGACTAAAGTCAAAAAAGCGACTCAACTTTTGAGTGAATCATTCATTCATTCAATCAATGAGGTTTATTTAATAGTAAGTTTTTTATTGCATATTCCATTAATTAGTAGATAAGTATAGATGTTTGTTACATTTAAATCCTGGAAGGTGAATATTACTTTTCTCTGGACATCGATGTTGAATTTTATTCTGATCTTGAAAAGAAATGTTGGCAAATATATAGATCTAGGTAAAAGGAATACAATATTTAGTTCGGGACTACGAGTGATGTGTAATGCATATACTATTATTTATATACATTATTTCATATAATCCTTTTAAATTTCCAAAAGATCCATAAAGGAGAATTCTTGGAAACTGACACGTGTTATCTGTTCGGAGCATTTTGCTGACGACCCTTATCCATACTTACTACTACTACAGCCTATTTGCGTCCCACTGCTGGGCACAGGCCTCCCCTCATCATGAGAGGGTTTGGGCTATAGTCCCCACACGGGCCCATACTACCATACGAGTACTATCCATATTAATATTATAAATGCGAAAGTAACTCTGTCTGTCTGTCTGTTACTTACCTCTTCACGCTTCAACCGCTGGACCGATTGAGATGAAATCTGGCATGGAGATAGTTGGGGTCCCGGGAAAGGACATAGGCTACTTTTCATCTCGAAAAAACGCATAGTTCCCGCGGGAACGCGATAACCGAATTCCACGCGGGCGAAGTCGCGGACAGAAGCTGGTATTATATAAATGGGAAAGTTCATTTGTTTGTCCTTCTTTCACGTCGCAACGGAGAGGTTTTATGTCGTGATTTGTTTAGGGTTAGTTGGGAGGCTGGAGAGTGGCATAGGCTACTTTTTACCACGGGAAAACATCTTATTCCCATGGGAAAATCCATTGTTTTGTTTTTGGTTTCCTATAACTATCGCTATGTATAGAACCATTAGCTGCCTGAATTCTTAGTACAGTCAAGTTCATAAATATATGATCCCTTTTGGACCTTATTACAAGAGAGCAAGGTGTAAAAGTGTGTATATATTGGAGAACTCGTCCGTACATACGGACGAAGTCGCGGGTAAAAGGGTAGTTATAACATAAGTAGCTTTTCCCCGCAACTTCATATGCGCAGAAATATTAAAATGTAAAATCCCGATTTTTCTGTTCCTATGGAAATTTCGGGAAATCCTTTCTTAGATTGCTCCCCTATATTCCCTATGGAATCTGCATGCCAAATTTCAGCTTTCTACGACCAGTAGATTCGGCTCTGCGTTGATCAATCAGTCTGTCAGTAAGTCAGTTTCTTGTTTTATATATATAGATATATAGATTTCATGTACGTAGGCTCTTACAAATACCAATCTACTTTAATTTTTTTACATATGTATCCGCCCGGAAGCTGCTGACAACAGTTCATTCCACAGTAAAAAAACTGTGTGTGGGCTAAGGACACAAATACAGATACTGACAGACATACATACATACAAACTAATATGTTTTTGGGTATCTTCAACGTACAGAATTTCCACTTTAGCAATTTTATTATAAAATAAAATACTATAAAATAATTCAGTTCATTCATCTACTAATCTCAGTTGACTCATTCTTCAGATGTGTCCCATCACTAGTCTTGTGCATATGTATGCTGCATAGTTACGTGAAAACTCTATCTGTTTACGTGTATTTTTTGATGTGTTGATTTTTTTTGTAGTGTGCGTTTATCTCAACAGCAAAATTTGTGTCTGTTGAGTTCTGCGTCGTTTGGTGGTGTGCTGTACGTGTTTACCTCGCCCCCCGCTAAAAGTGGCGAAAAAATTTGTTCGGCGAGTTGACGTTATGGCATCTCCAGTGGCTATATACTCAAAGGCGCAGGGTGGCCGGTGTAGATAGAATGCGGCACGCCTTGGACAGAGCTCATTGGCGTGCATTGGGTGAGGCCTACGTCTCGCAGTGGACTACTATGGGCTGTTGATGATGATGGTGATGATGATGATGATATTAATTACACTTATCTTTCCGCGTTATCGCGTTCCCGCGGGAGCTTTGAGTTTTCCCGGGGTAAAAAGAAGCCCTATGTCCTTTCCTGGGACCCCAACTATCTCCATGCCAAATTTCATCTCAATTTGTACAGCGGTTGAAGCGTGAAGAGGTAACAGACAGACGACAGAGTTACTTTCGCAATATAATATGGATACCCTAAGGTTGCCTCATCTGTTATTTTAGGCAACTTGAGTTTAATGATAGATAGGGTCTCAAGCTCAAGTTAATTATAATTATCATCAAATACGATCCCCCCCCCCCTTGCAGTGTTGTGTTTCGGTAGGGGGTAAGGCAGCCGGTGAAATACCTATCTGTCATAAAAGCATTCCATCTTAGGCCTCAGGGTATATAGGAAAGGCATTCTAGATCTTTGGTTTCTTAATAATGATACACTATGGGAATATTATTTCAATGGTCGTCGTCAATCGTTATTTAATACTCGACTTTTTCAGCATAAAAAATAAGGCGTACCAGCAACAAGGTCTTCGATATCCTGCCCAGTGACAGTCGACCCTGGGGTCCTAACCACCACAGCGACTGGCCACTCGCCATCTTCTGCGTTAGCTGTGCTGGTCACACACACCTCGCGGACTTCTTGGTGCTTCAGAATCACTTCTTCTAACTCCATTGGGATTACCTAAATAATAGATGGAACTATGAATTTAGTAACTGTAAAAGAGGAATACTTAGTGGTAGGTAGATTTTAATATTTAAATTTTAGTTTAAATATATACTCGATGTTCATCATGATTGGCCTCGGGACAAATCCCCTTGGATTTTCTTATCATTAACTCTTTCCTTAGATTAGATTGATTATTTACTTATGTTGAATACACACATGATATGATCGGAATTTGATGAGCAACTTCAAACGTTCGACAAAGAAGAAATATCCGTTTTCGTCCCTTCTCAGCAGGTCTCCTGTCTTGTACCAGCCGTCTGGAGTTATGGCTTTTGCCGTTTCTTCGGGGTCTCCATAATATTCCTGCACAATAGAAAAGGTATTCGCAAACCAGCACACCAGCCAAGGTAAGTGGGCAATTGGTCATTGTAGCCCAAGGGTGTAAGGAATGATAAGACTACTCGTATTAACGTGCGCTGCCAACCCTAAGCTGAGGACTAAGATTGAAGCCCCTGTGCCAGTAATTTCACCGGCTCTCTTACTTATAGCACACCCACGACACTCCAAAACTGAACGTAATCTGCACACTAAAATATTATCTTGTACCTGTACAAATAAGTGCGCGTGTGTGCGAGTGCACGTTCCGGCCGATTTTGCTTTCGCCGCGGGCGGTGTGAGGTAACTTGTGTTGGTGCGGGGCGGTGCGTGTCGCTACTGGTACGTAGTACCTATTATATATAGTTACCGTGCTTATAAATAGCATACAACTTCGCGGATTAAGCAATAATGACTGCGTCAAGTCAACGAAGCTGCTTAGCCACGCGTCTTATCACGTGCTGTACGTTAAGTAGATTGTATGTCGATTTCTGTCTAACACTGCGAAACACAACTCATGCAAATCTCGTGTGACAATGAAGACAAGACAGTTGAAGTGTATTTATTGTCCATTCTCAATCCCAATGCCCCAAAAGTCCATGCCGATTCGGTTGCTCGAATTTCACTTGAAGAAAGGGCATAACCTCAATTATCTTGGTCACCGGAACAAACGGCCGAGGAGTGACAGCCCAACGCAATGGCCGGACTATAGTTGCGGCCGTCACTGGACGCCAAGCTGCATGACGCTCTACACCTCGCCAAGGATAGAAACAGAGACAACCTATAATAAAGAGAACCTAACTTTCAACCCTGAGTAAAAAGGAACGCGACACAGGGAGGAAGAAATTGTACTTTTTCATGTCAATATACTATAGACAAACGAGCGCACAGCCCACCTGATGGTAAGTGGACACTGCAGCCCATGGACACCGAAATCCTTTGATCCCGCATTAAGAAACCAAAAGATCTCGAATGCGTCGCCTACCCTGAGGCCTAAGATGGAATGCCTCTGTGCCAGAAATTTCACCGGCTGCCTTCACCCCCATCGGAACACAACAGTGCGAGCACTGCTATTTGGCGGCAGGTTAGCGGGGAAAGACGGTGGTGCCTCCCGGGTTGGACCTAGAACCCAGGCCCTAAACTTACAGTAAACCTAGACTCAGTCTTAGTCCACAGCTCCCCGGGCACATTTGGTTCTGTTATAGTCTCGCCCGTGATCGGATTCACCAACTGGAAAAAATATGAAACCATGCATTTATTGTCATCTGAATACTATGAAGTCATTATGAAGATGAATGGACTGAGTGATTAGGATAAGGAATATGTAGTGGAGGATAATGAGTAGGTAAGAGCTACTTAAAGTATGATAGACGAGGGTACGATCGAGGTTTGGTGTGAAAGTGGAGTAGGGACAAAAAATAGAAAAAGGTACCTATGCTTCATTGGTTTGATCATAAGGTAAGAATAAACGAGAAAAGGCTGGTAAAGTAGGTTTACGTGATGAATGTGAGTGGAAGCGAGACCAAGGTGAATGTGTTTGAGTCAAGTCCGAGATATTCTGATTACTTAAAGGTCAGGCCAAACCAAAAGCATATATCTAACTGCATGTGAACCGACGAATATAATATGCGGAATGGAACGATTGCAATAAACGTTAAAGATTCCTCGAGGTATGTTAGAGTGACAGTAAACTGAAGAAGTGGTCTCTGCCTATCTCTGTGGGAAAAAGGCATACCTTAAGTTGGACGTTTGGCATTTCTATACCACAGCTGCCGAGAGGCCCTTTAATGGCAGGCTGCATCACGGGCCCGAGACACTCAGTCTGGCCGTATGCTTCTATGACAAGCGCGTCGGGGCGAACAGCGGCCTAAAAATAAATGCTACCCAGGTTACAAAGAACTAAAACTACTTGCTGCCTAATAATATAAAACCGAAAGTATCAGAGAAGAGGAATTTCTTTCAGCATATTGCCATAGACTAAATTGCCTCGATACATAATAAAATGAGATTAATTCATTTCAAGTCACTAGTTACTCTATTATCCGTGGATTGGATAGTTCTCCTGAGTGTGTGTTGCCAGTGATGACTTATGGTTCCGAGACGTGGGCGCTAACGATGGGCCTGATAAGGCTCAAGGTCATGCAAAGGTTAATGGAGAGACCTGTGCTCGGGGTTTCTCTGAGTGATAGAATCAGAAATGAGGATATTCGCAGTAGAACTAGGGTCATTGACATAGCTCTAAGAATTGCGAGCCTTAAGTGGCAGTGGGCCGGGCACATTGCTCGCAGGACTGATGGCTGGTGGGGCCGGAAAGTTCTCGAGTGGCGTCCGCGAACCGGAAGACGAGCTGTCGGTAGGCCTCCAACAAAATGCAGCGATGACCTAGTGAGGGTCGCGGGGAGCCTTGGGAGACGCCTATTTCCAGCGTGGACGTCTTTCGGCTGAAATGATGATGATGATGATGAGTTCTCTTGAGAACTCAACTATTTCAGGCATAGGCATAGGCGACGCCATATTGATTTTGGATTTACCTATAAGCTATAATAACTGCCGTATAAGCCGTGGTGGCCTAGTGGTTCGACCTACCGCCTCCCATGCAGAAAGTCGGGGGTTCGATTCCGGCTCGCACCTCTAAGTTTACTTATGTGCGAAATTCACTTTGACTTTACCACAGCTTTTCGGTGAAGGAAAACATCGTGAGGAAACTTGCACGCATCTGCGAAGTAAATCAAAGATGTGTGTGAAGTCCCCAATCCGCACTGGGCCCGCGTGGGGACTATAGCCCAAACCCTCTCGTGATGAGAGGAGGCCTGTACCCAGCAGTGGAACGCAAATAGGCTGTAGTAGTAGTAGTAGTAGTATAATAACTAGGTATACTTTTAATTTTAATAACTAGGTTTATTTGTCATCATACCTATTAATCGATATTGATAGGTATGAAAGGTGAGCTGATTGATGGAGATTGGTCATTCTTAGCTGGAAGTTAAAAAGGTGTTTCTTTAATTTACTTTGGCGACTATTATAAAAGGAATAAACAAATAATACCCTTAGGTCCTCAAGTAGACTCGTATATACGCTGGCACCCCCAAGCAGGATGCTGTCAAAGCACGACAGGTCACAGGGCTTCTCGTTCTTCAAAATGCGGTACAGCAATGAGGGTGTGCTCATCACGTACGCTGGCTGGAAATAATAAAAGTACCTTTTTTATCGAGGGGGAAATCTTGCTTCTAAATACCCAGTCGTGCTTAGGGAAAAGAACCGGGTTATGCGGGATTAGCCCACTAAAACCCCCTCGGTGGTCTGCCTCAACGCAATTCGGACAGCAACTCCGGGACCACGGACATTTTTCGCCGGTGCTGCCCTCGCGCCTCACCTCCGACTTGGAATTCGAGATTCATTCTGTGGTGGTGTAGGGTCACGGGACCGTAACGCTGCCTTCCCCAGGTCGTGTTTTGTCAACGATCTGAGGCACTAATTCTGATCGTTCAATACCCCGGGTGCCCTTCTGTCGGGTGGTTGGTTCGGGAGAGCAAGGCTTGCCATATGAAGTTTTATTTTTAACTAACCGTTTACAGTATGTGCGTAGTATACCCGCGCGTAGGTCCGTTACAGACGAAAGTCGAAATATGGCGTGCAGGTTCTTTGGAGTATGAAGGGTGCGTAGTACCTATTAAACCTACTTTGATATTAAGAATGGTTTTCCAGAAAATTCTAAGGGAACGGGAATAAACAGGCGTGAGAAGTAAAGGCTTTTTGCAACATGAAAAAAACCAAGAAAAAAACTTCAGCGCCTTCAAATTCCGAAAGCTTGCGGTGTCAAGTGCACAGACAGACCTAAGAGTCAATCAAGGGACATATCTTCTATAGGTACTGAACTTTATTACTCATTTCGAAATTATTTTTTTCGTCTACAAACTCTACAGTTCTCAAACATTGTTTTATCAGGACACAAGAATCGCAGGAATTTCCCTATTTTCTCAAGGATCCCATCGTTCCGAAATCGGTCTATACTTACCCGACGAAGATCTGAGGTCACAGAGAAAAAAAAACGTGAACCGAAGATAACCTCCTTTTGGATTTTTCGAAGTCGGTTTGAAAGCATCAAGAACATCAACCAGAGTTACTTACTCTATATTTATTAATAATATCGATGACGTGTTCCGGGGTAGCCGGTGCCGAGGTCTGGACCCTGATCTCGTTCATGGCCATAGAATTTATGCCGCTGACGAAGGCAGACACCCATTGGACAGCTGACAGGTATAATAATGGAACTGGGGCTCTGTAATAGTACATTACAGACCTAGGGTGGTGAATTCGTAAATGTCCCAGATCGCAGGTTTCTGTGGCCCGAACCGAAGGTGAGGGCCATAAATATGCGATCTGGGAGTTTTACATCTTGCCTTGGCCAAGAAGTGAGATTTTCTCTCCGCGTAGCGGGCAGAAAATCAAACTTTACGGCCAAGGGTGATGTAAAATAAATGATACATAAAGGTACCTACTTAAATACCCGAGTCTTTGACCACACTTCTTAAGCCATGGTAGCCTAGTATTTTGACCACACTTCTTAAGCCGTGGTAGCCTAGTATTTTGACCACACTTCTTAAGCCGTGGTAGCCTAGTATTTTGACCACACTTCTTAAGCCGTGGTAGCCTAGTATTTTGACCACACTTCTTAAGCCGTGGTAGCCTAGTATTTTGACCACACTTCTTAAGCCATGGTAGCCTAGTATTTTGACCACACTTCTTAAGCCGTGGTAGCCTAGTATTTTGACCACACTTCTTAAGCCGTGGTAGCCTAGTATTTTGACCACACTTCTTAAGCCGTGGTAGCCTAGTATTTTCACCACACATCTTAAGCCGCGGTAGCCTAGTATTTTGACCACACTTCTTAAGCCGTGGTAGCCTAGTATTTTGACCACACTTCTTAAGCCGTGGTAGCCTAGTATTTTGACCACACTTCTTAAGCCGTGGTAGCCTAGTATTTTCACCACACATCTTAAGCCGCGGTAGCCTAGTATTTTCACCACACATCTTAAGCCGCGGTAGCCTAGTATTTTGACCACACTTCTTAAGCCGTGGTAGCCTAGTATTTTGACCACACTTCTTAAGCCGTGGTAGCCTAGTATTTTGACCACACTTCTTAAGCCGTGGTAGCCTAGTATTTTCACCACACATCTTAAGCCGTGGTAGCCTAGTATTTTCACCACACATCTTAAGCCGCGGTAGCCTAGTATTTTGACCACACTTCTTAAGCCGTGGTAGCCTAGTATTTTGACCACACTTCTTAAGCCGTGGTTGCCTAGTATTTTGACCACACTTCTTAAGCCGTGGTAGCCTAGTATTTTGACCACACTTCTTAAGCCGTGGTAGCCTAGTGGTTCGACCTACCGCCTCTCATGCAGAGGGTCGTCACACGAGTTTACTTATGTTCGAAATTACATCTGAATTGACCACTGAGCTCTTCGGTAAAGGAAAACAATGTGAGAAAACCTGCACGCATCTGCGAAGTAATCCAAGGAGTGTGTGATGTGACGTCCCCAATCCACACTGGGCTCGCGTGGGGTCTATAGCCCTAAGCCTCTCGTGATGTCCTCTCATCACGAGACGTTCTTTGCCCAGCAGTAGGACGCAAAACATTCGAGTCCATGAAGTGATTCTATAGGGAACGGAAAAGGAATCTCCCATAGTTTTTTGGATAAACCTGTTATTCGCGACGACAAAAGTGACTGCTAAGTGGGTCACTAGATCCCAAAGTCCAAAGCGTCGGTCAGCGCGTAAAGTGAAATAGCTGACCCCGCGCAGTCTCATCGTGAACATGTATGAGCGTAAATTGCGCTCCTTGGAATTGTATTTACGAGTAACTGCTTCGTCGCAAAATTGGGAGATTGCCTATACTTATTTGGGATAATATGTGAACTCATATCCCTATGTATATGAAGGCCTCTGTGCCAGAAATTTCACCGGCTGCCTTAACCCTACCGGAATACAAGACGGTGGTACCTCCCCGGACGGACCTAGCACCAGGCCCTATCACTAGCAATTTATGATGAAGATTAGTTTAGTCTTACTTACTTTCTGGCTCTTTTACCAAAGAACCTCAAAACCGGAAGGACAGCCTGATGCTTCACGGCAGCGACCTTCGGTAGCCCCGTTGACCCACTGGTGCTCACCAGCCAGGCGTAAATCTTATCAGTATCGAAATCAGCTATTCTGAAATAAATGAATAAGAAATACATGTTAAAGAGAAGGTAAGTAGTGTAACTTATTCAGTAAATTAATTTAAAATAAAAAAAAAACCCTGGCAACAAAAGTAAAACAAGTGAAATATTAAATAAGCTATAAAACCCGAATGTCGGAAATCTAAGCTGAAATGATTACGAAAAATATCAACCTTGCCATTTACAACAAATATGTACAGTCGAGTTCATCTGACTAAACCGTACAAGGTACATTAAAACAATGTATGAAAGAATTGTAGACCTTAAAAAGCTGCGCAGAAAAGTCTCTGTTACGGTTTCTATTATCCAATATCCAAGCATTTTCTCTTAGTGAAAAAGTAAAGGGCCCCATGCTCTCCATTTTGACAATTATGATAACAATTTCTACTTTTTCGCAATCCTCTTGACAAGCTCTTCATTTTCAACCGACGAAAAAAAAAGGACGAGGTTCTCAATTCGACGCGTATATTTTGTTTTATGTATGACCACGCATATCTCCGTCAATTGTGAACCGATTTCGATGATTCTTTTTTTAATTGAAAGGTATACCTCCAACTTGAACCCTTTTAATAATTTCGTTTAGTTCTGATGATGGGATCCATGACAAAACGAGGGAACTCCTCGAAATTTGTTAGCATGTGTATGATTTTGGCATCAATTTCAAAGACTACAATGAGACTTACGTCCCATCGCCCATCGTACACATGTTTGGAAACTATAGCCGAAAAAAGTTTTAAATAAAAAAATAGAACCTACTTCAAACTCCGACAGCCTGTGAAGTCGGTGTCAAGTGAACCGCCCCAAAGCTATGACTATCTTATAGTGAACTTGACACCAACTTCACAGGCTATCGGAGTTTTGAAGTCGGTTCTATTTTTTATTTAAAAAATTTTGATACCCATGTTGTACCTATAATTCAACAAACTTTTTTCGTTTTCCATTTCAGGTGGCTCTGCCGTCCAGCCGCCATTTTGTTTTTTCATCTGACACTTGGGTTGACGATACGATTCTAATGATACCTCAATCATGAAAATCGTGCTAATAAAGAAAATTACAAAACGTGCTAATAAAGAAAATTACAAAACATAGATAGATAGATAGATACTACGAAACGACAAACATTATAGCACGACACAACTTAGAAGGCGCGTGGCGAAGCACTTAAGCCGTTGACGCAGAGTCTATTTTTGCTTAATCCACGTGCCTTCTAAGTTGTGTAAACCTGTACCCTCCTTGACATTCGGGTAATAACCTGCAATGGCCTCGAAAACGAATCACATAAGAAGTATAACATGAAATCGGTGTCAACTCTATAGGCAATGAATAAATTAATCTTATCATAAAGCATGGCGTTGTTTAGGGGCTCTTATGGAAATTTTATAACAGCACAAAACCTATTCATTGTTTTTTTATGGCCAACCAATCGTGATGTTGGTGTAACGGTAGACCGACTTCAATAGAATTTAGTTTTCGCATTCCTTCTTTCGGTGTACAAAAAGAAACTCCATGGCGGAGTTTACGTATCCACAAAATCAGTTTTGGCAATTTTGGGAAGTTTGGCGACACATTCGTTCATACTCCATGGGGCCGCAGTGACCTTACCACCAAGTGGGCTGTGTGCTCGTTTGAGAGTCGTTTGCCTACCCATACTAATATTATAAATGTAAAAGTGTGTTTGTTTGTTTGTTTGCCCTTCCTTCGCGTGTAAAACCAGGTTTTTCAATACTTGTACAACCTATATCATCGGGTAGGTACACTAATTCTAAGTCTACGCGGGACGAAGTCGTGGGCAGTCGCCTAGTAAATACTATAAAATAACACTGAAATCTTAGGGCAATTAAGTACAATACGCATGTACTTAGGTTAAAGTGAAACAAACTTTCAATACTCACTGAAACTCTTCTATAGGGTCAGCTTTATCGACGTCCTCTATCATATCGGCCATTTTGTATTCTCCGTCGAAAGTGACCAGTCTCGTATCCAGGCCCAACTCTTGGATGGATATCTGGTAGTCGCTGAGAGACTCTTGTTGGCAAAACGCGATCTTCGGCTTAAGGATCTTGAATAAATGTTTGATTTCAGCTGAAAAAAAAGGAAAAAAAGCAAATTACGTTCGTTACAATATTATTTCAACGTCGTATTTGCTTACGTAATTAACGTATAATGTTCAATTCCATTTATTACGTAATAAAAGAAAACTATACGAAATCATGGTAAAACATCGGTCAAAAAGCGAGAGAGGGTTCTGGATGTCGATTATTTTCTATATTATTTCAAATACGATGGACTTGTTACAGGTTTTCCTGTAATCTATATAGGTAGGTCAATAACAACTATCACACTTATGTTTTTGAAAGTTTTAGGACAAGTCGTTTAGAAGTACTTTCATTTGATATGTCACACGATTTTTTTTCCAATTTATCCCCCAAAAATGTGGTCCATGTTTTAAATTCATGTTACACGTCCGTCTTTGCGTCTCTATAAGTTACATACCTACACCTACGTTAGTAGGTATCTAATTGCAACTCAATCGCTTCAGTAGGGTAGCGATACTAATAGACAGACATAGACATTTATTTCTCAATATCAAATTACAGCATATTTTACATGGAAAGGACCCGATATTTTTCATTTAATTTTTGGAACCCAGGTACGTACCGAATTTAAAATACGGATCAACCCCAGCCAAAATTTGCCCGTTCATCATAGCTGCATAGTAGGGTATGTGGAGGTCCAAGTGATTGTTCCCCCCCAGCGCGACCACATATCCTGGCTTCAAGTCTAAGCGTCTCAAACATCTCGCTAGATGGATAGAGCGAGTCAGCACTGATCGCCTCGTCTCCTTCTCTCCTGTGGCTGCGTCTATCTGTAAAGACACAGCTATTTACTATACGTATATATATAAAGCTAAAGAGGGTCGAAAGTCTGTACATGGGCATGGAAAGTCTGTAGCATAGAGAAGTATCATTTCTCAATGATAGGAGATATCCGAAAAAAAGTTGGCTGGGGATACCTACTTAGAATCGATAACAGAACACATTCCAACAGTTTTGAGAATTTTCGTCAGTTTGTCTGTTTATTTGACCGCGCATCACGTGAAAACTACTGAACCGATTTTGATGAAACTTGGTATGAAGATAGTTTGAGTCCCGAGAAAGGATATAGGATACTTTTTATCCCGGAAAAACGCATAGTTCCCATGGGAACACGATAACCGAATTCCACGCGGACGAAGTCACGGCCAGAAGCTAGTTTACATAGTACATAGTAGTAACATAGTACTTATATACTTAGGTACCTACTTACAGTTATAATTAGCACTCAACTCGAGTTTCAAGATACCGTGGAAAGATAGCTGGAAGTGTTTGGACCATTCATGTCATGGACCTTTCATTCGTTCCAGGGTCAAAATAACCATACATTTACAGTTTTACAGGTTCTCTGTCATTGGGTCATTTTCATTTTTCAAACGAGCGCACAGCCCACCTGATTGGTAAGGTGGTCACTGCGGTCCAGGACACCGAAATCCTATCATTCCCCATTAAGAAACCATAAGATCTCGAATGCGTTGCCTTACCCTGAGACCTAAGATGGAATGCATCTGTGTCAGAAATTTCACCGGCTGCCTTTACCCCGCCCCCTACCGGAACACAACAGTTCAAGCACAGCTATTTGGCGGCAGGTTAGCGGGAAAGACGGTGGTACCAACCCGGACGGACCAGCACCACCCTACCACTAGCAACCACCGATGTCTTATATTTTAAACGCGCTAATCTTGTCTATTTGTCTGTTTATTTATTTACCCAAGCGATCTCAGAAACGGTTCTATCGATTTGGACGAAATTTGGAATAAAGGGGTTTACGGTGGCGACAAATCGATCTAGCTAGGTCTCATAACTGAGAAAACTCGGCTTAAGATATTTTCACCCGAGCAAAGCTCGGTCGCGCGGGCTCTATTCGCAGTTTTAAATTAAATAGATTAGATAGTATAATATTACTCAAGACCTCAAATAGAGCCCCAGGTACTTATTATTTAGGTATTTATTACCCTCTCGTGATCAGAGGAGGCCTGTGCCCAGCAGTGGGCCGTATATAGCTTGTTGTGGTGGAGGTGGTGGGCATTTAAATATGATTGCACCTAGTCGGCCCGGTGAACTTCGAGATTTATTTTTATAGCTGTTCCTTTAGATTTTCCCATTTTTTATTTAAGTATTGTAGGTATAATAATCCTTTCCTGAATCTAAGACAATAATAATCATCCAAATCGGTCCAGCAGACTCACACACGGCAATTAATTTATAGAGTTACATATAGGTATTTAATATTTACCTACCTATAGATAGGATTAATTTTCAAAGATAGAGTAACAATTTAGAGCTATATTATATATCTATAGACTGTAAGCTATGTTTGATTTAAATCGGACATCGGAAAGTAAAGTTACTTTTTTATATATTAATGGTATAGGCAAACGAGCGCACAGCCCGCCTGATGGTAAGTGGTCACTGCGGCCCATTGACAATGAAATCCTATGATCCCCCATTAAGAAACCATAAGATCTCGAATGCGTTGCCTACCCTGAGGCCTAAAATGGAATGCCTCTGTGCAAGAAATTTTACCCTTTTATTACATTTCACGTGGACGAAGTCGCATGACACAATTTATAGTTCTTAATAATTACCTGACATAAGACATCCGGATCCTTCAGCAACGAATTTAAAAGGAAATGTCCGAGATGGTACTTCGGGTCTTCGTGACTCAAAACATTTTTGAAACCATCCATACTGATGTCTTTTTACTAGTTATTATCTGGGTACTTAAAATAAAAGAACGATTATTAATGGTGTCTGGCACTTCGTTACTTGGAGGCCTTATGCGCGCGCGCAACGTTCTACGGCAAGATCTATTGTTATACTAAACGAAGTAAACGAGTTAAGTATTAGTTCTACAAGTATTATAGTAAGTAAGTACCTAGGTACTTACGTATTTCAGGACATTATTGCCTATTCACAATCATAAGGATAAACTTGTTAAAAGACCAACTCACTGACAGACATTACTCAATATACCTATCTACTTGCACGATTGGATCGATTCGACTTCAGCGTGGTATTTCACGCAAAAAAGGCCGTGGTGGCATAGTTGTTCGACCTACCGCCTCTCATGCCGAGGGTCGGGGTTCGATCCCCGCCCGCACGTCTAGTTTACTTATGTGCGAAATTCAATTTGAATTTGCGCAGGGCGGCCTGTGGCGGGCCGATGGTGAGCGGCGACACCTCGCACCCGAGACTCCTGGGGGCACACACACACACATGCGCCATACACACACATACACACAGCTACACACCTCCCCCGCCTCTGGATTGCCTTAGTTGGCCGCCCAGAGTGGAGCGCAGGAGCTGTATGCTTGAAAGGGTGGAAGTGCTCAATCTGCGTAATAACGGGGAAACCCGCTCCGGGTGCGCACGAGGCGCGACCCGCGATGGCGAAACCGGTGTACACCTCTCCACACCCTTAGCTGCTTACATCAGTATTGCTCCCTCGCCACCCGTGCGGTGGCCTGTATAGGGGGCCCACGAAGGTTAGCCTTTAGGTTAGTGCGTAAGCGGCGAGTCACCGTCTGCCTTGCCTTCAATTTGTGAGATATTGATCAGGCAGATGTCCGTAATCTCACTCCATAGCCCGATTTTCCAGTCCACACCTCCCATCCACATAGCCCACTCCAAGTCTCTTCCTTCCTCGGCAATAGTTTGGCAACTTTGGAGGGCTGTCCGCCAGTACAGCCACATGTTGTATTGGGAGGATAGATCTCCACAGTTGCGGCCATCTCACATTTATAGTAAAAGGTACCATAAGCCTCTTCATGTTGGCTTCGGCCCCATGAATGCGAATGACCGGGTCCCCATGGGCCCGTGACATGAAAATGTACCAACAAATAATAATAATAATAATATTTATATAACCAACAAGTACAAAAACAGTGTAATTGTGTGACAACACACAATGATACGGAATACAAGCTATAATAGTAGTTTATGTAAAGAACTGCTACATAATAAAGGTCCGCCGTAGCGTAGGCGAGTTTCATAATGATATCGCACGAGTGTTTTATGACCTAATTATGTACAGTTGCATACACAACTTTATCTACACTTATTTTATAAACTAGCTGTTGCCCGCGACTTCGTACGCGCGTAAACATTAAAATGTCTCCGTGGGAATTTTGGGAATTCCTCTCTTAGTGCTCCCCTACACTCCTCAAGGAACCTACATGCCAAATTTCAGCTATCGGCGGCGGTTTGGCCTGTGCGTTGATACATCAGTCAATTACTTGCCGTTTAGGCTGGGCGCATACCTACCTACGTTAGGTTTCCGAATGCAGTTTTCATATTAAGAATTCAGATTTGGAAACCGAAAGGTGCAATATTCATACAAAAGGTTCAACATGGCGCACACGTTCTGACTTTTTCCGTAGGTACGGAAAAATAACCTAATGACGTCACTCAATCGATTCGGAAGGCTGGGCGCATACGGTAGGTTTCCGAATGCGGTTTTCAGATTAGGAATTCAGATTCGGAAACTGAAAGGCACTCTTTTCATACAAAATGTTCAACATGGCGCACACGTTCTGACTTTTTCTGTAAACACTTCTGAAAAAGAACCCTAATGACGTCACCCATTCGGTTCGGAAAGTCTGCCGCGCGTTCGGTTCGGAGGGCCGAAAAAAAATCTAATGACGTCACCCCGAACGCGCCGTTCCCATACATTTTGTTTGAACCTCCGCGCATGTTCGGAAATTTTCAGATCAGGAGAGTCCGAATCGCGTTAACGATGTTCAGTGTAGACGTGTATTTTTTTGTTAACGGTTTGTTCTACACGTTTGCAAAATATGTGAACCCAATTTTTTTTATAATGTGTGTCCTTATGTTATTTATTCTTATTTAGTACCATTAAAAGAGCAAGAGCCATCAATTCGTCGTCGTCGTCCAAAACGCGTTTCCATGAAAGCGGACCCCTAACGACGTGAAAAAAACCGAACGTCTGCGCGGGGCGTTCGGAATTTCAAGTTCGGAAAGCTAAAGGCACTCTTTACATACAAATTATTCAACAAAGCGCACGTTCTGACTTTTACGTACGGAAAAAACCGAATGACGTCACTCATTCGATTCGGAAAGTCTGCCGCGCGTTCAGTTCGGAGGGACGGAAAAAACCTAATGACGTCACCCTTAAGGCTGGGCGCATATTTTAGGTTTCCGGATGCGGTTTTCAGATTAGGAATTCAGATTCGGAAACCGAAAGGGACGCTTTTCATACAAAATGTTCCGCTCTTTCCGTACGGAAAAAACATAATGACGTCACTTATTCCATTCGGGAAGTCTGCGGCGCGTTCGGTTCGGAGGGACAGAAAATACCTAATTACGTCAGCCCTAATGCGCCGTTCCCACACATTTTGTTTGAACCACCGCACACGTACGGAAATTTTCAGATCGAGAGGGTCCAAATCGCGCCAACGCTGTTCAGTGTAGACGTGTATTTTTTTGTTAACAGTTTGTTCTTCACGTTTGCAAAATGAGTGAATCTGAAAATTTTATAATATGCGTCCAGATATATTATTTATTCTTATTTAGAACCATTAAAAGATCAATAGCGATCAATTCGTCGTCGTCGTCCAAAGCTGGGAGCATGCGTTAGGTTTCCGAATGCGGTTTTTAGATTAGAAATTCAGATTTGGAAACCAAACGGCACTCTTTTCATACAAACTGTTCAACATGACGCATACGTTCTGACTTTTTTAGTACGAAAAAAAAAAAACTTCGCCCATTCGGTTCGGTAAGTCTGCCACGCGTGACGGGTTTCCACGGCTGCGTTCCGAATCACGCTCAGAGCGCTCACAGCACCTTGCATCCTTCTTCCTCTTTTAAGTCGACTCCTAAGGGGAAAAAGGATGCGAGGAGCTGTGAGCGCTCTGAGCGCGATTCGGTACGCAGCCCACGAAAGCGGACCTCTACGTTCTGGCGGGAACAAACCTAATGAAATCAACCGAACACCCGCGCTAGACGGTCGGAATTCCGAGTCACAATTCCTAATGTGAAAATCGCATTCGGAAACCTGACGTATGCGCCCAGCCTAACGGGCCCTTCCCATACATTTTGTTTGAACCACCGCACGCGTTGGACGGAAATTTTCAGATCAGAAGTGTCCGAATCACGCCAACGCTGTTCAGTGTAGACGTGTATTTTTAACTGACTTCAAAAAAAGGTGGAGGTTCTCAACTCGTCTAAATCTTTTTTTATTTTTTATGTATGGTCACCAAAAATAAATAGTAAACGTGAACCGATTTCGATGATTCTTTTTACCTAACTAACTTTTTAGCTAACATATTTTGAGGAGTACCCTCATTTTTTCATGGATCCCATCATCAAAACTGAACCAAATTAAAATGGGACCACCTTGGAAGTACCATCATCATCATCATTTCAGCCGAAAGACGTCCACTGTTGGACATAGGCCTCGCCAAGGCTCGCCACTCAGACCGATCCTGTGCTACTTGCTTCCACCGGTTTCCCGCGACCTTGAGGTCGTCGCTCCATCTTGTTGAAGGCCTACCGACAGCTCGTCTCCCGGTACGCGGAAGTATCACCTTTCGAATAAAAAAAGAATCATCGAAATCAGTTTACAATTGACGAAATGGTCATACATAAAAAAATCAAATGCAGGTCAGACTCGCATATAGGCTTACGTACCACTGGGCGATATTTTAGAACTATTTATTAGGTAAACAGACTATCTATAGGCACTACACTTTTTCAATGATCATGTTGTTTCAGTCATTAGTTACTATACTTTCATGTAAGTATAACACGATGATAGTTAACACGTCTCTTACGGTGAAATATTAATAAGTAATCCTTGTTCTTGATTTTTTTTTGATATATGCCTTATTTCGTTACCATGGACATCGAGCGTGTTGGCTTAGTGGCAAATGATGTGGACACTTGATCCAGAGTCCACGGATCGATCCCGGTTATTCCTGTCAGACTTTTTATTTTTTGTTGTTTTATATAAAGTTTGATTTTTATATATTTTTCCTTGATTTGATTGTTTTAGAGTAAAACGGTTATACATTAGAAAAACGATTAATATTGTTTTTATAATACTTTATAATACTTTGAGGTTTGAGACGTTCCGGTCATCTACATTATAGCGCCTGCCATCTGTGGTGAGAAATCAATTTTGGTAAAATTTTTAAAACCTTATTACTTAAACTGTGTAACGAATACAGTGGCGGACTAAGGGGGGGGGCGGCGGGGGCGGTCCGCCCCGGGCCCCCGGTCCTAGGGGGCCCCCAAATCACCAAATAATATAGTACTTAAGGCAAAAAAAACTTGAAAAAAATAGTTTCGACCAGGCAGCGGCATAAATGTACAACCTCACGCTCGAGGCCCCGAGGCAAATCTTTCGTTCCTATAGGGCCCCAGCCCCGATAATTTACAAAATTGCACAACTGAAATTTTTGGATTTTCCTTTCTTTCCTCGCGGCCTCTTGGGCCGGGGCCCCCTCAGCTCAAGTAGTGAGTTAGGGAATTTTGCCCGTTCTGCCACGCGCCACTTGGCAGTGGCGCAGTAAAATTCGGGCAAAATAGGGTGGGCCCTATTGTTACGCCAATGTTCTGGTTTTGACCTAGTTGACTTTAGGGCCCCCACATCCCAACATTCCCAACTCTAAGGTCCAAGCACTTGATTTTTTCGGAAATAAAGGAAACAAATCGTCATAGTCTAAGGCTATTAGTAATAAGTCCAACGCTCGCGGTATCGTGTTAAGCGCATAATATGGACTCCGTGGGAACATAATGATAATACGTAAAATAATCCATACATCAGCATGTGCTTCAAATCCGGTAGTTAAAATTTTTTGCAGACTTGTTTATGATGTTGCCCTATGTATAATCCAAGTTTGTGACCTCGAGGACCGAACGCAACTTTGTCAAAAATAAAAAAACTGCGAAAATTTCGGCTGTTTTTCAGATTTTGGCGATTTTGACCCCAATGAACTAGTTTTTGATACCACCTTTTCAGGATGTTTTTAAAGAAGATTTTTAGTTAGACTTCAGCCCACTACTTCGCCCGCGTGGAATTTGGTTATCGCGCTCCTGCGGAAACTATGTGGTTTTCCGAGTTAAAAAGTAGCCTATGTCCTTCTAATCCAGTAACTTTATACATCAGCGTGTGCGCGAAATCCGGTAGTTCTGATTTTTTGCAGGCTTATTTAGGACTAGCTTTTCCCCGCAACTTCGTATGCGCAGAAATATTAAATGTAAAATCCCGTTTTTTTCCCGTTCCCGTGGGAATTTCGCAAAATCCTTTCTTAGCGTATGCCTACGTCATAACATCTACCTGCATGCCAAATTTCAGCCCGATCCGTCCAGTGATTTGGGCTGTGCGTTGATAGATCACTATGTCAGTTAGTCAGTCAGTCACCTTTGAGTTTTATATATTTAGATATTGGCCTAATGTGTCATCCAAGTTTGTGACTTAGAGCGCCGAACGCAACTTTGTCAAAAATAAAAAATAAACGAGTAAATTCCGGATGCTTTCCAGATTTTGGGTTATTTTGCCCCTAAAGAACTAGTTTTTATACTACTTTCTCAAGAAGTTTTTAAAAAAGACTAAATTTGCTATAATATGAGACTAAAACCGTCTCTGTGTACCCAATAGTTTCTGAGATAAAGCTTTTCAGAATAATTTTCAAAACTTCGCAATATTTTAGAAGTCATCGAACAACTCTATCAGGATGTTTTTTCAATTACCTTCGAAGGATTGTGCTAGTGTTGCTCGTGTGGAGTCACGAATTGGAGCCACCTGTAGCATTTTTATATCCTACTTGTTCAGTATTGAACCTTTTTGTAATATATATGTTATTTTTCTATTTTATTTCTTTAATATTCGATTTGAAATCTAGACATTATTGACATTAAAAAACAAGATATCAAGCCAACTAATGCTTTTATTTTATTTAACAAAATACATTATAATTATTATATTACTTATTTATCAAACACTACTAGTTTTTGAAGGCGATTTTGTATGCACAGAAACATCAAAATGTAAACTCCCGTTTTTCCCGTTCCCGTTAGAATTTTAGAAAATTGTCTCTTAGTGCGCCTCCGCACTTTCTAAGGAACCTACATGCCAAATTTCAGCTTCGAGCGTTGCCTGCTAACTATACGTGAAACATGGCAGTAGTTCGATGGTTACCCCAAAGTTCTTTTGGTGTGTGTGACGCACAGCTGAAACTGCTGGTCGTAGGAAGCTGAAATTTGGCATGTAGGTTTCTTAAGAGGTGTAGAGGTGCATTAAGAGAGGATTTTCCAAAATTTCTACGGGAACGGGAAAAACGGGAGTTTAAATGTTGATGATTATGCATGCGCATACGAAATCGCCTTCATAAGCTAGTAGGATATAAAAATACTACAGGTGACTCCAATTCCAACACGAGGAACAGTAGTACACTCTGATGGAGGTAATTGGAAACACATCCTGCTACAGCTGTTCGAGTGACTTCTAAAATATTGCGCAGTTCTGAAAAATGATGAATTCTGAAAAGCTTTAGCTCAGAAACTATTGGGTACACAGGGACGGTTTTAGTCTCATATTATAGCAAATTTAGTCTTTTTTAAAAAGTTTTCGAGAAAGTAGTATAAAAACTAGTTCTTTAGGGGTAAAATCGCCAAAATCTGGAAAGCAGCCGAAATTTTCTCTTGTTTTTTTGACAAAGTTGCGTTCAGCGCTCGAGGTCACAAACTTGGATTATACATTAGGCCAAAAACAAAAACAAGCCTGCATAAAATCAGAACTACCAGATTTCGCGTTCCCACGGAAACTAAATACGTTTTTCGGGATAAAAATTAGGCTATTCCTATGTCCTTCATCGGGACTAGAATTATCTCCATCCATACCAAATTTCATCTAAATAGGGATGACGACATGGTGAAGAAATCGAAATTCTAATTAGTCCGTCAGTCAGGTAATAAAAAAATATTAGACACGTATTTTTTGTTTTATCAAATTAACAAAGAATGACTTAGTTAAAACGCATTAAAGTTGGACAGTGGGGGCTAACTACGTCACCGTTAGGTATAAATCGTACCTAACCGTGACGTCACGCTACATTTCAATATATCTCCGTATAAGTTTGATTATGTGAAAAAAGAAAAAATACGTGTCAAATACTTTTCAATAATCTTCCTGATAGACTAAGGAAAAAAAGTTGTCGTCATCCCTATTGGTGAAGCGATTTGAGCATGAAGACGCAACAGAGAGTCAAAGTTACTTTCGCTTCGTATTTATAATATTAAGTATGGATGTTTAAATGCAAATGAGCAGACAGGCCACCTGATGGTAAGGGAACAAATTTCAACTAAATGTGTTAGGTAGTCAGTGCACGAGAGCCTAACATACACCATCAACACATCTATCTACACAGGCAAGGAGGGGGGGCCCCATTTCGATTTTCCGCCCCGGGCCCCCGACAGGCTTAGTCCGCCACTGAACGAATATCCAAAAAAGCTGTAAACTGTTTTGGGAATACTTTATACAGTATCCAATTCTTAAAGCAATACAACAAAATAATGAATAGTAACGCTAGTAAGAGCATTTTGGTACGCAATATTTTTAACCTTTTTTATTTAAATATTGATTAAAATATGATTTATGAAAAATTCCTCGGATAGGTATTTATTTATTTCTTTTGTAGAGTACTTTTGCCGAGTTTCATGATTGTAAGTCAACGCGTAATGTTTTTTTCATACAAACTTCTCCCCTCCTTTTTACCCTCTTCCGGTCAAAAGGTTAAGATTTTTTTTATCCTATGTTCTATTCTGGACCTGTCTTAACACGATTGTAAAAACCATATTTAAATTGGATCAGTAGTTTTCAAGTGATGCCGGTTCAAACAAACAAACAAACAAACAAACAAACAAACAGAAAAAAAAAATTAAAGTGCCAAATCGTTTTCAGATACTTATTTTAAACCTCCCTAGTTAGTTTTTTTGTAGATATATTCAATGTACAGATTTTTTAGTCTCTACAACTTTATTATATGTATAGATGCTCTAAGATGCTTCAACATTCGATTTTTAAAAGCATAGACTGAACTGAGCCGACTTTTGAATTTGGAACAAACCTTCGCTCTGTCTGACTGAAGAATATAGGCGAGCATTGCTGTTCGAAGACGTTCGAAATTTGAAACAGCTATTAGAACATTTTCACAGATAAGAAATCTGTTCTAACGGTTCTAACCGTACAGTCATTATTTTCGGTTTTCGAACGCATTATAGAGGGTTTATGGTATGAGTGTAGATAAATAAATAAACAATGTAACTATAATAAATAAACATGAGGAGTACTCACCCTGCACTTTCCGCAACTTATGGTTATGAGATGGCAACACCATCCGTCTCAGCTGTCAGCCTGTCACTGTCATTCCCAGTTATTGATAAGCGACGAACGAAATTCTACCTAATCCCATATTTCAATAAAATGTTTGGTATTAAAACGATATAAACAATGTGGATGGACGAAAACCAATTCTTTAAGGAAACCGTGCAGCACTTGGCTAGGTGTCTGTCCAATATACACCCGACACCATGGGAAAAAGTGAGTAAATTTGCATGTTTAGTCATAGGTTTTACGAAATCTCGTCTCTACTCTTTTGGAAGACCTTTGAGGTGAGGCTAGTAGGTAATTACCAGTCCTTACGATGGTATTTAAACTGAAATTACATAGGTACTCCATGTTTCTACCTAGTACTGAGGTAATAAAGACATATTGATTTCCTTGATCAACTTGTTATTGCACCTATGTATGTTATGATCTCATCATTTCATTTTCGGATGTGATAATAGAACTTAACTTTTCTTCATTATATCCACGTAAGTATTTAGTTATATGTGTTGCAGCCTTTATTAAATCGATGGCTGGGTTGAAAGATTTTCATTTGCAATCCTGTTAAAACATTTCACTTTTGATAAGCACTGCACTGGTATCTGTTTACAATGAAACTCAGATCTGAATCAGGAAATGCTTTTATTTTGGTAACAAAAACAAAATCACTTTCAATTTTTCATTGCTCTCGTAAGTTTTTAATAAATGTTACGTGTGTTTGTTTGTTTGTCCTTCCTTCACATCGAAACGACTGGACCGATTTGTATGGAATTTGGGTTGGGGATAGTTTGAAACCCGATTACATAAAGTATTGTCAGGTCCTCAAGTTGCAAGTCTATGCAAGACAAAGTCGCGGGCATTGGCTAGTAAGTTTATAATGGAGTCAATTACACATGAGTATTATTTTATAATCTGTCATTAAGTGGTTGACAAATACTTCACTGTTGTCGAATGTATTTTCTGTTTATAGTAGTAATATTATATTTGCAAAGCAATTTAAAATCAATCACAAATGAAGCCAGGTCGGGATCTATTTAGTACTTTTTCACCAAGAACATTAAAACTAATCAACTGGAACAAGTCCCTTAAAGGGAAACATTTAGTCTTCTAAGTATTTCATATTTGTTTTGTTCTTATTTGATTCTAATGCAATAAAAAATCATTCTAACTATTCAAAACACTGTCAAACTTACAATTTTATTATGAATGCTCATAATGTAAATCGCTGGCAAGGACATGAATGTCACTTGACCTTTGACTTTAAGTGTGAAAAGTATGTCATGCCTCTATCCGTTTCAAATTATATAATGTTAAAGTTTGTGGAAGTTGTATGTGAAATCCCAAATTAGTATGAAAATTACAAGGGATAGTTGGTATCCCAATATTTTCACTAGACCGAGACCTGACTACCATGGTGCACACCTAGTGTATTTTTTTTTTTTTATTCTTTATTGGAAAAAAAGGCTTTTGTCGCTGAGCGACAATGTCAGCCCTGTGGAGTTTAATTTTTCTTATTGCCTAATCTTAACTAATTTCAAAATCATATGATATAATTTAATAGCTAATTTAGATGTAGGATCAGACAATATGATATTGCATACGCCTATATCTCTAAAATGTACACCAAATTCTAATTCTAACATTCTGCATTCTGCCCCGATCCAGGCACCTAGTGGATAAGTGGGTCTGTCAATGTATCCTCATGCAAAACCATGTCTTTTTCAGGTGAACACATTGTTCATGCTATGCCCACAAGCAACCTCCTCGCTCGTGGTCACAACGCGCAGCCACGAAGCGTGCATAGCCCTCGGGCTGTACTATCTTCAAAGTGGCATGCAGCACCAGGATAAGTTGCTACCGTACTTCCTGAAAGTCCT
This sequence comes from Aethes cnicana, assembly GCA_963971205.1. NCBI lineage: Eukaryota > Metazoa > Arthropoda > Insecta > Lepidoptera > Tortricidae > Aethes > Aethes cnicana. The sequence continues at coordinate 8,253,034 of OZ020292.1, forward strand.
CAAGAGCCTCACGAATGCTGAATTTGAGGAGTCCATCTGTCGGGTTAAGACCGGTGACCGTAAGTCTTTTACCAATTTAATATATTACTATACTTGCCAATATTTATTTATTTATTATTTAGTGTTGCTGTTAGTGAATCTAACAGTGCCCAACCCACTCAGACGTCTTAAGAGATGAAGGATATTGGAACTGGACGGTCAATAATTGTGCTGAGCTAACAAAAGACCAGAGCTTCTAATGGTGAGCCACTCAACCAGCCATTGACACAGCACAGATTTGCTCATAGTCATCCGACTGATCGCATAATAAGAACAGAAAAGAAAACCGGCCAAGTGCGTGTCGGGCCACGCGCAAAGTATAGGGTTCCGAAGTTGACGATGCCCACAGTACCTTTTTAACACTTATTAGCATCTAGCTAGCCTGTGGTATGACGTGCCCGCCCTACGCCCCTGCCGCTCGAGAAAAATCATTGATTTTTAATCATTTCATAAGTTGGTCGACTATTACTCGTAAGTATGTACAGCCTACTTAGCTGTGATAGTTTTCCTTTCAACTACGTTATAAATGCCACAACCGCGATTTTTTTCAGCCATCCAAATACCACCATTTAGCTGGCAGGGGGGGGGGGACACGTGACTCTAACAAAAAATAGCACTTTAAAGCTTAATATTTCACAAACGCATCACTTAATCAAAAAATGGTTTTAACAAACCCACAATATTTTTTTAAGACCTATTCAACGATATGCCGCACCATGGGGTACGCAAGAAAAAAAAATTACATCCCCTCTTTACGAGTAGGGGAGGTACCCTATAAAAAAATATATTTCAAAATTTTATTGTACCACTTTGTCAGCGTAACTAATATGTATATTCATGCCAAATTACAGCTTTCTAGAACCAAGCATCTCCGAGCAATAGTGCGGACAGACGGACGGACATGAAACTATAAGGGTTCCTTGTGGAGTTCGGAACCCTAAAAAAAGAAAAAAAAATATACTCGCCAAAAGCAAAGTGACGACCGCCACCATAGAGGTATGTATTACGCCGGTGGTCGTTACTTTGGTTTGCGGACAAGTATAAGGCTGGGTTGATCCAAACCGTCCGTTAAAGTTAAATATTTTACAATGGGACAAAATGACGTTTCTGTATGGACTGACAGCTCGGCGGCAATATTTAACGACCAGGAGTCCATCAACTGTGCTTGAATCTACCAATCCTAATTGTTACTGGTTGCTGTAAGCTTTTCAGATGAGGGTCTACATTATCTAGAAATGTAGTATGTGTATGGGACACAGTAAACGGCGATTTTTTGTAGCGCGTTTCATCTTTGTTAAGACAAAGAAATAGGAAATAGCTTTCCTCCACATCAAAGAGAAAAAAATCGTAGTGATGTGAAACGCGCTACTGAATCGTTATTAGAATTAGAAGTTGCTATGTACTTACTATTTCACTATGGTGTCATTTGGCTGACCTTGTGTATAGATAATAACAAAGACAGAATTAGCTCATCAAAGGAAGACACTAATTGCGCTCATAGGGGAAATAATACATGTGTAAGCGAATTTTGGAATAGTTGTAGGTGATGGTGCCTTAAACAACATACTAAAAGTACTGATGGGGGGGAGCGCCGCTAACGTGTGGGGGGGGGGGGGGGGGGTCCAAAGGTCCCTTTTTTTGGTTTTTCGTAAATATCTCGTAAACAATAACCCGCAACAAAAAATGTTCTAAGACATAAATAATTTACATTAAATTTTCTACAAAACGATACACACACTTTTTTGCTAGTGTAAATATTGAAATAGATAATGAAGGGGAAAGTTAACGATAAACGATTTTACGCGTTTGTTCGGGATTTGGTCCGCTGTACCCTGATTCTTTTTAACCGACTTCAAAAAAAGGAGGAGGTTCTCAATTCGTCGGAATCTTTTTTTTTTATTTTTTTTATTTTTTTTTATGTATGTTCACTAAAAATAAATAGTAATCGTGAACCGATTTCGATGATTCTTTTTTTGTTCGAAAGGTGGTACTTCCAAGTTGGTCCCATATTAATTTGGTTCAGTTTTGATGATGGGATCCATGAGAAAATGAGGGAACTCCTCCAAATTTGCTAGCACGTAGATGATTTTGGTGTCAATTTCGAGGACTTCAGAGTTACTTATGTACTTCTATAGTAATGTTTCGAAACTGTAGCCGAAAAAAAATTTTTAAATAAAAAAATAAAAACCGCCTTCAAACTCCGACAGACTGCGAAGTCGGTGTCAAGTGAACCGACCCAAAGAAATGATAATCATATAGTGAACTTGACATTGACATCGCAGTCTGTCGGAGTTTGAAGGCGGTTTTTATTTTTTTATTTTTAGATAAGGGCTCATACTTGACACAGTTGTACTTTGGATAATTCTGAGTGGATTCATACTGAGGGCCACCGCGGAACACCGCTCGGTTGGTGGGGGGAGAAGGGGAAACTTTGCTTCCGCCGCGCTTCAGTTAGACCTATATATTTCCAAAAATTGTAGGAGTTAAGAGATCCTGTTTATTGCGAAATGATCCTTACTAAATGCTTCATCAAATCTAATCCACAATTATTCATTTTTATTGGTGGTTTTTCTTAACTTTAGATCGATATTACAAAATTCTATATTTAACAATTTCTTTTAGTAAGTTTGATATCAAAAATGTATGGTGGTGTGCAGTGCCACTTTTTCAAAAGTTGGCGCATGTAATGCAGATTTGAACATGGTATAACAATACTGTCTACTTTAAATAATAAAGAAAATATTGAGAATATTAACCAACTACTCTGATATTTTCTAATTATCATGGGCCATTTAAATGGTTAATTTCAAGGAATTTCATTTATAATTGAATCCAGTTTATCACATTTAAAGAATAAAAATTGAATTAGTCCACTTGATTAACAGAAAATGCTGTTTGAGGTAAGATGCATTTTTATATAAGGCAGTCATTAACTTCAATTAAGAGCTTCAAAAGCGATAAATCTAGCGGTCGATTGAGTTCCTGGTTGACTGGGCACACGTGGTATGTCTCGTTTAAAACTACTGGACCAATTTTGATGAAATTTGGTTTGAGAATAGTTGGAGTTCAGAAAAATAAAAAGTAGCCAATGTCCTTTCTCGGAACTCCAACTATTTTCATACCAAATTTCATCAAAATCGGACCAGTAGTTTTAAACGAGACACACCAAGTGTGCCCAGTCAACCAGGAACTCAATCGACCGCTAATTTTATCGCTTTTGAAGCTCTTAATTGAAGTCAGTGACTGCCTTATGTAAAAATGCATCTAACCTTAAACAGCATTTTCTGTTAATCAAGTGGACTAATTCAACATTATTTCTTTAAATGTGATAAAATGGCTTTAATTTAAAATGAAATTCCTTGAAATTAACAATTTAAATGGCCCATGATAAATAGAAAAATTCAGAGTAGTTGGTTAATATTCTCAATATTTTCTTTATTATTGAAAGTAGACAGTATTGTTATACCATGTTCAAATCTGCATTACATGCGCCAACTTTTGAAAAAGTGGCACTGCACATCACCATACATTTTTATATCAAACTTAATAAAAGAAATTGTTAAATTTAGAAATTTGTAATATCGATCTAAAGTTAAGAAAAACCACCAATAAAAATGAATAATTGTGAATTAGATTTCATGAAGCATTTAGTAAGGATCATTTCGCAATAAACAGCATCTCTTAACTCCTACAATTTCAGGAAATATATAGGTCTAACTGAAGCGCGGCGGAAGAAAAGTTTCCCCCTCTCCCCCCACCAACCGAGTGGTGTCCCGCGGTGGCCCTTAGAATGAATCCACTCAGAATTATCCAAAGGACAACTGTGTCAAGTATGAGCCCTTATCTAAAAAGAATCAGGGTACAACGAACCAAATCCCGAACCTACGCGTAAAATCGTTAATCGTTAACTTTCCCCTTTATTATCTATTTCAATATTTACACTAGCAAAAAAGTGTGTATATCTTTTTGTAGAAAATTTAATGTAAATTATTTATGTCTTAGAACATTTTTTGTTGTGAGTTATCGTTTACGAGATATTTACGAAAAACCAAAAAAAGGGACCTTTGGACCCCCCCCCACACGTTAGCGGCGCTCCCCCCCATCAGTACTTTTAGTATGTTGTTTAAGGCACCTTCACCTACAACTATTCCAAAATTCGCTTACACATGTATTATTTCCCCTAAGTTTTGCTTCCTTTGGTGGGCTAAATAGGTCATGTGACTTCATGTACCTATTCTGTCAGCAATGGTTGAGCTGACACATAAATGGCCTCAGGTCATGTGCCGCGACCTGCACCTTGTTATTATTTTTGTATTTTTTTAATTCATTTGTTTATTATTTTATTACAGGTATACCGATGTCAGAAAAATTCAGCTTCTGCCTCAACACTCTTCTGTCAGACGTCGCTACAAAACAACCGTCTCTCAGAGAGGAGATTATTACAGCCCAGATCGAGCTTATGTCTAATCTAACACAGGTCATTTTGAAATGTCACGAAGCCAAAGAGCCGCCGGTATCAAAACTACAACTCTGTAGAAGCACAGTGCCGGTTTTGATTGGTCTGGCAAGGTCTATGGGTCGGTTTGCTACTGTGGACCCTCCTTTACTCTGCCGTCTGTTCCCACAACCACCGAGCCCCGTAAAAAACAAAGAACAAGAACCATCCTTCGAATATTCAACCCTTGACAAGAAGAGAAAATTCAATCAGTTCCGACCGATCATACCTAGATCTCTATCAGGGAATTTGAATCCTATCGAACATATCATAGCGAATGGAAGCGACGTCGTCGATGGGACTCTCAAAAGGGGATCCTTGAACAGTTACCACTCCGTACCCTACGATCCAACAACTTACTTCTTCAACAAATTCGGATCCAGTTTCAACCAGTTCCCTTATATGAGGTTTTCTGAGTCACCCGAAAGGAGGATCAATGTGCAGTTCTATGTTACATATCTCCAATCCATTTTGTCTACGGCCAAAAAGATACTGACCAAAGATTTGTTGGCGTTTTTGGATGAGGAAGCCGAAGATATATTTGCGTCAGGGCAGATTCAGGTATGTGATTTGGTAAGCTAATAACATAATGCACGTTTCATTTTTTTTATACCAATGCTATAGGCAAACGAGTGCACAGCCCACCTGATGGTAAGTGGTCACTGCGGCCCATGGACAACGAAATCCTGTGATCCCCCATTAAGAAACCATAACATCTCGAATACGTTGCCTACCCTGAGGCCCAAGATGGAATGCCTCTGTGCCAGAAATTTCACCGGCTGCCTTAACCCCCTACCGGAACACAAGAGTGCGAGCACTGCTATTTGGCGGCAGGTTAGCGGGGTACACACGGTGGTACCACCCCGGACGGACCCAGCACCAGGTCCTACCACCAACAAACAAGCTTTTTTAAATCTAAACTTGAATATTGACATAAAACTTGTCCTTCAACAGGTGTTTCCATACAAATCCTTCTCCGAAACGTTGAACCTAGTGATGGTAACTCTATTGCGCGAGTTACTGCAGCATCAGAAAGATTTACCAGGACCTTTTACTAAAGATGTACAGGTAAGTAACGGTTGCTTTTTTAAAAAAAAAACACCGATGACCTCCTTTTTATTTTTAAAATGTTTCTAAGCGTTGATCATTGTAATTATTATTTACTACTTGGCCCAAACTTCGTATCACCCGAAGGCGATTTCCATACAAGATTTTTTTTAAACTGTTCCTTTAGACTTTTCCCAATTTTGGACGTGATAACACCGGCTGCGCCCACGCAAAAAACAAGACGCAATGTATGTCCATGTATGTCCATGGCGATGTATGTCCTACGTAACGGAACATATTCATTAATGTTTTCTTATGACGTCATCACGTAAAATTATCGTCCATAAACCGACTTTATAGACAACCGATTTTTTTTTGTTGAGTTTATCTATTCTAGTACAAAAATAAGATACCCATAATGTTTATTATTATTTTACGTTTCGATATTTTCAGGAATTCGTTAAATGCCTCTTTCTAAGTGGACAGACGGAGCTTCAGAGTCGTCACCACGACGCTTCCGAAAAAGAAGACAGAGAGAGTAACTTCGCAACGGTGAATAAGTTCAAAGTTAATGTTATGGCCAACTCGGCTTGCGTCGATCTCTTAGTGTGGGCTATTGGAGATGAAACAGGTATGTTATACCGTGAGAATTTCATTATTACTACTACTACTACTACAGCCTATTTTCGTCCCACTGCTGGGCACAGGCCTCCTCTCATCACGGATGGGTTTGGGCCATTGTCCTCACGCAGTGCTTTTCGGTGAAGTAAATCGTAAGGAAACCTGCACGCATCTGCGAAGTAATTCAAAAGATGTGTGTAAAGTCCCCAATCCGCACTGGGCCCTAAACTAGGCCTTATGTAATTATTTCTCTAGCGGTACCATGTAGGTACTTACATATAATACTGGTAAAATATTTAGGCCTTTGATCTTATCTTTTTTTTAAATATGTTTTCTTTTTACTATCACTATCCTCTATCTAGCTATATTTATTTACTTATTTATCATTTTCCAGTTGATGAGGACTTTGACGTACCAGCTCTTATAAACGCTCTAACTATATTAATAGGTATATCGAGTGACCCCGAGTGACCCTGACAGACGCGTGCATGATAACGCTTAAAGCCAACACGACAAAGTCGAAAATTTATTTAAACAACTGTAAATGGTTTTTTGTTTTGTCCCTCATTGAATCCTGTATTTGAAATAATATCATGTATACATTGTCATTGAATATTAAATATCATCGTTTTATAATGTGCTTAATTTTGTGACTAAAGCTGGCATTCAATTCATAGTGTGGGATGAATTAAAAATGAAAAATATGTAAAAATATTCTTAATTTAAAAGATGACCGATCCGTACAAAAATCTAAACAGAGTTTTATTTAAATGAGTAGAAAACAAATTATTATCGCGAAATTGGTGTCAAATGAAGTGGGGTAATTGAGTTACTTCGTTGATTTATAGACTTCACACCAGATTTTTTGTAATTCTTTGTGCACACATTACATATGAGGTTTTACTGATTAAAAATTGGCAGTAAAAAAAGAAAAAATGACAATGATCGTTACTACATACTTCTTTTTCTGTGAAAACCATTCCTTCATTCTCATGTCTGGAAAAGCTTTCTATAATAAAAACTCCTATAAAATTAGACCTTCATATCGAATCTATGTTGAATTTTTTGTTTTATGTAACTTAAAAAGGGTCCTTTTCAATTTTATTAACCCGTACAGACTACAGGGTAACCATATTTTGTAATGTCAAGGTGTAGTTTACCTACTATTAATGAGGTGAAGAATTTCCAGTAAAATATTTGTATTGTGTCATTTCTTGTATTTTTTTCATTTATATTAGGTGCGGATTCGCTCTGCGGCCGTCTTACCGAGAAAATCAACTCGAATCATAACCACAAGTTGATACTAGCTCACATGCCGCTGCTCATGGTCTGTTTGGAAGTAAGTTCAATAAAATAAGACTTGTCAAGGTTTAAACTAAGCCTGGGTGGCATCAAAAAGCAAACGTTCGTTGAATTTGTTATAAAATTGAGGATTTTATATTGAATCAAAATAATGTAAATTAATTAGGTACTTATATGATATTATATTGTTATTAGTATTGACGTTTAAACCTTGATGCATCAATTGCCCTAATGAAAAATGTATACTTATGTATTTACTGTGATAACCTGACTTGTAAGATATTTTTGCTTTTACCAATAAAAAACTGAAACTGAAACTGAAATGTAGCCGCCGACATTCTCACTGTGGAGAAAATTATATTTCCGTATGGGGTGACAGCTGACGTATTATTTAAGGGAGGTCTCTAGACGTGGACGTCCACTAGCGGTAGGGCCTGGTGCTGGGTCCGTCCGGAGTGGTACCACCGTCTTACCCCACTAACCTGCCGCCAAATAGCTGCAGTGCTATGTTCCGTAGGGGCTTAAGGCAGCGGGTGAAATTTCTGGCACAGAGGCATTCCATGTTAGGCCTCAGGGTAGGCAACGCATTCGAGATCTTAAGGTTTCTTAATGTCTCGGGGATCATAGGATTTCAGTGTCCATGGGCCGCAGTGACCACTTACCATTAGGTGGGCCTGCGATCGTTTGCCTAACCATTGACTTAAAAAAAAACGTGAACTTTTTTGGTGAAACCAAGACTTAATAATAATGCTTGCGAAACATGACGACGTGTTTTCAAATCGCTGTTTTGGTGGTTATATTGAAATTGCAATTTTAAGACTAAAAGCTGAATGTTATAGAGTTGAATAATAAACATGAAAGGTTTTTATATGGTCTATAATTTGTCTCCAAAGGATACAATTCAATTTAAACTTTATTGCACTAACATAAAAAGTACAAAAGGCGAACTCAATGCTCAACTAGAGGTAGGGATATTTTAAAGTCGATTTTAATTTGCAGGGACTGGGCAAGTTAGCAACGAAATTCCCGACGATCGCGAACACTTCGATATATTGCTTAAGAGATTTTCTTGTGACTCCGTCGCCTATTCTGTTCAAACTACATAAACTAGAACTGGAAAAAACCGGAAAAGAACACATGAAAGTAACACGTGAGTACTGCTATATTCCCATGTCTTTTTTTAAATTAAAGATGCATTGACCTATAATAAGTAATAACATATGGACGAACAGTGCCTAAAAAATTATGTCAAAATATATGGAGCAAACTGACATTAGAAAATACGTTCCAATATGCTAATAACGCCTCTTTATAACGAAGGCCAAACGGGTGCCCGAGCTGTTCTGGCACCCGTTTTGACGGGGGCATTTTTCTCCGAGTGATTGTGAATCCTTACTTATAATAGATCAATATAAAGAAATGATATTTTTAGCGTCGATTTTAACATTTGTTACCGTCCATGTTTGAAAAATACGATTGATTTATTATTGTTCACAATAAGCAAAACACAGAAAGTACAGTATGAACACACAATTAACAGATGAACATCAGGTGGACTTATCGCCAAACAGCAATCTCTACTATACTACTACATTTATGATCTTCGATTTTAGTTCAATTTTACATTGATTTTACTTTCTTGTCATGCCTTCTCTTCAGTCAATGGTGGCAGTGTAGAAAATAGACTAACAGGTAACTGTCAAACATATATTCGTGTTTTTCTAATTTAATTGTTTTATGCGCATTAATAGTACTCATCATATTACATTCAACTGATTTGCATCATCAGTCTTGAAACATTCACTCTTTCCCATCCAATAATGACAGCACGAACTGAATGTGAAAAAAAATCTACTAATTTCATAAATAGCCTAATCACACTTTGCCACAGAATGACAGTAGAAATAATGTACCAATATAAAGTAACAACAATAACCACCGTTTCACGTCTTTGCTTGATTTGAAGATAAAATTAAAACTGGGTGAATTAACTTTCTGTACGTAGTTGCCATGGTTACGGCTCCTGAGTCAGTTTTAAAACATTTCCATTTTTTTAAGGAATAGTTAATTGACCCAACTAGACAACATGTGGTGTTCCATAACTTCCTCTCCAATAACCATAGAGTCGTTCGACGAAGCCGTATTGACAAGGCAATACAGTAATAGTAGTGAGGGAGGGGGGAAGGGGGAACAGCGGTCCCAACCTAAAGTTCCTTTAGATACTATGGCGAAAATTCCCCACATCCAACTTGAAACTTCCCCAATATCCATTGTTTAATTGTTATCTTCAAGTAGGATTGTAAAACGATAAAGGCAGGAAAAAAGTTGGCAGTGTGCACGACGCAAGCGCCAACTAGCGGATGCGAAGTCGGCGGCGCAATATGCAACTATACTCTGTGGTCGACGGACTATGGACCATCTAATAAGTGAATTACCACTATGACGAAAACTTGTGGGGAAACGGCTTGTATGGCTCTTTATATAACCTCATAACGAGAGATAAAGACAAAAATAGCCTCGGATGACATTACTCGCTCCAGATGTACTTAATGCAATGCAAATATATACGCATCAGTGACAGTTCACTTCACTGGTGTCCGCCAGAGTTTTCATATTTGGCTATGTCACACGCTGCGATCGTTTTCGTCTCCACCCACCACTGTCTTTGCACACAGCGAATATTGTGAACAAACAATCAGTACACGCCTTACATTGTGGTCAGTTTTATTACGGCTCCTTGTCATCGATTCCTTTCATATTTAGCAACAAAAGCGGTTGTAAACCTTGCCATAGTATCTGAAATGAACTTTACTAAGTACGGTGGCTGGTGGCATCACAGATACGGACCACTGCCCACTGCTCCCCCGCCTCGTTCCACGACCCGCGGCGGCATTTTTCACGAGATCAAAGGCATTCTGCCTACTGCACAGTCAAGGCATTAATATGTATAAGCTTTTGGAACTTAGGCAACGGAACAAGATGCAAAAGTGATTGAATTTACCATTGCTGAGGATAAGTCGCAAAATGAACTCAGCTAAAAGCCTTTTTTTCGAAATTTAAATTTCCGTTTTAGGCTGAGTTTCCACTAGAGATGTGCGAGGATGCGTTGCGAGGGATGTGTGTGTTTTGACTGTTTGTCATGAGCCAATAGAAAAACTTCATTTACCTGTCCTCGCTCAGGTCAGCTCTGGTGGAAACACCTCAGTGGCCAGGTAAACAGGTAAATTAAGTGTTTCTATTGGTTCATGACAACGCATCCTTCGCACATCTCTGGTGGAAATGCAGCCTCACAGTAGATACTTACATATGTACATAATATCTATTCCGTTATGGAGGTACCAAAGTTGCATTTAAGTGATTTGTAGTAAGTACTTGTAAGGTCTTAGATAAATACGACTATAACATAGAGTCACAAGGGTCCAATAATGAATAATCATACTGGGGATGGCTTGCATTGTATACATATTAAAGCCCTTGACTGTAATTATTCTTATACTGTGACTTAACCATTTCACTGTCGTGAACTCGCTAGACCGGTTCATTGCTTAAAAAAACGAAGACTAGCGCTGAAAATTTCAAAACATCTTTCAGTACAAGGCAAAGAGCTCCAAGGCTTGACGGAGACCGGCGTTCCAGTAAAGTCTACTCCATTCGAGAAACTTCGAGACGCGGCTATAGAGAACATTTGCGTGGCGCTAGAAGCCGCTCTGACCGTGGACCCGGTGTGTGTGCCGGCGTTGGTTGGCTCCGTTAGCAACAGATTGTTCACTGCCGAGACTAGCGACAGGTGAGTGCAATCTTATATGACACATGTTCGAGAAACTTCGAGACGTGGCCATAGAGAACATTTGCGTGGCGCTAGAAGCCGCTCTGACCGTGGACGCGGTGTGTGTGCCGGCGTTGGTTGGCTCCGTTAGCAACAGATTGTTCACTGCCGAGACTAGCGACAGGTGAGTGCAATCTTATATGACACATGTTCGAGAAACTTCGTGACTCGGCCATAGAGAACATTTGCGTGGCGCTAGAAGCCGCTCTGACCGTGGACCCGGTGTGTATGCCGGCGTTGGTTGGCTCCGTTAGCAACAGATTGTTCACTGCCGAGACTAGCGACAGGTGAGTGCAATGTTATATGACATGTTCGAGAAACTTCGAGACGCGGCCATAGAGAACATTTGCGTGGCGCTAGAAGCCGCTCTGACCGTGGACCCGGTGTGTGTGCCGGCGTTGGTTGGCTCCGTTAGCAACAGATTGTTCACTGCCGAGACTAGCGACAGGTGAGTACAACGTTATATGACATGTTCGAGAAACTTCGAGACGCGGCCATAGAGAACATTTGCGTGGCGCTAGAAGCCGCTCTGACCGTGGACCCGGTGTGTGTGCCGGCGTTGGTTGGCTCCGTTAGCAACAGATTGTTCACTGCCGAGACTAGCGACAGGTGAGTGCAATCTTATATGACACATGTTCGAGAAACTTCGTGACTCGGCCATAGAGAACATTTGCGTGGCGCTAGAAGCTGCTCTGACCGTGGACCCGGTGTGTGTGCCGGCTTTGGTTGGCTCCGTTAGCAACAGATTGTTCACTGTCGAGACTAGCGACAGGTGAGTGCAATCTTATATGACACATGTTCGAGAAACTTCGAGACTCGGCCATAGAGAATGTCTGTGTAGTGTCCGCAACAGACTTACATTAGCGACAGGTGAGATATGTAATCAAGTGAATGCCAGAGACTGGCTAAGCGCCGCCCGGCTCCGTAGCGGCCAGTATTCGCTCATATACATATTTACAAATGCGACTCTGCCCACCTATGTAATGTTTATGTGAGTTTTTAAAGGAATTTTCATTTCGGCTACTGTAAACGTTCTTTAAACGTAAGAGCAATGACGCTGATAAGTTTTTTTGAGTCGGTTTAACAAAGACAATTGAAATCTTATAATAATCTCACCATTAATATACTTGCCTCTTTGTTTCAGTGAATCATCCCTAATAAGCACCAACATAGTGATAATGTTGGGTCACGTCGCTGTAGCTCTGAAGGACACGCCGAAAACAACAGAAACAATTCTACAGTTCTTCCAACAGAGGTTAGTTTTATACTTGAAACTGATTGCAGAATTTCATGAAAATTGACCAACCAACCAGCTTTCCTGTTCTCGTTCGTAATGACTTTAACAGTCATCTTTCATCGACATTATCTTTCACAGTCAACTCAAAACCTCTTCACTACTCTTACTTTCCGTCCAACTTATTCTTTCTATGTTTTTCCGTATTCCTTATCTTCCAACGCCTCAATTCATAAGATTCCAATAGATTTTTCTCTTAACCGGTGTCCTACAACTAAAAGAACGAACCAAACACCTTATTACCACCGGAGAAGACATACAGAAAAGAATGCCCCACAGTCAAGACAACGGCTCTTCAATAAAAGAAGAAGTATTCGAAACTGTATTAAAATCGTATACGTCGCAAAAGTCCTTGACATCTCAAAGAAGATGCACATTTATTTTTCTAGACTCTGCCGCTCTCCATCGTCGTTGGACACATTGATCGTGGACCAGCTGGGCTGTATGGCTTTGGCTAGTCCCGAGGGTCAAGCACACGACGAGATCATGCGAATGTTCACCGTCATTACGGTGGAGGCCGCGTCTGCCGCGTACCATCATACTGACGACAGGAAGCAGTACAGGTACTCACTATACATCATACTGGTCACAGGAAGCTGTAGTCACTATAAATTATACTGATGACAGGAATAAATACAGGTAGTCGCTATACATGATTCTGAAGATAGGAAGCAAATCACTATCCATGAAAGTGATGATATAAAGCAGCACAGTTAGTAAGTAGTTCAGTATACATGATACTGTGGACAGGAAGCAGTACAGGTAGTCACTATACATCATACTGACCACAGGAAGCTGTAGTCACTATTAATTATACTGAAGACAGGAAGAAATAGAAGATAGAAATAAGTGCAGGTAGTCGGTATACATGAAAGTGATGATAGGAAACAGCACCGGTAGTCAGTAATTCAGTATACATGATACTGTGGACAGGAAGTAGTACAGACAGGCACTGTACATCTTACTGGCCACAGAAAGTAGTATAGTTAGTCACTATACATGAAGACAGGAAGGAGTACAGACAGATAGTCACTATACACCATATTGGCGACAGGAAGCTGTTCAGGTAGTAACTATACATCATACTGACCACAGGAAGCTGTACAGTTAGTCACTATACATAATACTGAAGATAGGAAGCAGTACAGTAGTTATCATAATGGAGAAAGGAATTAGTGTAGAATAGTCATTATGAGGCCGCGTCCGCCGCGCACCATCATACTGACGACAGGAAGTAGTACAGATAGTCACTATACATTATACCCTGTTCCCTGACCCAGCATTGTCAAATTGCTCATGTAAGATCATGCTTTTCTACGAAATTTGAAAAGTTAAAAATATGAAAAAAACATGTGTTATATTTGATTATATCATCCTTACATTGACAGCTTTCGTTACACGTTTCACGAAGCCTCGCTTGATACAATTTAATTCCAAAGTAACCTCTAACTCGGACCTTTAATCCAACTTTACTCCGGTTTATTATATCAAACAGTGTAAAACTAAATATAACAGAATAATTATCCATATTATATGCATGATTTATAAATGCCATATTTTTAGTCGGTATTTTTATAGAAATCAAAACGCGTTAAATGCTCACTAAATCAGGTGTTCTGTGCGTAGCGCTTTCTCTTTCACTCGTTGCACGAGTGACAGTGACGGCTGAGCTGGGTACAGGAACGGCCTTAATCCATATTAATATTATAAATGCGAAAGTAACTCTGTCTGTCTGTTACCTCTTCACGCTTCAACCGCTGGACCGATTAAGATGAAATTTGGCATGGAGATATTTGGGGTCCCGGGAACGGACATAGGCTATTTTTTATCCCGGAAAAACATATAGTTCCCGTGGGAACGCGATAATCGATTCCTACGCGGGCGAAGTCGCGGGCAGAAGCTAGTCAATTATATCTCCGTCAAGCATTTCTCCTCCATATTCATACAGCATCTTGTTTATCGTTACATCTTTTTCCAGACACGTGTCCGGTGCAGTATTGAACGCCCTAGCGAACATAGCAGCGAACGTGCGAGGCACAACAGCTCGTCTCGAGCTGCTGACTCGTCTTCTAGAATTATTCGTGCAGCTTGGATTGGGCGGCGAAAGGGCCACTGATAGATCCCCAGCCCCTATTCTTAAGGCTTCTGGTAGTGCTGGGAACCTTGGAGTGCTGATACCGGTAATTGCGGTAAGTATTTCAGTATTTCAACAATAATTGCACCTTTTCCCAATGCCCTTTTAGGGGCGTTCATAAACTACGTGAGTTTTTTTTAGGGGGTCGGGAAAATCTCATCAAATCTCACGCAGGAGAGAGGGGTGGTCTCGCCAATTATAACGTAATTTATTTTCTCAATTATTTTACATTCTGTAGTAATATTTCTACCCACAGGTATTAGTAAAAAAACTTCCTCCAATAAAGAATCCAAAGCCAAGATTACACAAGCTTTTCCGAGATTATTGGCTATACTGTGTAGTCATGGGTTTCACTGCTGCAGAATCAGGTAAAAACATGTACATTTTATTAATATAAAATTAACTTTTACATGTTACTACATAATGCAATACTCTAACTCTTCGACTATTATTCTGAACTCTTTGACTATGTTACAAATTGTCTTTGTAAATAAAACTACTCGTAATGGTTTGTGACTGTAATGCAAGTTTTAGCTTTTGAAACATAACTAAATATTCTGCATTTAACGGTCTTCGGACTACTGCTATAAATTGTTTAAAATTAAATATACTACAAGAATCACAAAAAACGTTTAATCTAGGTATCTATAAATATTCGGATTCATGTTTGTGTCGTTTTAAATCAAGTACGTAATATTAGACCATTATTTGAAATGTGGTTTAAAATGATCCTTTTGTCGGATTGAATCACAAGATTTTTTATTTCGATTTTCTGAATGGTTAAATACCTTAAAAAGTAGTTTTCGCGCTAAAAAGCTAGTCGCCATGTTAGCTTGGTCTGTGACGTCACTAGGATAGTAAATAAGTACATAGTTACCATACATGTCAAGTCTTTGTAGCGCTTTGTTTACAGCAGAAGTGACGTCACAGCAGCTAACAATATGGCGCCTACCGTTTTGGGACAGATTAAAAAACAACCTTTTATAAATGTAATTATATAATTATTTATGCATTTTTATGATTGAAAGTCGATGTTTTCGGTAGCATTTTTATTTATAATCTATCATAAACCAGTACTTCCCGATTTTTCCGATTTTATCAGATCTTTAGTAAGACGAGTCAATGTATCAATTTCAAGCAGGTTTCTCAATTGTTCAGAATTTTCATCATTTTACGTTGATCAATTTGAAACATGGTCGATTCAGCATTCCTATTCTGTGACTCTCTTTGATATTGTATTTATTTTACTATGTATAGAGATTTAAACGTTTTATCTCTTCTTCTATGGCAACGCCTATAGCCATGCGAAAGCGTGAGTATGCTTGATAGAGAGTTAGTTGTGTGTTTGTGTTTTTCATTTGATTTGGTGTTGCGGCTTTAGAATATGGTGCTATAAATGTATGTACCTAAATATTACTCTTTACCGCTAAAGAGCAATATTTAGATATTACTCTTTTGCGGTACCCGTTTCACTCTAACTTTTTACTACTTCTTTTTACGAAGCGTTGTAACTTGAACTTGAATGCTAGGGTTGTTTGCATTACGAGTAGATGATAACAAGTAAAGTCCCGCGCCTTCGTATTTCAAAACGCTTCAGTTTGTTTATTATTATTTAAAAATCACCAACACTCTCAACGCATAGTTGATGGCTGTCTCAGCACGCACACATGTGTTGAGAGTGGTGAGGGTGCTTTTTAAATGAAGCGTTTTGAATTTTGGAGGGGCGGGACTTTAGATAGTAGAAGATCTCAGATCTCTATACACATTCTTTGTATTCAAAAGCCAACGGTTGCTATTTACACATTTGTTGCATAGCAACCTATGTCAACCACTGACATTCAAAACGAGTAGCAGCTATGGAGGGTTGAAGTAAAGGAGCGCAATCTTTATAGTTCCAAAAGTGGACACCAAATTGGGTAGATTGTTGACAATTTAAATCGAGTGTTGTCAGTTTTTAATTTTATTCCATACTAGCTTCTGCCCACGACTTCGCCCGCGTGGAATTCGGTTATCGCGCTCCTGCGGGAACTATGTATTTTTCCGGGATAATAAGTAGCCTATGTCCTTTCCCGGGACCCCAACTATCTCCATGCCAAATTTCATCTCAATCAGTCAAGCAGTTGAAGCGTGAAGAGGTAACAGACGGACAGACAGACAAAGTTACTTTCGCATTTATAATATCATGCATATTATCATGAAAATTAATAAAAATAATTCGGCTTGGTTTCCCCATTGACTCATCTCATAACATTAAAGTTATGGGAACTACGGGAAAGGCTGAATTATATTTTTTGTATCAAAAAAATTTAGACGATTGCACATTTTCCCAGTTTGCAAAGTTGAGTAGACGAAAAAGAAGTGATATTTGCATAGCGCCATATTTTAAAGCAAACCAAGAAATATTTGAACAGAGAAAGAAAATCGCGTGAAGGATTTTTTTTAGTGTGTGTTATTAATTATCATAATTATTTCGGCGTGTGCTTCCTAAGTAACTATAGTGGTTTGTTAGCATTTTGTTTTTAGCTTGTTATCCCGTATAGTAATAATAAATTATAATTACATATCTTTAAAAACACACATTACATAGAGATCTTCTACTGTCTAAAGTCCCGCGCCTTCATATTTCAAAACGCTTCAATGTATTAAAAAGCACTACCAACACTCTCAACACATGTGTGCGTGCTGAGACAGCCATCAACTGTGCGTTGAGAGTATTGGTGGTGCTTTTTAAATAATAAAAAAAAGCGTTTTGAAATGTGAAGGCGCGGGACTTTAGATAGTAGAAGATCTCTACCAAAATGATTAAATGACTATATTTTTGGCGGCTAATTCGCTACCTAAATCAATAAATTTGTATTGGCTTGGTTGAGATTACTGGCTAGTTTAAATTTTAGGTTGGCTGAGATAATGGCTTTAAGTATGTTTTTGAACTGTTAAGTATAGTTGGGATTGGACAAAATAGTGTCTGAAATATTTACTATTTTTTACGATCTCCTTTATTGATGCTATTTTACTTCAAGACTATAATGAAAATTATTTAAAAACAGGGTTGATTAGATGCGGTAGTGTAGTTTGTTATGTACTATAAAAACAGGGTTGATTAGATGCGACAGTGTAGTTAGTTATTTCTTTTTTTTGCGGGGTTTAAGTAGTAGGTATTGCGGCTTTGAGACGTGATAACGTACTAAAACATATAAGTATTTGTAACACGCCCTTGGGACTTCATCGCAACCAGCTCAAGCTTTACCATGAGTTATATTGATTTACGTCACCCATGGCCGTAAAGTGTGATTTTGTGCCCGCTACGCGGAGAGAAGATCTCACTTTCTGGTCAAGGCAAGACGTAAAACTTTTGACATACCACGGGCGGTAATTCGTAAAGCCCCAGATCGCATATTTATGGCCCTCACCTTCGGTTCGGGTCACTAACACCTGCGATCTGGGACATTAACGAATTCACCGCCCTAGATCTGTAATGTACTATTCATAGGTTGTTTGTAGTGCTTACTTGAGTGAGAATCATTCCATAGAGATCATAGAAATGCTTGGTTTTTCCATTACCATATCATCAGAGACTGATCGAGTGCTAAGTCAAATCTGTTACAAAAATGGTGATTCTTCTATTGCTCACAAAAATCAACATTCATGAAAACGTAGCCCAAAGTTGGCTTCTAACAAAAACCTAAATATGTGCTATTGTCTCTCTCTCAACAGCAAAATCTTTCGGTTTCCATTGTAGCTAAAAATAAATACTTGTCATTAATTCAAAGTTACACAAATACGACAAATAAAACAATAGCCGAATCACTATTAAGCCGGAATCTCACTGTTGCGCACGCCAGTATACAAACGCTTCGTATAAAAATGAAGGTGGATACTTCCACAGCATCGTAGGGATAATAAAATGACATCCCATAATAAAATGAAACCCACGTTTAGCGTGTACGTGAGTAGCGTGCGTTACAGCGGTGTTCCGGCCTTACTATTCTAATATTCAAACGAATACAAAAAAAAACGTCTTCGCAGGTTTATGGCCGCAGGAATGGTACGCGGGTGTAAAAGAGATAGCAGTAAAATCGCCTTACTTAGTCTCACAAACTTCACTCCGTTCCGACCTGCGCGAACTTCAGTACACTTCGGCGGTCCGGAACGATTCTGTCTCGATAACGGAACTTCAGGAATTGAAGACGCAAATTCTGAATTTGCTCGACCATCCGCCAGATGTCTCCGTTATTGTGAATAAACTGACTTTCGCGCCGTGCATGTATCTTTTGAGCGTGTATTGGTTGGAAACTTTGAGGTAAGTGTTTAAGGAATACGTCTACGTTGATCTACATATAGACAGCTGCTAATTTATAACGCACAACCTA
Organism: Aethes cnicana; assembly: GCA_963971205.1. Classification (NCBI taxonomy): domain Eukaryota; kingdom Metazoa; phylum Arthropoda; class Insecta; order Lepidoptera; family Tortricidae; genus Aethes; species Aethes cnicana. The sequence goes on from OZ020292.1 coordinate 8,272,162, forward strand.
GGCCAAAGAATCTAGAATCATAAAATTTTAATAAATTATAGTAAGTATTAGAGCGCTTAAAATGGAGTGATTAAGGATTTTCTTAGCCGCAAGTTGTTTAGGGAAATAAAGTTTCGAAACTCCTTTATCACTCTCAGCCAGGAGGTGAAGGATTGACTGATGAAAATAATATGAAATAAATAGATGGTTTAAAAACTAAAACAACGCTGTCTCCACCTTCAAGCTCCATCATCAGATCAGCTCAGTGGTACCATATTATTTATTTATTTATTTGCACAAAAAAACAAATATGTACAAATGGCGAACTTAATGCCCAATGGCATTCTCTACCAGTCAACCATAGAGTAAAACAGAAAGTGTCGGTGCCCTTAACAAACCAATATTAACCTTTTCAACGCTTTCACATTTGAATGAAGTGATCAGTCACACGCCAAGCTGTTTTGCGTTATCGAAAATGACAGATCTTGTGAGTGATTTACAAAACATAGTTATCGATAAAATATACTAGAATAAAATCCTAGTCAACGCTCAATGGGGCTGAGAACATAAATGTGATTAATTTAAATAAATACAACAATACTTATCTATACCAGTTTATTTAGACAGGTTGTTTACATATATTTTTCTATGACATTAACCTTTTCAACGCTTTCACATTTGAATGAAGTGATCAGTCATTTGAATGAAGTGATCAGTCACACGCCAAGCTGTTTTGCGTTATCGAAAATGACAGATCTTGTGAGTGATTTACAAAACATAGTTATCGATAAAATATACTAGAATAAAATCCTAGTCAACGCTCAATGGGGCTGAGAACATAAATGTGATTAATTTAAATAAATACAACAATACTTATCTATACCAGTTTATTTAGACAGGTTGTTTACATATATTTTTCTATGACATTAACTGCGGCAACCCAAAATATTTCAATATTTTCTGGTGGTATTAATAGGAGCATTTTTCTAATGTTTGATTGCCGATTAATATCACATATACAGAATCTTTCTTTTTTATCTTGTAAGTCCTGAAACGTATGCAAGTCTTAGAAACTGTTTTACAATATCCAGGTAAGGCGGGTTTGTAAATCAGGGCCAAATTCGTAAGTTAATTCGTAAACATTAATAAATAAATATAAATGTCTTGGACAAATATCACACATGATCTAGATCTATGCACTACACCATCACTAGTAGTCCTTTTGGCATCGGTGACGTCATAAGCGGACACCTAAAGGGGTGATTGGCGTGTATGGAACTATAATTTCCCGCGATCATAGAGAAGCGAGTTATACGCTATATGAATACTTTTTCATATCGACAGATCAATGTCAGTCAATCGAAATTTATCTAAAATTACGTTTAAGTAAATTTTTGTACAAAGAAGATGAATTGATAAATGTTATAAATTAGATTCAGGTTAAATAAAATGAGGTGTAAGATGTCCTATAATATTTATTTATTTCTTATTTATTAATAAAACAAATCTGGCTACAGCACTAGCGACGATTTTATGTGCTGTTGGCGTATGGGACATTGACTTTATTGCTGCAAATTGTAACCAGAGAATAATCCTGATATTTTTGTATTTAACCTATACAGTCATACATCAAGTATTATAAGGAAAGCAACATAATTTAATGTAACATGTGAGTCAATAAAAATACGAGAAAACCATTCACAACAGACTTTATTCATGATCAAAAAACCTTAGCTCGGACACCTTTAGGTGTTGTTGGCGTGGTGAGCACGACAACGCACGACACTTTTATGTGTTCTTGGCGTTGAAAAGGTTAACTGCGGCAACCCAAAATATTTCAATATTTTCTGGTGGTATTAATAGGAGCATTTTTCTAATGTTTGATTGCCGATTAATATCACATATACAGAATCTTTCTTTTTTATCTTGTAAGTCCTGAAACGTATGCAAGTCTTAGAAACTGTTTTACAATATCCAGGTAAGGCGGGTTTGTAAATCAGGGCCAAATTCGTAAGTTAATTCGTAAACATTAATAAATAAATATAAATGTCTTGGACAAATATCACACATGATCTAGATCTATGCACTACACCATCACTAGTAGTCCTTTTGGCATCGGTGACGTCATAAGCGGACACCTAAAGGGGTGATTGGCGTGTATGGAACTATAATTTCCCGCGATCATAGAGAAGCGAGTTATACGCTATATGAATACTTTTTCATATCGACAGATCAATGTCAGTCAATCGAAATTTGTCTAAAATTACGTTTAAGTAAATTTTTGTACAATGAAGATGAATTGATAAATGTTATAAATTAGATTCAGGTTAAATAAAATGAGGTGTAAGATGTCCTATAATATTTATTTATTTCTTATTTATTAATAAAACAAATCTGGCTACAGCACTAGCGACGATTTTATGTGCTGTTGGCGTATGGGACATTGACTTTATTGCTGCAAATTGTAACCAGAGAATAATCCTGATATTTTTGTATTTAACCTATACAGTCATACATCAAGTATTATAAGGAAAGCAACATAATTTAATGTAACATGTGAGTCAATAAAAATACGAGAAAACCATTCACAACAGACTTTATTCATGATCAAAAAACCTTAGCTCGGACACCTTTAGGTGTTGTTGGCGTGGTGAGCACGACAACGCACGACACTTTTATGTGTTCTTGGCGTTGAAAAGGTTAAGTATATTGGATGATGGAAAAAAAACTTAATCACATACTCATTTATTTATAATCTTACATAAGAATACGTATATATATAAATGTATACATAAATATATACCCAATATAAAAATATAGCGTCCAGTGGCTGAACCCCGATTACCCGACCGTTTAGCAGTTGCTACCGCTACTTGAAGTTAGATGGCGAGCCGAACGCAAAGCATATATTTTATTGCTTAACAACTTACAACCTGAAGTCTCTGTGTAATAAGAGGATTTCAAAAAAGAGTTCCAGTTATGATATTAGTTGTAAATTGTTTAGAAATACACTTTGCGTTCGGCTCGCCATCTAGCTTCAAGTAGCGGTAGCAACTGCTAAACGGTCAGGTAATCGGGGTTCAGCCACTGAACGCTAGATGTCGATCTAGCCCGCGTTTCGGAGCACGCACTACAGTATAGACTCCGCCACTCTTCTTGTATCATTTCTCTATGGTGTAATATAACTTGCAAGATTTGTCCTGCATACTTTGTGCGTTAGTTAGTTACTTAATAAAAGCGTTGTGAAAAACCAAAACACTTTGTGACGCATTTCTTACTTAACCTAACTAACTTATCGCGTTTTTAGGGTAACCAATTCCCCAGAGCCGAGCTTGCAACCAATAATAGAGTACTTGGGCGACATAGCACTGCAGAAAGACAAGAGTATGATGTGGCAGTGTGTTGCAAGGTAAGCCATTTTTTAATTTTTCACTCCTATTCGAAAAGGTGTACTTTGTTCTTCGTTTAGAGGGAGCAAAATACGATTTGGCTCCCTCTCCATATCTGCCCCTCAAACAGGGAGCAAAGTAATATTTTGCTCTCTAGGGAGCAACGTACGATTTTCACCCGAGCAAAGCTCGGACGCCCAGGTACTAAGTGTTAAACGCGATAATAGATGTCGCTGCCTAGGTAGCCTGTATGAAAATTTGAACTCCATGAGATATCCAGGGGGCTACGTAAGGAATTTTACGTCACCCATGGCCGTAAAGTGTGATTTTCTGCCCGCTACGCGGTGAGAAAATCTCACTTTCTGGCCAAGGCAAGACGTAAAACTTTTGACAAACCACGGGCGGTAATTCGTAAAGCCCCAGATCGCATATTTATGGACCTCACCTTCGGTTCGGGTCACAAACACCTGCGATATGGGACATTAACGAATTCACTGCCCTAGGTATGTAATGTACTATTAAAGCGCCCCTTGGATATTGCCGATGTACGCCGCAATGTAAGGAGATCGTCAGTCTATATAATTTCCTAGTTTCTGCTCGCAACCACAAAAAAACCGGCCAAGTGCGTGTCGGGCCACGCGCAAATTATAGGGTTCCGAAGTTGACGATGCCCACAGTACCTTTCTAAGACTTATTAGCATCTAGCTAGCCTGTGGTGTGACGTGCCCGCCCGACTCCCCTGCTGCTCGAGAAAAATCATCATTATAAGTTGGTCGACTATTACTCGTAAGTTTGTACAGCCTACTTAGCTCTGATAGTTTTCCTTTCAACTACGTTATATATGCCACAACCGTGATTTTTTTCAGCCATCCAAATACCACCATTTAGCTGGCAGGGGGGGGGGGGGGGGAAAGTGACTCTAACAAAAAATAGCACTTTAAAGCTTAATATTTCACAAACGCATCACTTAATCAAAAAATGGTTTTAACAAACCCACAATATTTTTTCGAGACCTATTCAACGATATGCCGCACCATGGGGTATGCAAGAAAAAAAAATTACATCCCCACTTTACGAGTAGGGGAGGTACCCTATAAAAAAATATATTTCAAAATTTTATTGTACCACTTTGTCAGCATAACTAATATGCATATTCATGCCAAATTACAGCTCTCTAGACCTAAGCATCTCCGAGCAATAGTGCGGACAGACGGACGGACATGGCGAAACTATAAGGGTTCCTTGTGGACTTCGGAACCCTAAAAAGTCAACTGCTCAAATCCTTCAAGCACCATCAGGGCACCGTGTCTACATTCAAACCTCGATTTTCCAGCGTCGGTGATAAAGTTTTCCTCAAATTCCTCGACGTGATGTCAGAGAAGGTGAAAGACGAATCACGAGAGCGCGAGTTGGAAGGTCACGCTCAATTCCTGCTTGTAAACTTCAACCACATACACAAGCAGATACGCCGCGTCGCTGACAAATGGCTGGCGGGGCTGGTCGACCGATTCCCTCACTTGCTGTGGAATTGTAGGGTGAGTGGATCTCTTCGGTAGAGATAAAGTGACTTCTTTCTATAGTCTCTATAAAGAATAAGAATACATTTATTGAACTTATCATCAGTTACATATTTTGTATGGAAGGCTCTGACCTCTGAGCTAGGAAAACCTGTGTTACAGAGGTCAGTGTTTTCTCCCATTATTTTAGGTGACATGGTTGTACAATAATAATATTTTTTTCCTATAATATTCTACATGCAAAATTAATAATTAATGTAGGTAAGATTTAAAGTGTGTGTGTGTGTGTAAGTGTATGTTTTGTGCCAGAAATGGATTCAAGTGAGGATTTTTTGTGTGTTACTTTAATCATTGTAAAAGAGATTTCATTGTAGTTTAAAGTTAATAACCAGGTTTGATCAGTTTCCTTTGCCTTGCGAGTCAGTAGCGGGTAAATACTAAGGATATTGTTCTATAAGTGGCGGATATGGTAGAACAACGCATATATTCCGTGCTAGATTCTTCTAGGTAAGTGGAACTGTAGGGTGAGTGTATCTCTTCGGTAGAGATAGGGGTCACCTCTTTCTTCAGTCTCTATAAGTGGCGAATATTACCTTACCATATGCGTGGTGTTATAGTGCCGAATGACGCATATACACAACAATGTTAGCTTCTTACAGTTAGGTAAGTTTCTTGTCGGAGAGACTCCATGACCCCCTAATAGACTCATTTCCGCATAACATAGGATCATACAAGTTAGCTTACCAACTTTTCAAACCTTTGTGACACCGAGTGACCTCTTTGTTTGACTATTTTAATTGAATTTTACAATGGCGACGCTTTACTTTGCGGCTTAACATATTATAATAGTTTCAAAGGCATGAACTAGAAGGTCAAGTTAAGCTTTTTCATTAGAGCCTCCGCGACCTCATTAATTTCTACAGCGGTGGGTATCATAGTGTGACAAAGTGTGGTAAAGTTTCTTTAAAGCAAATATATTATTTTGTCATTAGAGAAAAAAATGTGACATACTTAATCATATCGTGGGCAACTGGTCAACCGCTTTTCGCACTTTTTCAACTGTAGAAGTCAACCCCAGACGCAATAGGACTCTTAAATATCTGCAAAATTTGCCTTACCTTCTAGAAAAGTTCTTTTACATCACCCTTGGCCGTAAAGTGGGATTTTCTGCCCGCTACGCGGAGAGAAAATCTCACTTAGTGGCCAAGGCAAGACGTAAAACTTTTGACAAACCACGGGCGGTAATTCGTAAAGCCCCAGATCGCATATTTATGTCCCTCACCTTCGGTTCGGGCCACAGAAACCTGCGATCTGGGACATTTACGAATTCACCACCCTAGGTCTGTAATGTACTATTACCCGATTTGTTGCTAGCACATACTTTAGTTAGGTCACGAAGGAAACATCCTAAAATACCCTTCATTTTCAGGTACTCTGGTCAATGTTGGACATACTCCAAGTGCTAAGCTTCAGTCTTGAATTAGACGCCAACCAGGAAACTCCTCTCCTCAAGGTACCAGGCACCGACTTCACTCTTCAGCTGCAAGACACTTTGGAAGGGAGAGAGGTGCGTGAATTTTTTAACGTCAAGTTTAACATGGTTTATTCCAAAAGTTGGCTACATAGCAAATAGCTGTTGTCAAATATTTCGCTGTTTATATTAATTTCTCAATAGAATGAAAAAAGAAATGATCGCTCTGTTGTTATAATCGAATAAACCTTCTTAAGCACGAGTAGTTAAGAGTAATTTTGTCTTAAATGGAAACTTTTGTTTCAGTGTATTGTGAAGGATTTCGCGGATCGCTGTCATGGCATCGTTCAGGAAGCTATGAAATGGGCTCCTCAGTCTACAAGGTCTCATCTTCAGGAATATCTCAATCAGGTAATGTTCATCCAAGATAAAATGACAAAGACCAAAACTTTTTTTTTTAACTATTCCGGTCTTAGGTGAGATGGAACCAATGAAAAGAAACCCGATAAAAGCAAGTCTTTTGACAATGTTTTGGATGTAAACTCCTGTCGACTTTGACGTACCTATTCAATGTTGGCATAACTCGGTAATTGGCTATGGGTGATGAAAAAAAGTGTTGACACTATTGACATTATTGATTTTTTCAAGAAGTACTGCTGCATACTTGGACCAAGGAAATACCTTTATTTCAATCGTCATAAGTTCATAACACAAAATCAATTTCTTTTTTTTACGCGAAATCGACGGCACGGAAAATTCTGATATTTTTTTCTTCTGCCTGCGACGCGACTTCGCGCGCGTGGAGTTCGGTTATCGCGTTCCCGCGGGAACTGTGCGTTTTTCCGGGATAAAAAGTTGCTTATGTCCTTTCCTAGGATCCCAACTATCTCCGTGCCAAATTTCATCTCAATCGGCCCAGTTGGAGCGTGAAGAGGTAACAGACTGACAGACAGAGTTACTTTTGCATTTAATATTAATATGGATATCATCGCCCTTATTTATTTATTTATTAGAGATAAAACAGAAATTAACAAAGAATTACTTATAAATAAATATAAATATTGACTAAGTAACAATAGTTGTTGTTATTTCCTTAACATATCTCACTTTTTGCCAATAAATAAATAAATTCATGTTAAAATGTCTGAACAGAAATATTCTATTGAAATTCACTGTAAAGTTTATCTTTGAATCCGCTATTTGGTTTTTAACACTAACTTGAGTTTTAGTTTGAATTCGTCTTAGACATAATAGTCACTGTATGACTAAAACCTAAAGTAGCCTAACATAGAAGAAGAAGAAGAAGAAGAAGAAAAACATTTATTCGTGACGATAAACACACAACATGAAAGCATAAAAAGACGGGTTATGGTTTGTCACGAAATGGTCCCAACTCAGCGTAATGCTGGCATTAAAGCCAGCGCTGGTCTTCCGTTAGGACCATTTGGTGAAACCACGGCCAGCTACACACGAACAAGAGACAAAGAAAAAACAACTAACAGAACAAAAATAGAGTAAAAGAAAAAAATTATAAAAAAGTTTATACATCACAACATATGAGTCTGATCAAAACTGGTATGGTTCCTGATACATCTTTTTCTATCCTAGGTGCCAAACTCCACGCTCTGGCATCACGTAGGCCTCGCCCTGGCCACGGGCGCTCTGTTGGGGGCCGCCGGCCTCAATCGCATGTCGGCCCCTCTGTCCCGCTCGGCCTTGGAAAAGAGGCCTCTCTGCGTCACGCAGGATTCTGCAGCGTTATTGGCTGTTGTGTCGCAGAGAAGCAGGTTCGCTGGAGAGGTTAGTGTTTCTTTTGTATTCTCTACGTTTGTAGCGAACCTCTTCAAACCGGGAACTTTTTCAAATTGTTTGGATTTGAAGTCGAACAATAATTTTATCGTCTTTTGCTGTAATGTCTTACATCACTTGAAAAATATATGTGAATTGAACCGAACGAACATTTTTACTCGTTAATTGCTTTAGGTAATTAATAACGTTATTTATTGGACACCTAGATAGGAGCTAACATAAGTCTAAAGAAAAAATACACTTCAAAAAAGTATTAAGTCGAGTAAAAAGGGTGTTAAAAGTTTGTATGTTACTTTTAAACGACGGCCTAGAACATTTAATCCCCTTTTTACCCCTATAAAGAGTCATTTTCCAAAAATTCTCTGTTAGTGCTCATTTATGTCATAAAATAAACCTTTTTACCAAATCTCATGTTTCTAGGTTTAGAATTTACATACAAACTTTCAGTCCCCTTTTAAAACCCTTAAAGGGGAAAGTTCCAAAAAACCTTTCTTAGTGCTCACTTACGTCATAAATGGTACATTACAGACCTAGGGTGGTGAACCTCACCTTCGGTTCGGGCCACAGAAACCTGCGATCTGGGGCTTTACGAATTACCGCCCGTGGTTTGTCAAAAGTTTTACATCTTGCCCAAAAGAAGCTTCCTGCCAAGTTTCATGTTTCTAGGCCTAGCTGTTTCGGCTGTGCGTTGATCGATCAGTCAGTCAGTCAGTTAGTTTCTTATTTTATATACATAGATCTCTTTTTTTCATGTTACTATGTTACGTTGTAGGGTGTATTTGTATGTAAAATAAAAATCTCTGAGTTCAAGTCAGAGACAAGGTAATTATATTAGACTGTCAATCTCCTTACATTACGGCGTACATCAGAAATAGCCAGGGCGCTTTAACTTTTCATACTTCGCCTATACAGCGCCATCTAGATGTTGTTCGTGGAGTTCAAATTTGTATGCAGGCTACCTAGGCAGCGACATCTATAATCGCGTTTAGCACTTATTTCGCTGATTTGTTTGAAGTTTAACCTTCTAGGTTTACCTTATTTTTTCTATGGTTCAAATTGCGTCGTGTTTTCATTCAGGTGGCCGGCGGCGTTTACGCGGAGGGCGGCGGCGAGGCGGCCTTATGGCGGGTGGGCGCTCGCCTCCACACCGCGCTCAAGGACGCATGCGCGAGCGGCAGCGAGTCCTCGCACCGCGCCGCCCTGTGGCGCGCCACGGCTCTGCTGGTTCACGCCAAGCACCACTCACAGGAGACATCGACTTCGACGGCCAGGGCACTGCTACACTCCGTCGGTGAGTCCTTGTAATAGGGATGACCCTTGTGACAGGGTGAAGAAATCGAAATTGTAATTAGTCCGTCAGTCAGGTAATAAAAAAATATTAGACACGTATTTTTTGTTTTATCAAATTAACAAAGAATGACTAAGTTAAAACGCATTAAAGTTGGAGAGTGGGGGCTAACTACGTCACCGTTAGGTATAAATCGTACCTAACCGTGACGTCACGCGACATTTCAACTCAATATATCTCCGTTTAAGTTTGATTACGTGAAAAAAAAATACGTGTCCAATACTTTTCAATAATCTTCCTGATAGACTAAGGAAAAAAAGTTGTCGTCATCCCTATATTTTAGACAGATGTAATTTAAGAACTAACCTGCCGCCAAATAGCAGTGCTGGCACCGTTGTGTTCCGGTAGGGGGTGAAATTTCTGGCACAGAGGCATTCCATCTTGGGGCGCAGGGTAGGCAACGCATTCGAGATCCTATGGTTTCTTATTGGGGGATCATAGGATTTCGGTGTCCTTAGGCCGTAGTGACCACTTACCATCAGGTGGGCTGTGCGTTCATTTGCCTGTACCATTGGTATAAAAAAGTGTACTTTATGATAAACCATTGTGAGAGTGAATAAATATTTTTTGTATTTTTTACAAGCTTTTATTTACTTTCACCTGTCCCGTTGTCTGTAATGGAATCTTGCAAGGTAAATTTGACCTTGACCCACTTTCCGGTTTCCGATTGAGCTGAAATTTTGCACCAATATGTAAATCGCGTGACAATGCAATGCAATCATGGAGTGCAATGAATATCGGTTGTCGTGGAGGTGATCTGATGATGGAGCTGGAAGGTGGCCATAGGAACTCTGTAATAATACCACATAACCCCATCGAGATTGGGCTCGTTTGATTCGTCTTGAAGGGTAGATGAAGAATTAACAAAAAAAAGTACAGTCAGCTATAAAAGCTTGTCCCAAAAGTTCAATTATTGAATAAACTTTTTTATTTTTGTTTTCTTCCACAGCATGGTCGCAAATTGAGATCTTCACGGAAGACGCCGTCACGACGGCAGTGGAATGCTGGCAGTGGCTGAGCACGGCGCGGCCCGAGCTGGAGCTGAGGCTGCTCCAGGAGGTGTTCGCGGCCTGGCAGTGCACCGTGGACCGCCGCATGGGGCTGTTCTGCCGGCAGCCGCCCGATACCAGCCCGCTAGCCGCCCACGAAGGTAGGTCATAGTACATTACAGACCTAGGGTGGTGAATTCGTAAATGTCCCAGATCGCAGGTTTCTGTGGCCCGAACCGAAGGTGAGAGCCATAAATATGCGATCTGGGGCTTTACGAATTACCGCCCGTGGTTTGTCAAAAGTTTTACGTCTTGCCTTGGCCAAGAAGTGAGATTTTCTCTTCGCGTAGCGGGCAGAAAATCCCACTTTATGGCCAAGGGTGATGTAATAGTATATTACTACAGAGGCCGGGAAGGAGGAAGGTGCAGGCCGAGTATTATATACGGCCGAACGAAGTGAGGCCGGATAGTTACGAGGCCGATAACTTCCGTTCCCCGCCGATGTATGTATAGTGCTTTTCTCAAACATGCAATGAAATAAATAAATAAAATTATATTTTATATATAATATATTTTATCTTTTTTACATAAATAAAACTGCGCTACCTATGTAGCAAATATGGTTCATATTTTTTTAAAGCTGTATTGGCAGAATGTCATAGCGAACCATAGAGTAAATATTGCTTGAAGCTTTTTTAAATGGCGGAACGCCAAGATTCTGTGTCACAAATGTATCAAATGGAAATTTTAATAAAAACCGGCCAAGTGCGTGTCGGGCCACGCGCAAATTATAGGGTTCCGAAGTTGAGGATGCCCACAGTACCTTTCTAAGACTTATTAGCATCTAGCTAGCCTGTGGTATGACGTGCCCGCCCGACGCCCCTGCCGCTCGAGAAAAATCATCATTATAAGTTGGTCGACTATTACTCGTAAGTTTGTACAGCCTACTTAGCTCTGATAGTTTTCCTTTCAACTACGTTATATATGCCACAACCGTGATTTTTTTCAGCCATCCAAATACCACCATTTAACTGGCAGGGGGGGGGGGGGGACACGTGACTCTAACAAAAAATAGCACTTTAAAGCTTAATATTTCACAAACGTATCACTTAATCAAAAAATGGTTTTAACAAACCCACAATATTTTTTTAAGACCTATTCAACGATATGCCGCACTATGGGGTACGCAAGAAAAAAAAATTACATCCCCACTTTACGAGTAGGGGAGGTACCCTATAAAAAAATATATTTCAAAATTTTATTGTACCACTTTGTCAGCGTAACTAATATGCATATTCATGCCAAATTAAAGCTCTCTAGACCTAAGCATCTCCGAGCAATAGTGCGGACAGACGGACGGACATGGCGAAACTATAAGGGTTCCTTGTGGACTTCGGAACCCTAAAAAAGCGAGTTGCCGGCCTAGGCCTGCAACGTTTGTATGAAGTTTCATTATATACCAATTTGTCTAGCCGCGCCTGAAACGTGGTACTTCCCAGGCTAATAAGAAGAACGTAATATCAATATTTCATTGCATGTTTGAGAAAAAACAATTGCATATCTCGGAAATCTTCCTAATTTCGACTACAAATCTCGAGAGTGGTCTATTTTTAAAGGGAGACTGGAACAATTTTTCAAAGTGAATGATACGATTAAAGTCTAAAATAAAAGTGCAGTGTTGATAACGCATTTCTCGGACGATTCGTGTCAGCTAGCACGTAATCTCGTGTACCAGCGTCATTTGGAGGACGTTCAGTATGACCAGCTAATTAAAGTGTTAGACAGTCATTTTAATGTTAATAAAACCGGCCAAGAATCGAGTTAAACTCGCGTGGAGAGGGTTCCGACCCTTGATTATTTTCAATGACGTCATTTTCAAACCGTTTCACAGGATAAGCTCTTTTATATGATAGATTTCAAATACCATGGACTTCTTAATAATTTTCCTGTAATTTTCCTGTAATAGGTCAATAACTATCCTCCGTATTTTTTCCGAAATTTTAGGTCCAGTAGTTTCGGAGATAAGGGGAGGGGATGGTAATTTTTCGCCTATTTTCTTAAATAACTCGAAAAGTATTGACCAAAAAGAAATAAAAAAAATACATTTGAGACCCTCATAAGAAGTACTTTCATTCGATATGTCACAAGATATAGTTTGAAAAACTTCATTAATATTTTTTCAAATTTAGCCCCCAAATATATATAAAATTCATTTATTTTCGTTACACGTCCGTTTTTGGGTCACAAACTTACATATCGACATATACACGGTGGGTCAGAAAATATGGCAAATAATTAACCCACAGTATCGGCTATCGATTCTAAGTATATTGTATAGGTCCTGAATTTTTTTTGAGTTGGTAAAAAAAAAATTGTATATGGGATTGGTTGTGTGAGCGACGCCTGAATCCTATACAATTTTTTTTTTTTACCAACTCAAAAAAAATTAAAGACCGATACAATATACTTAGAATCGATAGCCGATACTGTGAGTTAATTATTTGCCATATTTTCTGACCCACCATGTATATGAAAATCGACTGTGACAGACGGACGGACAGACACACGAGTGATCCTATAAGGGTTCCGTTTTTGCCTCTTGAGGTTCTGAACCCAAAAGTGTTCATTCGCGGATAAAGCCAAGTTTTATGGGGCGACTAGGAGTCCAGTCGAGTCTAGGGGATTGGGCGGCGCGACTAACGTGGGTTGGCAAGCTATTGCGACCGAGGCACCGCTTTGGATACTCTACTCAGAAATCGTTTTGTCCTCGGTCTGGGTTCAGGACCCGAGCGCGATAAACTTTCTGAACACGACGCATTGACCCTAACGATCGCGACGGCACTCGAAGAGTAAGTGGCTTCCGCGAGAGAAGCACAAGTGATGATCAGGGAGATCAAGGAGGAGCAGGTGTGTGCGACGAGCGCGGCGAGGACCGGGATCTTCATGGCGCAGTGCTCATGACTGTATGTCTCGATGCAAAGTACCTATGTGGCATGAAGAATCATAGAGCAGAGAAGTGTCGTTTCAAAAATTACAACTACAAGAAGTGTGGAGTACAGGGACAGTTGAAGAAGGTGTGCGGAATGGGATTTTATAATATCCAAACCGAAGAAGGCGAGGCCGAAACGTCCTGCGAGCCTTGTGAGGAATGTGCCCTGTTTAAGAGGGTTTATCCCGAAAGTTGGCAACGTCGCGTATAGCTGTCAAATGTTTCCCTGTATTTATTAATTTCTCAATATTACGGTACTGAATTAAAAAAGAAGTTATCATTCTATGGTTGAATGACGCGTTTCGTTTTGTATTTGTTGGTTAGGCATTCAAATGATAAGATTAAAATTCATTTACGTCACACCAGGCCGAAAAGCGGGATTTACCGCCCTTGGGCGCTACGAAAAATCCCTCTTCACGGCCAGGTGGTGACGTAAAATCGTATACTAACCACGGGCGGTCGTAAAGAAATCCTCAGACCGCTAGATTATAGCCCTCGCCTCCGGCTCGGGCCTCAATTACCCACGATCTGAGACTTTCTTTACTTGACCGCCCTAGGTGTGTAATGTACTATTATTTTCGTTACACGACCGTCTTTGGGTCACAAACTCACATATACGTACCAAATTTCAACTTAATCGGTCCTCTAGTTTCGGAGAAAATCGACTGTGACAGACGGACGGACAGACACACGAGTGATCCTATAAGGGTTCCGTTTTTACCTCTTTAGGTTCGGAACCCTAAAAACCAAGTTAATATTGTCCTCTGTTTTGTCTCCAGGTTCCCATAATAACTTGGGAGGGGTGCCATGTATGTCCATTCATTCATTCGGTAGTAATAAACCAGTTTTTGGTCCGAGCGGTTGTTTCTTTCTGTACACCAGAATATCCTTAGAAACGGTTCTTGGTTCCTTGGCTTAAATTGAGCCCTTGAAGATCCTACTTAAGAAAGTAGCATATAAGAATATAGCATAGTGTATTTGCGTAGTAAAAATAAAGATAAAAGATAAAAAAAACATTTAGTAGGATTTTACAATCACTTTTGCATCGTCATTATGTACAATTTGATGTAGTTAACATTTAAAACATACCGTTATCCGCTGCAAGCTTCGTCATTGATTTAGGTACCTACATCTTTTACTTTGTATCACACTTTTTTTTAATCACACGCACTATATCAAAATTTTAACTAAGGCCAGGCATTCTTGTCACTTAAATAATCTTCTACACAATAGTAACCTTTGCGCAGCAGAGCACTTTTTACCTACCTTCCACAACATCCTATTACCTCCCACTAGAGGGCACACGCCTCCTCTCATCACGAGAGGGTTTGGGCTATAGTCCCCACGCGGGCCCAGTGCGGATTGGGGACTTCACACACATCCTTGAATTACTTCGCAGATGCGCGCAAGTTTCCTCACGATGTTTTCCTTCACCGAAAAGCGTAATGGTTAATTCAAATTGAATTTCGCACATAAGTAAACTTAGAGGTGCGAGCCGGAATTGAACCCCCGACCCTCTGCATGAGTGGCGGTAGGTCGAATCACTGGTGATCACGGCGTCAATTCCTTGATTCATAACAGTGTATTAATTAAGATGAGCCCTTGTAGTTACTACTTTCTTAGACAGTATTAGTGTATTTGCTTAGTACCTTAAACATTGACCTATAATAACACATGGACGAACAGTGCCTAACAGTATATGTCAAAATATATGGAGCAAACTGACATTAGAAAATACGTTCCCATATGTTAATAACGCCTCTTCATAATATGTGTCAAGATAAATATTTTATGCAAAAGTAAACCTAACACTATAAGACTTAGGTAAGTGTCAAATTTACTGAGCGCCAAACGGAACGACTCGGGCACCCGTTTTGACGGGCCATTTTTCTCCGGCTGATTGTGAATCCTTACTAATAGATCAATGACCTTAAACAATGAATTTTATTTGTCTAGGTTCAAAACTGGAGCCCCGGCCGCCTTTCGTAGCCCCTCATGCAGTATGGGTGCGATATTTCTGCGAGTTAGCCGAAACGGCTAAGTACAACAGCCATGAAAAGGTGGAAATGCTTGCCAGTATGCTGCATAGGTAAGTCTTAAAAATAATGCCTATCATACAGCCGTAGGGTGTCCTTAATGGAATCGTATCGTAAAGTGAGAAATGTTATAATGGTTGGGTATATTATTTGACACATATTGTTATATCCTCGATTTTTTATTAGATGACATGTAAATTATTGTTTATGAATGTAGTATTAGTGTTATTGTAAATTTTTGTATTTTTTATTATTATCTTACCTTAATTTTATTTCATATAATCATAAATAATTTGAATCTTAATTTTATATCATGTGACATAATTTTTGTATGCCTTCGGGTTGTTTATAGTGATACTAGCAATATTTATTAACACCTGTATTTGCAATATTAATATGTTACCTATGAACACAAATAAATGATTCTGATTCTGATTCTGTATATTGTTATGGTACGTTTTCAATTTCGTTTTGGACATTATAAAGAAACAGTTTTCTGTAAGTTTACAATACAATATACTTTGAAAACCACACATTCAAGGAACAGCACAGACATAATGTAATTACACAAAAGATATGGCATACATAGATAAATAAATTAGATTTATAAATTTGTAATATACATGGTGGGTCAGAAAATATGGCAAATAATTAACCCACAGTATCTAAAGCACAGTATAAAAAAAAAAAAATTGTATAGGATTCAGGCGTCGCTCACACAACCAATCCCATATAATTTTTTTTTTTTACCAACTCAAAAAAAATTAAAGACCTATACAATATACTTAGAATCGATAGCCGATACTGTGGGTTAATTATTTGCCATATTTTCTGATCCACCGTGTATAATTTGACATACCAATTGTACCATATTAATCCTATTACTTGTTAACATTATTTCTTATTTTGGTATGAAAAGACGATCCTAACGGTGAAACATTTTATTCCTGATTTTCATTTTATTTTTATTTTGTATTCTTTCTGACGATCACAATGTGAAATTCTCTTATTTTGACATGTAAAATATGCTGTAATTTTATATTGAGAAATAAATGTCCATGTCTATGTCTATGTCTACCGCAGGCGGTCTTATCGCTTATTGTGTACTTACAAATAGTTTAATTATTTTTTATAGGTCGTTACCAATGGCTGTCGGGGATACCAAGGATTACATCAATAGACACGTGGAAGCCGTTGGTGTTAGATTCAAGTGAGTATATTAAATCCCCAAACCCTCTCATGATGAGGGGAGGCCTGTGCCCAGCAGTGGGACGCAAATAGGCTGTAGTAGTATTAGTAGTAGAGTATATTAAATACATAGTAACAGTCTCCTAAATACAAGGTAAACAAACTTTTTATTTATTTGATCAACGACCAAATCTATCTATACCATAATAAAGGGGTAATTTTTCTCTTTCTTTATTTCTGCCTGTTTGTTAGAATTAATCTCCCGAACTACTGAACGGATTCGAATGCAGTTTTCACAGGCAGATAGAGCATCATTCAGAGCTATGGATATCGGAAAGAAAAGTTATCGGCAAACCACGCAGAAGAAGTCGCGGAGCACAACTAGTCTTTACATAAATAAGAATAGAAGAATATTCATTTCGAAAAACAACATAAAATGACATTAACGAGTTTTTTTCTTCAACTTTATTAATAACTAGCTTCAGTCCGCGACTTCGTACGCGTGTAATATCGCGAGAGTTGTGCGTTTTTTGGGGATACATATAGCCTAAATGTTGAACCGTGTTATCTACCCCCATACTTAATTTTGCGGCAATTCGACCAGTAATTGTCGAGTTATAACAACAACAACTACTTTGTTGAACACCATGTACAAAAATACAGAAAATACAGAAAGAATACACATTTAACAGGCAAACAACAGGCGGACTTATCGCTAAACAGCAACAGTTATAATGTTTATGTTTTATGTATACATGGTGAGTCAGAAAATATGGCAAATAATTAACCCACAGTATCGGATATCGATTTTAAGTATATTGGATTGGTCTTTAATTTTTTTTTGAGTTGGTTGAAAAAAATATTTTGTATAGGAGTCAGGCGTCGCTCACACAACCAATCCCATATACATTTTTTTTTACCAACTCAAAAAAAATTAATGACCTATACAATATACTTAGAATCGATAGCCGATACGGTGGGTTAATGTTTTGCCATATTTTCTGACCCACCGTGTATAGGTACATAGATGTATACACCAATCTTATTTTCACCCTTCAGTCACAATCAGGTTACAATTAATAGAATCACAGCAAATAGCGTCACCAAAACAAAAAACCGGCCAAGAAGAGAGTTAAACTCGCGTGGAGAGGGTTCCGACCCTTGATTATTTTCAAACCGTTTCACAGGATAAGCTCTTTTATATGATATATTTCAAATACCATGGACTTCTTAATAATTTTCCTGTAATCTATAGGTCAATAACTATCCTCCGTATGTTTTCCAAAATTTTAGGTCCAGTAGTTTCGGAGAAAATCGACTGTGACAGACGGACGGACAGACACACGAGTGATCCTATAACCGTTTTTACCTCTTGAGGTTTGGAACCCTAAAAATCATCACACAATACTAACCATAACTCTTATTTCTTTCCAGACTATTATCATGCGGCCTATCTCTACTCCAAGGGGACATCTTACCTCGTTCCCTAGCTAGAAACGTCCTTCGTGAGAGAGTGTACAGTGCCTGTTTAGATTACTTCTGCAGAGGGCTTCAGTGCCCTTCGAAAACCTCGTGCGCTCTTAGAGAAGACATTATTTCACTCATCAAGTTCTGGCAGCTCATGCACTCGGATAAGAAGTATTTGAAGAGCAGCGATATTGGTGAGTTTTAATTTTCAATACAATGTTATCAGGAACCATATTAGTAAATATTTTTGGAGACATCAGAACTATTCTACTGTTTTTGTGATATTTTGTCAAAATATTGAAAAGTCACATCACATGACATGTTATTGTTAATCATTGAACTAACTTTGACATGAAAAAAATACCTGCAAAATAACGTGGAGATGTCAAAACTCTGTTACTGTTTTTGTGAAATTATGTCAAAATATTAAGTTATTGTAGTTCACTTAACTGTGAAAATATCGCAATGACTGTCTCTAACCAATATATTGTCATTTCCAATATATAACATTATATATTTGCCTCTTTTAAAAATCAGTACTTTCTTCTTTGTTCTTTTTGTATATAAACGTGTAATTGTTCTTGGTCTTCAATAAGGAGTTTTTGTAGTGTATTGTAATATGTATTTTTAGGTGATGTCGAACTAATGGGCCCTAGCAGCCAGCAAAGCGTCTACACTTCGATCTCTCCCATAGACAACAGATCGTCAGTCAATAGCGGAGACATTGGCAATAGACAAACCACTGGATGGATCAATACGGTTAGCCGATACATGCTGTTTATAATACTATTTGTTGTTCATAGAAGCTATGATCTTTTTTTTTAATTTTAGTAACAATACATGCTTATATTTAGAACGTTTGCCTATTGTGAAATTGTAATTGAAACTTTTAATGATGATATTGATGATGATGATGAAACGCGACTGCGTATTCTGTCCCGTTGTCTAGGGGACAAAATTAGAGTTTCTTAGAATAACTGTTACAACATAGACTTCTAAGATGCCTAGAAAATGCGCCATTAGGGAAGGGAATGATAAATAAACCTCACATTCGGTGGATTTAAACCCACAAAATCTCAGTTTTAAAAAGATAACCCTCATTTCGTTCAATAGCCAATATTTTTTCCTCTTGGAAGTCGACTTTCAAGAGGAAAAAGGATGAAAAGTGAAAATATTGTTGCTCTGAGTGCGATTCGGAACGCAACTAAGAGCCCGTTCACACGGAGACTTCGCAGGAACTGTTTTTTGTAGAATTTATTGGCAACACTATTCCAATACTTGCATTTACACACGCTCGGAACGAGAATCCTGCAAAAAACCGTAACCTTGTGTGAACGCGTGCATTGAAATACTGTTGCCGCTAAATCGGATCCTACAAAAAACAGTTCCTGCAAAGAATCTGATGTCTCTGTGTGACGGGCTCTAATGTATGGTCAAAACTACAGGTGCCGATGTCCACCACAACACTGAGTAGCGGCGCGGGCAGCATCGCCGGCAAACGGTCCAATCGGAGCGTGAAACCGCCCGCCAAGTCGCAGGACACCTTCGTAAAAGACTACGTTAGGAAGCGGAACCTAATATTGGAGCTTATGGTAATTAAGTAATTCAAACTTTGGGATTATTGGAAAATTATCAGCTTCTAATATACATGGTGGGTCGTATCCTATAGCAAATAATTAACCCACAGTATCAGATATCGATTTTAAGTATATTGTATAGGTCTTTAATTTTTTTTGAGTTGGTAAATTAAAATTGTATATGGGATGGGTTGTGTGAGCGACGCCTGAATCCCATATAAAATATTTTTTTTACCAACTCTAAAAAAAAACTATAAAATATGCTTAGAAACAATAGCTGATACTGTGGGTTAATTATTTGTTATAGGATCCGACCCACCATGTATAAAATTCTCGTGTCACAGTGTTTGTAACCAAAGTCCTCCGAAACGGCTCGACCGATTCATAGATTCTTCAGTAGGTCTGACAGTAGGAAGAAAGCTATTTTTCATACCCAAAAAAAAAAAAACCAAGGCGGTACGTAGTTCGCGGGGTCAGTTGGTATTTTATAATTATATCACGATTTACGAGTATATGGCACTTGGAGAAAAAAAATGCGGAAGTAGATCTCTTGGTATATTTTGAGTTAATTCACTCTGCGTACCTAGTTATGCTTTTAACCATGATAGAATACTGTACATACAGTAGCAGTATTTTGGTGAGTGTGTTTCATAAAATTAACCATAAATCAATTCCATACCATTTAATTCCGTAAGAAATTTGGTCAACGATGAAATAAAATAGTCAAAACTTAATTTCGTTCAATTTGTTTTGGAAAAATAGACCGACCAACAACAGATAATTTCAAATGTTGTTTTATTTTTGTGTTAAGTCATCAACAGAAGTATAATCAATTCGCAGTTATTGAGTTTAAAATAACCTATCCCTACTCTAATTTTCTAGCTAGGGAGTAGAAGCGTCACACTATTCCAGAGAATATCAGAAGAAGAAGAAGAAGAAGAAATAAATTTATTTTTTCCTGTAGGATTATGTCATTGTTCCAAAAACCTATTTTGTATCCACAGGCAGTAGAAATAGAGTTCCTAGTGACATGGCACAATCCCCACTCGCGGCCAGAGCAGGCGGTGCCGGGTGAAGACAATATAGCCACTTGGCGGTCGAAGCCAAATACTGAACGAACTTGGCGGGATTATGCGAAACTGGCTTGGGACATTAGCCCTACCTTGGCTGTATTTCTGCCTGAGAGGTGAGTTAGAATAAGTGTTCACGGTGAATATTTTCTTTTAATGTATTTACATGTATTTTTTAGACTCGGTACGTTTTTTAAAGACTCAAAATGTTTTTTTTTACTCGATCCGAATAGTCATTACTGTTCAAAGAATGGATATGTTTGTTTCAAAAAATTATTTCCAAAGACCGTGTGTGTGTGGCCAAGGGCTTAGCGAATTTTAGCTTGCTTCAAATGGCAGAATTTTAACGTCTATAAAATCGACCTCGAATCGAATAATACAAGTTATATATCATATATGTCATTATACATTACGACAGCAGCGACCGGTAATCCGGCCGCTATTGCAACTTGAAGGGTAAGTAGGGGATATTAATCGGTTGATGATGGACTAAGGTTATTTCTAATTATTTTAGATTGAAGAACGAAGGCATCATAGCGGAGATGCGTCGCAAAGTGCAAGCGCAACCAACTGCCGTGTGTCACATCCCTCAAGCGCTAAAGTACTTAGTCACAACTGAAACCTTGCTAAATGATGCACACGAGGTAAGGAAATTATGTGTTTTACTTAGCTTTGTTAGGATATTGAGCCGATGACTTTGAGGGAGGGATTCGAAAAGGGTGGCCCATGAGGGGAAATTTGGAATTTGCAGGAGCGATTATCTCAATAGTTTTAGTAATCTCGTTGCAAAATCTATTCAAAAATTTTCTTTTCAAAGTGCTATAGAAATGCGGAGTTAATTTTGCTTTTGTACTGTGAGCTAAAGATCTATGACGGTTTTTCTTTAATGAGAGAAATTAAGAATTTAGTATGTGCTGTAACTTAATTTTGCTATTGCATTTTGATACTTACTTGGCTGGTATAAATAAGTTTTTAGTGTTTCGTGTCAAATGGCAAAAAACGGAACCCTTATAATTTCATCATGTCCGTCTGTCTGTCCGTCCGTCCGTCCGTCTGTATGTCACAGATAAGCGAAGTGATGTTATGTGAGATATTCGCGTCTAAAGTGGTATAATGTGTATCCACCCCTCTCTAAATTTCAAATTATGAAGTGAAAAAAATGTTCAAAAAAAATGTGAGTCAGAAATCAATATGAAATTTAAACGAAAATGGGTTTGAACAAAGTCGGTCATTTACTTTTTGAGATATGGGATAATTTAGGGTAGAACCTTTCATATAAGCTCCGACTCGCTCTTGGCCGATTCTTATGTTATTTAGAGCCTTGTCATAAACGCACCGATGATGCAACTTAGCGCAACGACGCGTGACGTCATATCGAGCGTTTCTGTGCGGGCCCTTACATTGTATAGGTAAAAAACTTAATTAAGTCACCTGTTGTGTGTAGTTGTGTTCCAAAATGATATGAAAATTCGAGGAAAATTCAAATATAGAACGTCAAGTTTCGTATACAGACAGGTTACTACTACATATAGACGAGGTCATTTAGCTATGTTTTTTACCTATATATAATTTGAAGGCTCTGGCATGGACAATGTTAGTAGCAGAGCTCACGTTTCCAGCTAGTCCACATGGTGACGTGGGCGCGCGTGACGCCGATGGAGGCGCTCTCGTACTTCAGCCGGCAGTACCCGCCGCACCCGCTGTCGGCGCAGGCGGCCGCGCACGCGCTGGCCTCCTACCCGCCGTCCGCCGTGCTGCTCTACATACCGCAGCTGGTGCAGGCGCTGCGGCACGACACGGTCACTTATAGTACTACTTCAGCCGGCAGTACCCGCCGCACCCGCTGTCGGCGCAGGCGGCCGCGCACGCGCTGGCCTCCTACCCGCCGTCCGCCGTGCTGCTCTACATACCGCAGCTGGTGCAGGCGCTGCGGCACGACACGGTCACTTATAGTACTACTTCAGCCGGCAGTACCCGCCGCACCCGCTGTCGGCGCAGGCGGCCGCGCACGCGCTGGCCTCCTACCCGCCGTCCGCCGTGCTGCTCTACATACCGCAGCTGGTGCAGGCGCTGCGGCACGACACGGTCACTTATAGTACTACTTCAGCCGGCAGTACCAACTCCGACTATTCGAAAATGTGTATTTTGTTCCCCGTTTAGAGGGAGAAAAGTAAGATTTTGCGCCCTAGGGAGCGAAATACGATTTAGGTCGCTGCTGCTACTGGTTTTCTCGTAGGACGAGTGAAAAGCAGAGTGTACAGCACGGTAGCAAAATTATTTACATCACCCTAGGCCGTAAAGTGGGATTTTCTGCCCGCTACGCGGAGAGAAAATCTCGCTTTCTGGCCAAGGCAAGACGTAAAACTTTTGACAAACCACGGGCGGTAATTCGTAAAGCCCCAGATCGCATATTTATGGCCCTCACCTTCGGTTCGGCTCACAAACACCTGCGATCTGGGACATTTACGAATTCACTGCCCTAGGTCTGCAATGTACTATTACACCTCGGGTGACAGCTTGAATTCATAGCTAGCTCAATATTCAACGTTAGTTAGAATCAATCTTTCGCGTCGCTCTGGATTCAATCCGTCACGGTTAAATATACCATTTTGCTCCCTAGTCATATAATCTACTATTTCATCACACTTGCTCGTAAACGGAGACATTGCAGGCAGCCAAACCGGTATCTAAAGCCCATATTATGGCCACGGGCTTTCGAGGATTTTCACGAGCCCAAGACCTACACGTCAATGTTTGAGCAAAGAGATTTTGGCGGCGAATTAATACGCGATAGCTCTCATACATGCACGCTTCAACCGCTGGAGTGATTTGGATGAAATTTGGTATGGAGATAGAGTCCCGGAAAAGGGTATAGGCTACTTTTTATCCCGGAGAAACGGTCAGTTTCTGCGATAAACGAATCCACGCGGGCGAAGCCGCGGGTAGATACTAGTGGTAACTAAAGCTCCAAATTGCGCTAATAACTATGCTATGGTCGACAATGGTGATCAATAGGTTAAAAAAACAACAATTCAAAATTCAAAATTCAATCATTTATTCAGCAAATTGGCCACATAGGGGCACTTTTACACGTCAGAAAAAGAATTTACATTGCTTGAGAAGAAGCGCCGCAACAAACTCAAGCAGAAGGCCTTTTTTCAAAATTTACACATAGTTATAACATTTACATTACATGTATAAAATATACATATAGGTACGTACTACAATTACATTGAAGGGATGTATAGTCCCTAACTTAAACTTAAATCTAAGATCTTAGAGATGTATAGTCTCCAAGGGTCCAGAAAAAAAAATACTATGGAGATGGCCTCCATTGTCAAATAAATATAAATTCCATAGATGTCGACAGTCTCAAAATGTCAATAAATAATGAAATACATCATGTATAAAAGAGTTCATTAATACATGTCAATAAGAACATGATTGAACAACTTTATTAATATCGAGGATACGTGTTATCCATGGCCAGTCGGTTTGTATGTAATCCAATTCAGTTTTGGACCAGTTTTCAATGATCTACTATTACTACAGCCTATTTGCGTCCCACTGCTGGGCACAGGCCTCCTCTCATCACGAGAGGGTTTGGGCTATAGTCCCCACGCGGGCCCAGTGCGGATTGGGGATTTCACAAACATCTTTGAATTACTTCGCAGATGCGTGCAGGTTTCCTCACGATGTTTTCCTTCACCGAAAAGCTCAGTGGTAAATTCAAAGTGAATTTCGCACATAAGTAAACTTAGAGGTGCGAGCCGAAATCGAACCCCCGACCCTCTGCATGAGAGGCGGTAGGTCGAACCACCATCCACCAGCTAACCAATGGCAATGATAATAGAACATTAAAATAACTATCAATTTCAGATGGGCTACGTGGCGGAACTGATCAAATCTCTCGCGAAGAACTCCCAAGTGGTCGCGCATCAGCTGATCTGGAACATGCACACAAACATGTTCACGGACGAGGAAATGCATAATAAAGACTGTGAGTGACCTTCGATCACAGAATATTTAATAGTGCTACATACAGAATGGCCACGGAATCACCCGCCTGAATCTAGCCCGCGCGAAACTCGCCCTTACCGTCATTTGTTTCATCCGGAGATGGAGAGTGGATCACTGGCCCGCGTGGTTGGTACACACACATTACAAGTGTACAGACGTCCTCGTACGCAAACATTGACACTTCGTTCGAATTGTGTTCGAAATCGTGCTTTTATAGGCCATGTCCGCCCTGTGCTTCGATGCGCAGAAGTCAAAAATAAGGTCTCATCGGCAGAGGGGCGCGGGGCGCTTTGTCGTGCGTGCACGCTTATTATCCCTTTAGTCGTAAACATGCGTAGAAATCCCGTCTACTTTTGCTCACCGCTCAAGTTACGTGTCGTGAACTGTAAATGCCCTTAACACTGGTTAGTTGAATGTCCTGTCCTGGAAATGGCCCTAGCACTTTTACTTCGCATCTCAAAACACTGTTTTTTACCACGAACTATTTTTGCAATAAAAAAAAAGGTAATTTCAGGCTGTTGTGGCAGCGCCGTTCGAATTTCAAAAACACTTTACACGATCTGGATTGCCAGATTTGCCAGTTCAACTTCGGGTGTAAATTAGACTTCGTAGGGCTAAAATCTGGCACACGAATAGCTTTTAAGATTCTACCCCTACTACAACTACTACAACAGCCTATTTACGGCCCACTGCTGGGCACAGGCCTCCTCTCATCACGAGAGGGTTTGGGCTATAGTCCCCACGCGGGCCCAGTGCGGATTGGGGACTTCACACACATCCTTGAATTACTTCGCAGATGCGTGCAGGTTTCCTCACGATGTTTTCCTTCACCGAAAAGCTCAGTGGTAAATTCAAATTCAATTTCGCACATAAATAATTTCAGAGGTGCGAGCCGGATTTGAACCCACGACCCTCTGCATGAGAGGCGGTAGTTCAAACCACTAGGCCACCACGGCAACCTTATTTCTTGATTCTACCCCTAAAGAGGTAAAAAGGGGTTTGAAAATTTGTACGCTCTAACCACGCGGACGAAGTCGCGGGGAGAAGCTAGTGAATTATACTAATGTAATATATAAAATTCTCGTGTCACAGTGTTTGTAACCAAACTCCTCCGAAACGGCTCGACAGATTCTTATGAAATTTGGTGTGTATGTTCAGTGGGTCTGCGAATAGGACGTAAGCTATCTTTCATACCTAAAAAAAATTCTAATGCGGTACGAAGTCCGCGGGGTCAGCTAGGAGATTGGCTTGTCTTGACAGCTTTCCGAGATTTTCCTATAGCAAAAATTTATTCAACACATCTGTTAAATGACGTGTAAAAAAAGGGCTCAGATGTGGCCTGTTTGTCGAATTAATCATTTGTATTTTGTGTTTATTTGTACTGACTTGTACACTTTCCCCCAGCGCTATTCGACACCCTAGAAGCCCTGACTAAGAGCATTGTGCATTCGCTCTCTGGTCCCGCCAAGGCGTTCTACGAACGAGAGTTCGACTTCTTCAAGCAGATAACTAACATTAGCGGCATTATCCGACCGTACCCGAAAGGGGCCGAGCGGAAACGGGCCTGTTTGGATGCGCTGAAGAATATTAAAGTAAGTTCGAAATCAATTAAAATAATGAATAACTATTAATTGCAAATTAAAATAACCCCCGACATAAAAATGCTGATACTTTTCTTCAAACATACCTGACAACACTTCTGATTAACTCGGCTACTACTACTACTACTACTACTACAGCCTATTTTGCGTCCCACTGCTGTGTGCCCAGCAGTGGGACCAGGCATCTCATCATGAGAGGGTTTGGGTTTTAGTCCCCACGCGGGCCCAGTGCGGATTAGGGACTTCACACACATCTTTGAATTAATTCGCAGATGCGTGCAGGTTTCCTCACGATGTTTTCCTTCACCGAAAAGCTCAGTGGTTAATTAAAATTTAATTTCGCACATAAGTAAACTAGAGGTGCGAGCCGGAATCGAACCCCCGACCCTCTGCATGAGAGGCGGTAGGTCGAACCACTAGGCCACCACGGCGTATTAACTCGGCTATCTAACAAAACAACTGAATCAAAATCCGTTGGCTACAGACAGTACGGATATCAAAGTGGCGTTTCAAATTGTCATAGGCTCAATAAGCAGCGACATCTTGCGTCACATTCAACACTTATTTTGTGTCTACGCTGAGTTGTATGGAGGTCCTTCCTATTTAATTACCTTAATTTTTAGGGTTCCGAACCTCAAAGAGGTAAAAACGGAACCCTTATAGGATCACTCGCGTGTCTGTCCGTCCGTCTGTCACAGTCGATTTTCTCCGAAACTACTGGACCGATTACATTGGTACA
This sequence comes from Aethes cnicana, assembly GCA_963971205.1. NCBI lineage: Eukaryota > Metazoa > Arthropoda > Insecta > Lepidoptera > Tortricidae > Aethes > Aethes cnicana. The sequence goes on from OZ020292.1 coordinate 8,299,351, forward strand.
ATTTGGTACGTATATGTAAGTTGTGACCCAAAGACGGACGTGTAACGAAAATAAATGAATTTTAAGCATAGGCCCTATTTTTGGAGCTAAATTTGAAAAACATCACAGGAAAAAATATTAAGAAGTCCATGGTATTTGAAATCTATCATATAAAAGAGCTTATCCTGTGAAACGTTTTGAAAATGAAGTCATTGAATATAATCAAGGGTCAGAACCCTCTCCACGCGAGTTTAACTTGCTTCTGGGTCGGTTTTTCTATGGTCAAACTTATCACAGTTATAGTCTTTTGTTTAGTCAGGGGTTAAAAAAGGGTACGAACTGTAGTAAATTATTAATTACCTGCCTTTTCTATCCGTGACGAATATCAGTTAGTAACGATTGTTGGATTTATTTCCAAATAGGGATGACGACAGGGAGAAGAAATCGAAATTCTAATTAGTCCGTCAGTCAGGTAATAAAAAAAATATTAGACACGTATTTTTTGTTTTATCAAATTAACAAAGAATGACTAAGTTAAAACGCATTAAAGTTGGAGAGTGGGGGCTAACTACGTCACCGTTAGGTATAAATCGTACCTAACCGTCACGTCACGCGTCATTTCAACTCAATATATATCCGTATAAGTTTGATTACGTGAAAAAAGAAAAAAAATACGTGTCCAATACTTTTCAATAATCTTCCTGATAGACTGAGGAAAAAAAAGTTGTCGTCATCCCTATTTTTGCCTTTGCCAATTTTCTCTACTTTATTTACAGGTACAACCCGGCTGTTATTTGCCATCGAATCCTGATTCTATGGTGCTTGATATCGACTATAAAAGTGGTAAGTACACGGACGTAAGCTAGTGTAGAAATAAATGGACCAAAGATAAATTAAAATATTTATTACAACGCGCAGCCGATACTCTCTTCTTAGAAAGCTGAAATTTGTCATGTAGGTCCTTTGGGAAGTGTAGGAGAGCACTAAGAGAAGATTTTCCGAAGTTCCCACGGGAACGGGAAAAAATGGGACCTACGAGTGTTATACCGCGGGATCGGCTATTGACCTTATAATAGTAGTTTATGTAACTGCTACATAATAAAGGTCCTTAAAACACGAGCGAGGTTTTATGAAACGAGCCGTCATAATAATATCGCACGAGTGTTTTAAGGCCTAATTATGTACAGTTATATACAATAATATAACATAGTAGCAACTTCTAATTGAACAAAGTCTTTAAAGCGAAATTTCAGTTGCGCTTCAGTGATTTTCTTACGTGCAATGTTTCTTCATTAATTTCATTTGACTACCGGATTGGTCCAGTTGGTAGTGACCCTCCCTTCTGTTCCGATGGTCGCGGGTTCGAGTCCCGCTCGGGGCAAACTTGTGTGATGAACACGAATGTTTGTACTCGAGTCATGGATGTTAGTATTTATATATGTATGTATTTCTCTATGTCAGTATTTATATCGTTGTCTAGCACACATAGTACAAGCTTTGCTTAGTTTGGGGCTAGGTCAATATGTGTGAAATGTCCCAAGATATTTATTATTTATTTATTTATTCCCAGGTACTCCAATGCAGAGCGCAGCCAAAGCTCCTTACTTGGCGCGGTTTAGGGTGCGGAAGTATGGGATATCAGAGATGGAAACGGTCGCTATGGCGATCGCATCCGGCGAAGAACCGCCTGCTGTGAGTTCGCAACTTCATATCAAAACAAGAGATTAACACATTAACTATGGAGTGTGGAATGTGTCTTGGTAAGGAGCGCAATCTTATATGGCGAAACAGTTGAAAACGTGTCCAGTGGATTTGATAAGCAACAAAACAAAACACACTCTCCTCACAACCGTTTTCGCCTCAGCAGCGCCATCTGAAGGCGCTACTGCAGACTATCCGCCTAGGTGGCTTGACACTTGTGGCGGCCACAGCGCTCCCAACCTACCTGATTTGGTCCACTTTTGGAACTATAAAGATTGCGCTCCTTTACATCCATCCTCCACAACATTGACGTTAAATTTAACACGAGATATTCACCATGCAAAAAATATATTTCTGTATGGAATGACAGACCGGCCGATGTATCACAATTCGTCTGCTGACAGCGGTTTTTCACGCTCGCCCTAGCGGCTACTGTATGTAAACAAAAGAGACTGCGATATAATCAACTTTTTTTTATACACCTATGGTTTAGGCAAACGAGCGCACAGCCCACCTGATGGTAAGTGGTCACTGCGGCCCGTGTACACCGAAATCCTATGATCCCCCATTAAGAAACCATTTGATCTCGAATGCGTTGCCTACCCTGAGGCCTAAGATGGAATGCCTCTGTGCCAGAAATTTCACCGGCTGCCTTAACCCCCTACCGGAACACAACTGCTATGTGGCGGCAGGTTAGTGGGGAAAGACGGTGGTATCACCCCGGACGGACCTAGCACCAGGCCCTACTACTAACAAAAATCAACAATCAACACGGAAAAGTGACGAAACTATGTGATCATTTTACACTCTTCGCAAAAAATGTGGCATTTTACAAATGTGGAAGAAGAAGAACAATCTCCATGATTTGCTCAATCTTACATTATTTAATGTTAGATCGAACAAATCATGGAGATTCTGTTGGTATGAAAAAGAAGTTAAATTGATACAAAACTTTACAGATATTCAACTTAATTTCTAAGGTTTTAGACAAAAAAAATCAATTGTTGATTGTTGTTTGTAGATTTTTTGTGAGCTGTTTACACAACATAGCAATAATAGGCCCTGCGTCAACGGCATAAGTGCTTCGCCGCGCGCCTTCTAAATTGTGTCGAATTACGTCTGACATATATCTGAACGTGACGTGGTGGGGATTAATGGTGCATATACAACATCGCTAAACAACATCGGGCTCCGTCCGCGCCGGCACCCGCTACTGGCGCGCACTGTCTCCCGCGCCAACTCACCGCTCGTTCGCTCACTTCATAGCCTAAACGCTCTGCTTGCGTCAGCACCTACTCTTGATATTTTCGCTAGTAGATGGACACATGTGTGTGATGAATGCTTGAAGTTCTGCGTGATTATGGATGTGCGATTATCAACCGTCAGTACATAGTTATAAGTAATAATGTAATGTGTTATCTATCTATTTTATATTTGACTGTCTTATTTCCTATATAATATCTGTTTTCCACAGTGCTTTAGTTTTCTGTTATGCTGGGAAAATTATAATAAATAAAAAATATAAATAAATTATGATTAAATTAAGTATGTATCTTACAGGAGGAAGGCAGGGACAGATACACCTCAATGGCATCCGAAACGTGGCAGGCGGCCATCTTTAAAGTGGGCGATGACGTAAGGCAGGACATGTTGGCGTTGCAAGTGATCACGCTGTTCAAGAACGTGTTCCAACAAGTTGGACTTGATTTGTACTTGTTCCCGTATAAAGTTGTCGCTACGGCGCCTGGGGTGAGTATAGCCACGGCAGCCATCTTTAAAGTGTTGTCAGCTAGACATGTTGCTGCAAGTGATCTCACTGTGCTATTAAAGAACTTGTTGCAACAAGTCAGCTTGGATTTATACTTGTTTCCGTATAAAGTTGTCGCTACGGCGCCTGGGGTGAGTATAGCCACGGCAGCCATCTTTAAAGTGTTGTCAGCAAGACATGTTGCTACAAGTGATCTCACTGTGCTATCAAAGAACTTGTTGCAACAAGTCAGCTTGGAATGAATACTTGTTTCCATATAAAGTTGTCGCTACGGCGCCTGAGATTAGTAATTGTAGTCTTGTAGTCAAGACGTGTTGCAAGTGATATCACTGCGCTCCTCGAGAACATACTCCAACAAGTTGGACTGGGTTTACACTTGTAGTCGTGGCAGCCATCTTTAAAGTTACGATGTAATCCAAAACATGTCGCTGCAAGTGATCGACACTGGAATTTTCGAGAACATGTTCCAACAAGTTGACTTCCTTTTTTTCTTTTTGCCTTCTCCACTTACCTAAGGTTGACTGGAAGAAATCGCTATTTGGTGATAAGTCCGCCTGTTGTTTACCTATTTAATGTGTATTATTTTTGTATTTTCTTTGTTTTGTTTATATGGTGTTCAATAATAGTACATTACAGACCTAGGGCGGTGAATTCGTTAATGTCCCAGATTGCAGGTGTTTGTGACCCGAACCGAAGATGAGGGCCATAAATATACGATTGGGGCTTTACGAATTACCGCCCGTGGTTTGTCAAAAGTTTTACATCTTGCCTTGGCCAAGAAGTGAGATTTTCTCTCCGCGTAGCGGGCAGAAAATCCCACTTTACGGCCAAGGGTGATGTAAAGAGTATTGTTGTTGTTGTTGTTGTTGTTGTTGTTGTTGTTGTTACTTTATGCTCGTTCGCAGTGCGGCGTAATAGAGTGCGTCCCGAACGCCAAGTCGCGCGACCAACTCGGCCGACAGACGGACATAGGGATGTACGAGTACTTCATCAAGAAATACGGGGACGAGACCACCAGGGAGTTCCAGGTATTTATCATTAATTCAATTTGAATTTGCCACTGAGCTTTTCGGCGAAGGAAAACATCGTGAGAAAACCTGCACGCTTCTGTGAATTAATTTAAAGATGTGTGTGAAGTTCCCAATCCACACTGAGCCTGCGTGGGGACTATAGCCCAAACCTCTCGTGATGAGAGGAGGCCTGTGCCCAGCAGTGGGACGCAAATAGGTCGTAGTAGTATTAGTTGCGCCCCGCAACTTCGTCCGCGTAGAATATAAAAGTGACGATAACTTTTCTTTCCAATATCCGATTCTAATGAAACATAGCTCATACGTTGCTCCGAATGATGTTCTATCTACCTTTGAAAACAGCATTCAAATTGGTTCAGTAGTTCCGGAGATTAACTCTAACAAACAGACAGACAGACAGTTAGACAGAGACAGAAAAGTTACCCTTTTATTAGATACTAGCTTCTGCCCGCGACTTCGTACGCGTGGACTATAATATTGCCGATAACTTTTCTTTCCGACATCCGATTTTAATCAAACATCGCTTATATGTTGCTCCAAATGATGCTCTACCTTTGAAAACTGCATTCAAATTGGTTCAGTAGTTCCGGAGATGAACTCTAACAAACAGACAGACATACAGTTAGACAGAGACAGAAAAGTTACCCTTTTATTAGATACTAGCTTTTCCCCGCACCTTGTATGCGCAGAAATATTAAAAAGTAAAATCCCGATTTTTCCCGTTCCCGTGGGAATTTCGCAAAATCCTTTCTTAGCGGATGCCTACGTCATAACATCTACCTGCATGCCAAATTTCAGCCCGATCCGTCCAGTGGTTTGGGCTGTGCGTCGATAGATCACTATGTCAGTCAGTCACCTTTGAGCTTATATATTTAGATAGATAGATAGAAGATTAGTGGCTTCATATATGAAATCTTGAATATAATAACGGCGTGTCAGAAATTAAAAGCCGTAATGGCCTAGTGCCCGTATGTGAATTCGCTGAAGAAATATTTGAATTTGTTTCTAGAAATTAATAAACTTTTTCTCAAACATGCTCGGAAATGTTCGTGTTACTTTCAAAAAAAGAAGACGCGAGGCTGTCCATTGCCGGCCTTGGCCAGCAAAAACATTATTGTCGTGTGTGTGTTTTTTTTTTAATTCGCTTGCAATTTGAGACACGTCTGTAGAGAAATTGACAAATCCATGGAGGTAATAAGTACAACTTCCATGGCCAAATCATCCACGATCATGGAAGTAGTAAATACTGATGTGGGGTAAGTGCGCCTAAATTTATTTCGCCCCTATGCCTTGTAAACAGCCAACTACTAGTTGAGTATTATTTATAGGTTTCGATATATCTATGTTAGGCGCACTTACCCCATCCTGGCGCACTTGCCCCAAAATTGACAAATCCATGGAGGTAATAAGTACAACTTCCATGGCCAAATCATCCACGATCATGGAAGTAGTAAATACTGATGTGGGGTAAGTGCGCCTAAATTTATTTCGCCCCTATGCTTTGTAAACAGCCAACTACTAGTTGAGTAATATTTATAGGTTTCGATATATTTATGTTAGGCGCACTTACCCCATCCTGGCGCACTTGCCCCGACTGACCTTACGTATTTCCTCGCTGTTTGAGAAAAGCATTATATATACCTCGGCCGCAATTGCGATTGCCGGACTCGTCCTAATAGAAGGCTTCGCTTCGCTCAGCCTTCTAACTGACTCGTCCGGCAATGCGCTACTTGGCGGCCTCTGCAATAATGTACTAATGTCTGTTTGTTATTATTCAGGCTGCAAGAAGATGCTTCGTGATGTCAATGGCCGCTTACTCCGTCGTCGGCTACCTGCTTCAGATCAAGGATCGACACAATGGAAACATCATGTTGGATGCCGAGGGGCATATCATCCACATAGGTAAGTCCTAATGCTTATGCGTACTACTACTACAATAGCCTATTTACGGCCCACTGCTGGGCACAGGCCTCCTCTCATCACGAGAGGGTTGGGCTATAGTCCCCACGCGGGCCCAGTGCGGATTGGGGACTTCACACACAGCCTTGAATTAGTTCGCAGATGCGTGCAGGTTTCCTCACGATGTTTTCCTTCACCGGAAAGCTCAGTGGTAAATTCAAATTGAATTTCGTACATATATAATTTCAGAGGTGCGAGCCGGGTTTGAACCCGCGACCCTCTGCATGAGAGGCGGTAGGTCAAACCACTAGGCCACCACGGCTTATCCGTACGCGTGACCTAAAACCAGTTACTATTATTACCCGACTGCGCTAGAAGAAGGGTTATGTTTTTTGAGTGTATGTATGTTTCTTTCGCACGCTCTGTAGCCTAAATGGCTTGATGGACATGCGAGGTGTCGTTACATTCGTCTTGAGAGTGACACTGGGTATATCAAATTAGCAGAAAACAAAATGTGTGACTTTTGGAGGCATTTTCATTTAAACGTTTCCAAAATTTTTTTTCAAAGCCTTTCGAGTGGGGTATCAAAATAAAGAGTTTAATGAACGGATTACAAAAATATGTAATGTTACATCAAAAGTTTGTTTGCAGTCGGGTATTTATTTTTTTAAATCATGATATTTTGTTTTTTCTTCCGTTTTACCTAAATGCCTACTACCTACTCTATATTTTTCTAAATCTTCGACTTCGATATGTACCTTTACTGCCGAAAAATTACTATAATTCATGGTTTGACCCACCGCCTATACAGAGGCTCGGGGGTTCGAACCCGGCTCGCACCTCTTTGAGTTTTGTTACGTGCGAAATTCAATTTAAATTTACCAGTGAGCTATTCGGTAAAGGGAAACATCGTGAGGAAACCTGACCGCGTTTAGGATGTAATTCAAGGATGTGTGTGGATTCCCCAATCCGTTGGGCCCGAATGTGGACTATACCCCAAACCCTCTCTTGATGAGATATTTGGTCTGAGATTCTTTTATTTACGCTTAAATAGCCGCAAATAATTAAAAGTCCAAAAAATTAAATTTTGATCACCAAATAATACAATTAAGAATGAACATTGTTTAAATGCTGTTGTGGTGGTGATGGATACTAATTTAATTTGTTAGATTAGGTCCAAAATTTTCAAGTCTCTGACCTGAAATTCTTTTTCAGATTTCGGTTTCATGTTCGAGTCTTCACCTGGCGGCAACCTCGGTTTCGAGCCGGACATCAAACTCACCGACGAGATGGTGATGGTGATGGGGGGGAAGATGGAGGCTCCCCCCTTCCGGTGGTTCTGCGAGCTGTGCGTTCAAGCCTTCCTCGCTGTGCGGTATGTACGCTGCGGTCACAAATTCAAATTCAATCATTTATTCAGCAAATTGGCCACATAGGGGCACTTTTACACGTCAGAAAAAGAATTTACCAGCGCTTCCTAGACCCATTGCTTGAGAAGATGCGCCTCAACAAACTCAAGCAGAAGGCTTTTTTTCAAAATTTCCACATAGTATACAAAATTTACATGACATGTATAAAATATACCTATAGGTACGTACTAAAATTACATTGAAGGGATGTATAGTCCCTAACTTAAACTTAAATCTAAGATCTTAGAGATGTACATAGTCTCCAAGGGTCCAGAAAAAAAAAATTATGGAGATGGCCTCCATTGTCAAATAAATATAAATTCCATAGATGTCGACAGTCTCAAAATGTCAATAAATAATTAACTACTACTGAATATACTATGAAATACTGAAACTGAAATACTGAATATATTCAGTATTTCAGTTTCAGTTTTTTCAGACACACCGTTTTCGGTGTTATAGTATACTATATAAGCCACCTAGTCGCATAGTCTGCAGTAGCGCCTTCAGATGGTACTGCTCACACGGCTGGGGACGAAAACGGGGGTATGATTGGGTCATGTGAGGCAAGTGTGTTGTATATAATAAATAATAATTCGCTGGACACTTTTTCACATTACATTTGCATTACGTATATGTACTTTTACGTTCCCTTCCAGGCCGTACCAAGAAGCCATCATCTCCATGGTATCTCTGATGCTGGACACCGGTCTACCCTGTTTCCGGGGGCAGACCATCCGTCAGCTGCGGTCCCGCTTCGCCCCCAACTCGACAGAAAAGGAAGCCGCAGGTTTCATGTTATCCGTCATAAGAAACTCCTTCCTTAACTTCAGAACGAGGACGTATGATATGATACAGTATTATCAGAACCAGATACCGTATTAATTGTTAAAGTTAGTTGTTACAATTAATCGAAAATACATGCACTGCATAGATCAAAACTCAAAAGTAGTTAATATTTGCGGGTTTGTAGCGAGTCGCAGATAACTCTTCACCACTATAAAAGTCCCCGTTGCGTCTGTCTGTTTGCTCTCCATAAACTCTAACTATTTTACACGTTATTAAACACAAGAAATAAGAAGCGAAGTGTCTAAATTGTGTGTATCTTCTTTATAATCTGAAGAAAAATCTCGCGTGAGATTTTTATGGGGAGGCAGGGGTAGAGCCAAATGTCACGACATCTCAATATGGATGCCCCCATTTCACAAGATATACTGCAAAATGAGATTCTATTGACATTAAGCATAGTATCAGTGAATGAAATGAAAAAAAAAAACTAAAATTGGTTTTGCCTTTAGCACACTTGATGTGTAGCCTCCAACAAGATGGAGTGACGACCGTGTAAAGGTCGCGGGAACGCGGTGGATGCGAGTGGCACAGGACCGGTCTGAGTGGCGCGCCTTGGGGGAGGCCTATGTCCAGCAGTGGACGTCTATCGGCTGAAATGGTGATGATGATGATGATACTTGATGTGTTAGTTAAATCATTGCATATCTTTTAACCTTTGGTGGTCAGTTGGATGAGTTTAACCATAATTTAAATATTATTGTACTTAAGAATAAAATTCTTATCATGATATTATGATATTATATTGTACGGTTATACAGTGTTATCTGAGATTACAATTTACACTAAATGTCTGTAAAGTTTGCGTCTGTAAAGTGAGTACTGAAATATAAACAAAAAAAATGCAAGTTCCCCATTGTTAGCATTAATTGATTATTTTTATAATCCTGTGGTGTAATAAAATCACTATACTTAATTCCTATCAACTTCATATGAATATATGAACCTAAACCACTTTACTTCAAGTTCCTTAGGGTTGCCTAGCAAAATTATTTATTTTAAGTTGAACAAAATGATATTATGAATATTATTGTGTAGCACTGTTCGTAGATAAAATTGGCATTTTGGCACTGTGCTTATTTTATTCTTAAGTATTTATTGTACAATTCAAATAAAATAGCGCATTTTTTTGTAACAAATATAGGTACACTAAGTATTTCTTGCCGACAATTTACAACCAAACAAAAATATAAAAATAAGCATGGTGCTAAAATACCTAATCTAAAATTTTATATATTTGCTTCTATGCCTACCTTTATTCAATTTTACCTGATCACTATCTTAGTTTCACAATTTGTATTATTCTCCTTTTTTAGGACCTAAAACACATAAATGTAATATATATCTAATTCTTCCTTTTGTCTGTGTATCGTTTAAATATATGTGTAGGGGCTGTGTTGTTTTCAATTTAAATATAAACTTTATATGGTTGAATGTTAATGAGAATACAAATGTTATTAATACTAGAATTAATGTAATATTTTGTGGACATTCCTGTAATCACAATTTTGTTGAATAAAGTGTGGTAAAGGTGATATTTTGTATTAATTATGTGACTGAACCAATCTCTTTTGCTAGTGTCATGGAAAATGAGCTTTTTTTAAAGGCTTAAAAAAAGCAAACCATAAAGCTTATTACGGCCACGGCATATTTCGATATAAAGTAGGATCAAGTCTCTTAAACTGTAGCCTTTGACGGCATAAGCCATCTATCGCTAAATTGGTATTCTTTATAAAAAAATCATAAATCAGTAAAGCTTTTTATTTACAGGAATACATTGAAACTCAAATGATTTTATATCAATCCATCCATACTATAACTTTCAAGGAATGCTAAATAATATTCAACTTTTTTAATGCATTTCTTAATTTTACTCCCATCTAGAGTTGGCAGATGCTCTTTACCATGTTCAGGGAATTTCTTAGAAAACACTTTGTCTTTGGAGTTTTTCTTATCATCGACTTTTTGCTCCGTTTTTACTGATGATTTGGCCGTTTTTAATATCTTATGAAGATCTGATAATGCTGATTTGCAATAGAATAGTATATTGTCTTTGCTGGGACCTTGTAGTATTAAATATGTGTCATGCTTCATGATATCAAGGCTGGGCTTGTCGGTCTCAATCAATTCACTCTGTAAGAAAAAAGTAATGTTTATATAAAGAGGTGCCAGCATACTCCAGTCGTACCGAATAGGATCTCCTTGTGGGCTCCTGACATAGAAGACTTCTAAGTAAATAAAGGAATAGCATTCATATCTGCCATATGATATCAAGCAGCCACATCTCAAAACCACCATATAAAACTACTGCTTACATGTTTCTAAGCTTCAGTGTGTAGGTAATAGAGATGATCGATAGGGAGTCCCGCCCCTCCACAATCCAAAACGCTTCAATGTATTTGGAAAGTATTTAAAAAGCACCACCAACACTATCAACACATGTGTGCGTGCTGAGAGAGCCGTCAACAATAACACAAGGTCTTTACCTTGTGTGTTATTGTTGACGACCTTACCAAGGTCTTTAACTGACAGAGAAGAAATATATCTTTTACCTGTAAACATTTCTGGGCAACAGATTCCACAGCAATGGCTGGGTCTTCAAAATTCGTGTTTGTATCCAGATTAGAACACACATTCAAGAAATATACTGTCCATTCATACGGCTCCACATCTCCATTGAAGTATCGCATCACAAAGGCATATGAGGCTAACACGTTGGTTATGTTGTATCTTATTGCTGTAGATGGTGGGACTGTCTGTAAATATTTTTTAAATATTATTTACTCAATCTATACTAATCTATCTATCTATAATTAAAGGGTAATTTTTCTGTCTCTTTCTGTCTGTCTGTCTGATGTCTGTTTGTTAGAGTTAATCTCCGGAACTACTGAACCAATTTGAATGCAGTTTATATTTATTAGTATAATAATTATATTGATCCAAATATTGCTCTATGTTTCATTAAAATTGGATATCGGAAAGAAAAGTTATTGGCAATTTTACATTTCATGCAGACGAAGTTGCAGGGTGTGCCATGCAACTAGTATTAAAAACGAGAAAGTAACTAAACCACTGGCAAGATTTAGATGAAATTTGGTATGATGATAGTTGGAGTCCTGGGGAAGGACACAGGTAACTTTATACACTGGCAAAAATTAATAGTTTCCACGGGAATTTGATAATAGAATTCTATGCGGGCGAAGTCCCAGGCATAAGCTATTGCAGTAATATATAAGCAAAAGGGAATGAACAAATATAGGGGCACATCAAACTTATACTGCAAGACATCTGAAGATTTAAGTTAACTTGAAGAAACCATACCGTTAAAGAATCAATTCCTGGAACTTTTTTCAGTTTAGGACACTTTTCCAATGCTTTATCTTCATCTTTGTTAATTTCTTCCACTTTCTTTTCTTTTTTCCGATACATCCACCACGGCTCCCACTGTGGCATGATAGCGCCCACATCTCCCTGATTCAATAAAGCTTCAAACTCATTACGCTCATCCTCAGTCAGCGCTCCCCATACAGCATCAGCGTCATTCAAATTTAAATCTTTAATTCTTTCATGGAGATCTGTACCATCCTCATCATCAGAGTCCATATTTTCCAGCATCTCCTCAATATCTCCAGTGTCAATGTTTTCATCATGCATCCTCTTTAGTATATCTATCATTTTCTGCTTAGATTCATCATCAACGTGGTTTGAAGTAAGCTCTTCGGTTACGCAGTCGCGGTAAAAGTTTTCGGAGCATTCTTGATGTTTCTCCGATTTGTAGCAGTCCAGAGAACAGTATAAGACGTCGCAGCGGGGACAGCAGTACTTGCTAGATTTGTCGTTGCATCTGAAATTATGGAATTCATTAAAAATATGCGACAAACGGGGTTACTTTGCGGAGTGTTTTCGCCGCCAATACTTACAAACCGCATAACTTAGAGGCGTCGTTCGAAGCTACAACGGACATTTTGATCTGCTTTTGAATTAAGTTAACATTAAATTAAAATAACATACGGTTAACCGGAAAACACGAAAAAAACTTGGAAAATATGAAATTGCAAGTTTAGATGCCTCCTGAAGTTTTATTGGAATGGGAACTAGGAACGTCAAATTTGACAGTTGCTATAAAGAAAACGGTTTCGTGACATTGAATAAACGCTCAAACATACGAAAATAATGGAGCGATTTTGGCCATGTCTTAAACGTCTCAACTAAATGTGTTGCCAGACAATTTAAAAAGACCGCACATTTATTAATTTGTAACCATATTCACGTAAATAATCGGTTTAGAAAACTCAGCTCCATTGTCTTATTAACACTCAAATTTAGATGAAAGGTTTAAGTGAATACGATTCGAATTTTATTGTAACAGAATAAATCCGCTTGAAGGAATAAAAAAAAAACAGAATATAAAGCATGTATCGTTTGAAAGATAACATACATAAGAAACATGTTTCATTTTCTGTTATCATAAGAAACTATGGAGTTAACAAAGAATAAAAACAAGTATTTTCCCGACTTTTTATTTACTAACACCTGGTAGCACTATCAGCTGATCAGCTGTCAATGTCACGCTTGTTGACAAACAAGTGTCAAAGAAAATGGCGGGCGATTGAATAAAAATTTGGAAGTGCTGTTTGATTGTGTGATTGTTTGTTTATTTGTTAGAATTAAGTACAATAAAGCCACAAAGAAAATATGTCTGAACCCGAGCTTGTCGAAGATTTCTTCGGCGTCTATTTATTGTACAACATAAACCCAAAATACAAGGGTCGAACATACATCGGTTACACGAGAGATCCTAATAGAAGACTCATGCAGCATAACAGAGGAACTTGGGCCGGTGGTGCACATAGGACTAGCAATAGGGGGCCTTGGTACGTCAACTGTATCTTTATTCTTTGTTTATGGCTATTGGCTACTATACTGGCCATCTATCTTGCCAGTATGACTCGAGTTTGGAGAGCTTAGTCAATTGTTACTTACCTTGCTTGCTCCATTTTTACCTATGTAACTTCTACGCTGAACAATTCGAGTGTATCTATAAACAATTTTTATAGATACACTCGAATTGTTCAGCGTAGAAGTTACATAGGTACTTAAAAATGTTAATTGTTATTCTAAATGTTAATTGAATTTCTATGGGTAGTTTTAAAAATACATAAAATCATTTTAGGAAAATGGTACTGATTGTTCATGGATTCCCGAACAACATTTCTGCATTGAGAGTAAGTAATTTTACGTAGTACATATTTCATTTTATCAATTTTGTTCATCATAACTAACTTAGAAACCTCTGTGGTGATCACAATAGATGCAACATACCGGGCAACACACCTCGTAAATCCGACGTCACTCCAGGAAGTCGTCGGCAACATCAAGGGTCTGCCAGGCTTTCTTCAGGAGCTGGGTTGGCAGGAGTAGCCCCGCCAGCCCAAACCCACGCAAAATAGGCGCAATCTTGACGTCGAGTTGCGGAAAACCAACCCGCGCAAACCTATACCTATACCTATCACAATAGATCAAATGGTCGCAGTGATACTGGGTTCTATAGCCCTGCAAAGCCGCAACTCAGAACTATAACTTAACTAAGTATATAGATACCTCCAACGACCAACTGATTACTACTTCCATACTTGTTTACAGTTTGAATGGGCATGGCAGAACCCAAATAAGACTACCAGGCTGCAGCATGTAGTGTTAAAGAGGATACCTAGAAAGGAATCGGAGTTTCAGTTCCAACTAAGAGTCATGTGTGAGATGCTCCGAGTAGGACCATGGTGCCGGCTGCCGCTTATCGTCAGATGGCTGGAAGAAGATTTTTTTGAAGAGTTGTCTGTAAGCTAATAATCCATACTAATATTATAAATGCGAAAGTAACTCTGTCTGTCTGTCTGTTACCTCTTCACGCTTCTACCACTGGACCGATTGAGATGAAATTTGGCATGGAGATAGTTGGGGTCCCGGGAAAGGACATAGGCGACTTTTTATCCGCGGAAAAACGCATAGTTCCCGCGGGAACGCGATACCCGAATTCCACGCGGATGAAGTCGCGGGTAGAAGCTAGTATTTTCATATATCAAATCCTTTTTTTGTTTTTTGTTAATTGGTCACTTAACTTGTTTACTAGCATTAGGTTGAAAAGTAACTGAAGATGTTAATATGCAAACATTTTTGTGGTAAAGACCACCCTAACATATGATTTCCCTTGATGAATCAAGGCATTTAGGGCATTCACATTATTGTAACTTCAAAGTATCTATCTTACTACACATGAGAAAAATGATTTTAATGAAAATTCAGAATATTTATGCAGGTTTCCTATTATTTTCAGTCAGAGAGGCAGCCACCAAGTCAAATGAAAATCTGCCATGGACCAGTAAAAAGCAGAAACTTGAAGAAAACCAAAAAGACTCCCCACGTTTCTCACACAGAATGCCTTATTTGTTCCAATTATATAACAACCACAGATTCAAAACTTTCCTGTTTGAACCCGAACTGTGACCTAGTATCGCATATAACATGTCTAGCTGAATTGTTTCTAGAGCCAAGTGAATTTGTGCCAATAGAAGGGCAGTGCCCTTTCTGTGCCACGAAGTTAAAATGGGGTGATTTAATAAGGAAAATGAAAGGCTGTTCACAAGATGTGCTGACTCAGGAGGAAGAAAATTGTAGTGATGGCGAAGAGGTCTTGTCGCAGGATAGAGGGTTTGTTGATAACAACTCTGTGTGGTTACAGGAGTGTGATTTATGACAGAAAATAAATACTATTATTAAATGCCCGTGTTTAATTGAAAAATAATGATAGGTGGAGTAGAACATTCTTCTCAGACAAATGAGGGTCACCGCGATTGAATACGCCGCTAGAGGACATTTGAGTCGCGTAAGGTGCAGTGTTACTAATTAAGCACATTCAAATCAACCAATGAGCAGCCATCTTAGCTTAGACCAGGGGTTGGAAACCTTTTACGGCCAGGGGTCACAATACGACCAAATAAAGAAAAGGCGGGCCGCCATACGCCGTAGTGAATTTAAGGGTGGCATTTCACTCGGCTGTATTTGCCAAATATGCGCCATCTCTTTCATCCTTTATGGTGGAAGTAAAGGACGCCAATAGGGTATTTGGCAAATAACAGCCAAGTGAGGTGCCAGCATTATAATCTTTACAATTTCATAGGTCTGTTTGAGCTGTAAATTATAAATTGATCGAAGTAGAGAAGGAAACGTAAGGTTAGGAAGAAATAGAGATTTTTTTAAAGACGTCTACTATAACTACTACTACTTGTACTTGTTTTTTTTTTCTACTTCAAATGTAATCATGTTAATAGCCGCGAGCCTCAAGTAGAGAGCCAGCAGGCTGCGGGTTGCTGACCCCTGGCTTAGGCGATATTTCTAACCTCTATTTTGACCGAAATTGAAGGTCACAAACACCTATCGCATACCTACAGCTTTAAATGATCACGATCAGCGATCAGTTTCTGCGAAGTAGCGTTCCTTTCTTCAATCTAGACACGCGGTATCGTGACAAGCCAAGTTTAAGCTAACAGAACTGGTAAGCAGCACCGTGTGTAATATAATATTACACGAACCATTTGGAGCCACTTTTGACCCCCTCATAACTCAAAAACTATTCCACATAAACATGTCAAATTTTACTCATATTTGAGACCTGCGAAATACATATAGGTACATATGTTCTACAAATTTCATAAACACGCTTCAAACGGTTCTGACTGACCTTAGATCAAAACTAACCCACTTCCAGATGACCTAAGTATAAACTTGATATTTGGCATAAAGATCAACTATTAGGCGTATTATATACCTAGGTACAAAGGAAAAAATCTAAAAACTTGAATTTTCTAATATAGGTATTTTTTTTAATTGTGTTAATTCTGCACGGTCCTACAGTAGCTTGGTATGTGTAGTCCCCAATCCGCACTGGGCCTGCTTGGGGGGATTATAGCCAAAAACTCTCGTGATGAGAGGAGGCCTGTGCCCAGCAGTGGGCCCTAAATAGGCCTACCCTTCACCGAAAAGCTCAGTGGTAAATTCAAATTGAATTTCGCACATAAGCTGCATGAGAGGGAGAGGTCAAACCACTGCTCTTTAAAAATAGGAATAAGATGATGTACCTATCACAGATACAGTAGTATAGAACGGATATCAAGTAAGTACCTACTATTATCCTTCTATCATCAGTTGAAAATTACGTATCCTACTCACCTGCTAGGTATGTAGGTAATGGAGGTAAAAAAAGTAAATAATAATGGATATAAATCAGTAACCACGTTGCAAGATAGGTACCTATAATACTTATACTCAATACTCATACAATTTCAATGAACAATGTATTGTTTAAATGATTTCAGGGTCAGTAGGGCTGCGAAGCCGTTCCAGACATACAGTGTCAGTTGAAACAAGTTGTCGGCCGGTGTATTTCTGTTCACTTTCATCTGTGTAAGGAGTAGGTGGGTACTTACTTATTATTTTACCTTAGTCTGCGACGTTGCGAGGCCAATTAATACTGTCTGCGTGGATACATGGATGTTTGTTTCTGTTTCAAGCACTGATTACCTCCGGCACGAATCTTGATTGGTATCAATAGACTATTAATGGTATCAACTTTATGCACTTTCAACGTTAAGTGGTAGAAAAAGCCACAAGGCTTTAAGTCTGTCTTTTGAAAACTACTTACTTTTTGTGCAATTTAAACAGATTTCATACATATAAGTGAAAGTGACACAGTTATAAATGCATTTGTTTCAAGACATTTTATTTGAAGCGTTGTTCCATAAATAACTAAATAGTTAATACTTTAATATGTTGAATACCTTATTTACAGCTACCAGGTACATAGTAAATAAATACTAAGGTTCACTTACACGACACGCGCATAAATATTTTTTAAATAGATACAAATACCTACTTAGAAGCTAACAATAAATTATAAATGCATTTTACTGTTTTGGTATGATCGTTGCTATCTATAGTTTAACTAAGTTCACTGATTAGTAGTCATCATCGTCGCCACCGAAAAATCCTCCATCATCATCGTCGTCATCACCGAAAAAGTCGTCATCATCATCTTCCGCTCCGGGCGGCACTAGCGCACCGTTCAGCACATCACCGATCTGCTCCTCAAAGCCCATCATCTTCGCCATTCCGTACACCACTCTCATCACCAAAAGCCTCGTGAAATCCACAGGAGTTGTCTCCTTCTTCTGCAGTGTCAGCTGCTTCTCCGTAGGATAATCCCTCACTTTTTTCCTCATCATCTCACACGGACTAAACGCTAAGAACAGCGCGAGCAGAATTAAAAAATGGCGCCTCATTTCCGTAGAGTTTTCCCGCCGAAACAAACGTCAAACTTCGATTTTTTTTATCGACTAGCGTGTTGCTGGCTGGAAAGTGAAGTCTCTGTATCGGTAACCGACTAACGGAACGTCGGCTGGTGACTGAATGAAGAAGTCGCGTGCCGCGACAACGTAGTGTGTCATGCCGATATGTAAGGTAACTGTTGTCAAAACGTGCGTTCGGCAAAAGAAACGCTTAACAGTTATCTGTACGTGGGGCGAGTAAACGATCGGTTTTTTTTTCTTTCTCTCGCTTCAAAACCACGGTCAATATTGACCGAAGCAAACTTATAGGTACACGATGATTGCACTTTTACGACACATTCTTTCTGCTAAGGACTTTCACTTTATTGTTTACCGTGGATGACTTAAACATATTTTTCAAAGTTGAGTTGTTAACTTAACTTTCAATCGGGCTGGAAGAAAGTTAGTATTATACTGGAAATCGTATAGAATTTGTACAGATACGAGTAAAATACGTTAGGTTAGGTTAGGTACTTACGGTTTATTTAAAAATATATTTGTTGTTGGTTTCTAAATGTAGGGGTGGGGTTAGGGGTTAAATAACACGCCAAATCTAAATATATAAAACTCAAAGGTGACTGACTGACTGACTGACTGACTGACTGATATAGTGATCTATCAACGCACAGCCCAAACCACTGGACGGATCGGGCTGAAATTTGGCATGCAGGTAGATGTTATGACGTAGGCATCCGCTAAGAAAGGATTTTGCAAAATTCCCACGGGAACGGGAAAAAAAGGGATTTTTACATTTTAATGTTTAGGCACGTACGAAGTCGCGGGAAACATCGTAGAGATCTGAAATTTGGCATGCAGGTCCCTGGGGGAGCGTAGGGGAGCACTAAGAAAGGACTTCCCGAAATTCCCACGGGAACGGGAAAAAAAGGGATTTTTACATTTTAATGTTTAGGCACGTACGAAGTCGCGGGAAACATCGTAGAGATCTGAAATTTGGCATGCAGGTTCCTTGGGGAGCGTAGGGGAGCACTAAGAAAGGACTTCCCGAAATTCCCACGGGAACGGGAAAAAAAGGGATTTTACATTTTAATGTTTAGGCGCGTACGAAGTCGCGGGGATCATCGTAGAGAGATGAAAGTTGGCATGCAGGTTCCCTGGGGAACGTAGGGGAGCACTATGAAAGGATTTCCCGATATTCCCACGGGAACGGGAAAAATGGGATTTTTACATTTTAATGTTTAGGCGCGTACGAAGTCGCGGGAAACATCGTAGAGATCTGAAATTTGGCATGCTGGTTCCTTGGGGAGCGTAGGGGAGCACTAAGAAAGGATTTCCCGATATTCCCACGGGAACGGGAAAAATTAAATTATAATCCTAGAATACAAACACTTTCAAGAAACACGTTATGCAGATTACCTACTGTTAGATTACCTGCCTATTGTCCAGTAAAAAGGAAATGATTGATGAGTTCACTAAAACATTCTTTAAACCAGTCTGCTATTACCTAAATAATGAATTTTGGCACTAAACTATTTATTCATAAGAGATCAATGAATCAGAGAAAAAAAAGGAAAAATCTATACATATAATAAATAATAATTCTGTAGAAGTCGCGCCTGAAAATTGAAAATTAAAAGAAACTATCAAGTCAAAGGGACTATATGAACGATACTGAACACAAAATAACGATTTAAAAAAAAAACTGTATGTATGTATGTATGTCCGGATTTAACTCGAAATCTATTGGACGGATTGAAACAAAATTTGGTATGGGGGTAGTTTATAACACTGGTCAACATATAGGCTACTTTTTATCCCGAGGAAATGCATAGTTCTCGCGGGAAGGCTATTAACAAATTCCACGCGGACGAAGTCGCGGGCAGAAGCTAGTCATAAATAAAGTCATCACCAACTGTTACTACTTACCTACTTCTCTTAGTGGTCATCTTGATAAACCCCCCCCCCCCCCCCCCCTTGTCTCTCCCAAAACACGCCAATGCTGTCATAAATCGGAGTCGGAGACATAACTGGTAGTATTAGAATATAGTAAGGATTTTTTTTGTACTTTTTCCTTCCAATTTGGTAAATGCTGTCTCCCCACGACGTTAGACGCGGCGATACCTAGACGTCAGGCTCATGAGGCCGATGAACTTGAAAGAATATTGTCATTGGGAATAACCGGCCAGGGAACGATGGAGAAACTCCCGATCTATTGGAAATGTCAGGATAAAATGAAAATTACGGACGGAACTCTAAAAACTCAAGCCAATTTACTGAACACTTCACTTTCTTATGGCAATCATGCGTTACGCTCTTTAACGCACTGGGCGTCCGCTTAGGAGACAAAAAGATGATCTTAATTACCATTAGGTATCCGTTATTACTTTACTAACAGATTCAAAATACTTTCTCACGCAGATATCCACAATGTGTCTTAAACAATATACATAGTATAGGTATTTTTTTATTTTTCACTCTTCCTTCCTACTTTCGAAATCTGGAGGCGCAAATGCATTGTATTATTTACAATCGCGCCCGAAAAATATTTTTAAACTAAAATAAACCGTTGAAGTTTTTAAGAATACTCTTCAATTAAGAAGGAACTTGTTGCTTAATTAAGTTAGATTTCTGAAGTGAGAGCCTCTACTTGTATCGTGTTAAGTGAAAATGGCCCATTACAATAAATACCTGCTTGATTGGTGTTTCTCATTAACCGGCGTTCAAATGTCGTGAAAATGTTACGTTTATATGCGAAAACAATGTCGTTAATTACCTTATATTTTTAATTGACACGTTATTACCACATTGTCGGCAGAATAACTAGAATTATTAGAGTTAAATTAGAACAGCAAAAACTTTTACACTGATAATTTAATAGGTCAAGGATTAAGTACCGTACTTATAACCAATGAAAGGTCATAATTATGATTACCTTCCGCTATTTTTTAAGAAGTTACACTGTCATGTGTTTTTACTACCAACAAAATTAATACTTCCCTATCATTCTTCACACGTAAAAAGAACTTTTCCAACCAGCCAGCATTCAAATGTCTAATTACTCCCTCCCATTCGATTCATTCGATTCTTCAAATGGCAAGGCCCTGGGTTTCTAATGAATGTAATCGATCCACCATTCGATTCCGAATCGGTATCGATGCTAGAGAAAGTATTTATTGTGGAACGCAGCCTGGTTCCGATTCACTTTTTTCGAATTATAAATTCAAAGGATTTTTTCGCGAACAGTTACATAATTAAAATACTAATAACCCTCCTGACATTCGGGTAAAAAATTAAAAATAGTAATGAATCTCTGATTTGATGAGGATTGTTTTTTTTAGGGTTTTTTGGAACGTCCTCAATTTAAGTGCTATTGCCGTTACCTACTTTTTTTTAAGATGCCGTTTTTCCTTGTAAATTGCATTCGATACATCTTGGTTGTTATTCGAACGGCAGGTATGCAGACGTCTCGGATTGTTTATACGGAGCTCTATTCGAAGTCTATAGGGATCTCGCTATTCCCTATAAGATCGCTCACGCGTCGCGTGAAATTTGAGCAGTGGCTCTATGCGAAGTCTTAAATAAGGATCTCGCTTTTCCCTATAGGATCGCTCATGCGTCAAATTGAACTTTAAATCTAGCTGCTTAAAGTTCGCTGCGACGCGTGAGCGATCCTATAGGGAAGAGCGAGATCCCTATTTAAATACTTCGAATATGGGCCCAGCTAGATTTAAAGTTCAACTTAACGTGTGAGCGATCCTATAGGGAACAGGGAGATCCCTATTTAAGACTTCGAATAGAGCCCCTGGAGCTCTATTCGAAGTCTTATAGGGACAGGGATGCATTCCCTATTGCTGCGCTACGTGTTATGGCACTCACAGAACTTTAAATCTAGCTGCAGTTTGGTTGCAACGCCGCGACGCGTGAGCGCAGCGATAATGAATCTCCCTATCCTAGAGCCCCAGGTAAAATTATTTGATACAATACAATACAAATACTCTTAATTGAACACCACACAATAGAGAAAAAATAACAGAACAAAAAGATCAGGAAAACATGTTGTTAGGTATCGTATACAGCAAGCGGTCTTATCACTAATAGAGCGATCTCTCCCACACAACCTTATTACCTTGATTTACTTGGTGGTCAGTTGATTTTTCAATGTAGGTACTAATACTCGTACGAATACATATAATATGTACCTACTTACAAAACGCATATACCTACTTAGGTGTAACTAATGTGCCAATCCACATTCGATGCTTTGAGGAAAAAATAAGCAAAATTCGCGCTGACTCTCGTGAACTAATGAGACTTATGTCCAATAGTGGGCCATGTGAGGTTGAAGTGATGTGGTTGTACTCTGCAATATCCATTTTTAACTACTTTTACTAGGTATAATAGGTTCTTCCAAAAGGATCAATAAATGTAAACGCCAACGCAGACTTGCTTCTTGCTTGCAAAATTCCAAGTTGATACTTTACTATTTTATACCTTGAAATAATTATATGACCAACTTTATTCCGTAATAAAGAGCTAACCTGTTTTACTTGAATCCGTAAGCTTCTTTATATCCTACGATGTGTACTAATTTTTGCACCTCACCTCGTTCGCGTAGAATTACTTTTGTATATTTACTTTCACGCCCTGTTTTTAACCCCCGACGCAAAAAGAGAGGGGTGTTAGTAATAAAGTAAGTGTTGTATGCCGATACTAGGAATCGTACTTACTTTCCAGGCCTGACTGCCGACTTTGCAATGCATCTGTAAAATCATGCAGCGCCATCTGAAGGCGCTACTGCAGACTATCCGCCTAGGTGGCTTGACTGGAGTGACGACCGCTGCGCCCCCAATCTACCGGATTTGGTGTCCACTTTTGGAACTATAAAGATTGCGCTCCTTTACTTCAAACCTCCATACCCAGCCAGACCACTGAGCTGTGTTGCAAGTAAAAATGGTACCTAAGTAATCTTCTTTGTAAATGTATAAAGATTTGCATGACGATTCTTCGACAGAACATTGAACATAATACTTACAAGCCAAATATCACCTTTTGTGACCGTTTTGGCAAATAAATAATTATTATTCTTGTTCTTGGAACGGAGTATTTTGTTGCCCGTTTAGAGGGATGAAAATGCGATAATGCTCCCTCTCCATTTCCGCCACGCTAACAGGGAGCAAAGTACGATTTCGCCCCCTGCTGGTAATGATTTTCTCACAGAAGGAGTGAAAAGCAGAGTGTTAAACACAGAAGCAACATTATTTAAACCTTAGATGATAGACATAGCTTGAATCCCTCGCTATCTAGCTCAAGATTCCACGTTTGAATCCCTTGTTCAGCTCCGCTTGGGATTCTATTCAGGAATTATTCACTTCGCTCTGGATTCAAGCCGTCACCCACGGTAAAATGTACCATATTGCTCCCTAGTCATACAATCCACTATTTTCTTCAGAACGACTAAACACCAAATATCGTAACGTGTAAAGTGGTTGCCGGTGAGCAAGCCCCGCGAGCCCGAGACCTTCCGGTCATCGTCGCCCGCAGAACTGCTGCGGAGCGCGCGAAGGATGATCCCGGCTGTTTTTCTGTTCGTTTTGATGCGCGTGAGTCGAATTTTTTGTTGTCTCGTTTAACTATAGTTCTAAGTTAGATTTAGCTACTACTGAAATGATAGAAAATGTGATTTTGCGTTGAGTGTTAGCTGTGAATATTCTAGATTTACCTAAACCTACGATACCTATTAGTAAAAGCTGGAATGCGTTACTTATGAATGGGGTCGTAAAGTTTGTATTAAGAGTTAAATGCTAAAGTAGTGATTGGATATCTATCCATCTAAATTGTACCTATATTGGATTTAGTGAATTATTTTTTACAGCATGGAATTCGTGATACTGCGTCGTAATAAAAATACTACGTTTGTGCTTGGCATTCGCATGGGTTAGTTTAAAATCATGATAAAACTAGGTAGGAGATAAAAATGCATGTGATATTTTTCCTAGTATTTTCCTTGTTTGTTAACAATATTTGAGTGGCCATATTTTTTATCAACAACCTACTTAAAATATTGTTTTTCAAATCCATTTCAAAGCTCTAAAAATAACCCTCATAAATCATGTGTTTACTGTTCCCCGGCAAAGGTTGATTAATCCGTTGTCTACCGTTGACGCGATTGCGCGTCGAGCGAATATACTTTAATAACTAAGTAATTAAGTTTATTTTACATAATCTTTTTGACAATAGGCGGTAGACAACAGGAGGACTTTGTGTTGTGTCAATAACCTGTGAGTACAAACAAGCCTTTGAACCGCATGAGATAATTTTCCATAATTTACAGAACAAATATTTCTGGATGCTTTGATCCTTTTATCCTCTTTTATTTTGGGTATTATTTAAATTTCATAAAAAAAACCTTGACATGGTACACTTAAGAACAAAGAAATGCATCCGGACAAAGCGGCAAAACTATGTTTAAGAGATCGCTGCTTAGCGATAAGTCCGCCTGTTGTTTGCCTATTAACTGTGTATCCTTTCTGTATTTCCTGTGTATTGTATATGGTGTTCAATTGAAAAGAGTATTGTTGTTGTTATGTTTACTTATATCAACTCTAATGACATAGCAATATAGTCGCTGTATACATATTTTGACCATCACCTTATGTTAGCACCTATAGGCGCTATAGGAATTCAACCTATAGTAACCCATGAGTTTAATTCCTAGCGCCTATATGTACTAGCATAAGGTTGATGTTAGGGCAGATGGAATTTAAATAGTAATGTTTTGACGATGCTGGAGCTAATACAACTAAAATAAGGTGACTAGACGGACAAAAATCGAAGAGTAAAAATTACTTTTATTACTTTTCAGACCGCTGCTGCCGGTTTAGCTCCAGTAAAGGAGTTGAACGATGGCAACAAAATGCCAATGCTGGCTTTGGGAACACACAATTCAGTATGTGTCTCGCTCGGTACAATTTTATGTAAACAAATGATATCATCGGAACTCTTCTTGAAGCCAAGAATCTCTTCTCTGACTATACAACTTCTAACATTCTCCCTCTCTACCTCTTCGCAGTAGAAATGGCTTCTAGCTAATTAACATCTTCGATCACACTTTCCTTCTGGTTAGTGCATGGCCAACAACTTCCCTATTATTATTTTTTGAATAACAAAACCTACGCTTGGTTACATTCGGATTTAGTAAAAGTCTGCTTAGTCAGGATATTCGTAATTGTATGGTAATGATATCATTACCATCTGTGTGTATGGTGTTTCAGACAGGAGACGGGGCATTCAAGGCAACCGTATCAGCCATCGAGGCTGGGTACCGACATATAGATACAGCTGTCATCTATGACAACGAGGAGCAGATCGGGAAAGCGATCGCTGATGTCATCAAGAGAGGAATCGTCAAAAGGGAAGATCTATTCATCACTACTAAGGTTGGTCCTTTTTATGAGCTACTAGTACTTGATGGCCTACTAGTCACCACAACACTGCTCTCGTGCAAAACGAGAAGAGTCGCCAATGAAATGCTGGCCTTAGAAGGGCCAATTTCTTTCAATGGGCTTTTAGAAGAAGTCATTCCACGAGTAGAAGATTTGGCGATGAAAAATCGTAGTTAATCAAATTGGTTATCGCTTTCAGGTTTGGAATGATAGGCATTCCCAAGAAGATGTCATTCCGGCTTTGAGAGAATCGTTAGACAGGCTGAAGTTGGACTATGTGGATCTCTATCTTATCCACTTTCCTATTGGAGAAAAGGCGAGTGAAAAATATTGTTTTACGGCTACTTATGCATAGGTACAATATATCATTAAGTTTTAATCCCAAGGTCGAGTAATCTACAATACATAAATCATTATCAACATCGATCATTGAATATGCATTCCTTATAGAACTACCGGTTTTTATATAAGAACCTGTACTATCCTGGTACTCAACTCAATGTTTCTTTGTCTTGGTTGTTTATGTTATTTTTCAAGTCTTTGGTGTTTTGCTGAAATAAAAGTTCCTCAAAAATAATAAATAAGCTCCAAATAATTTTCCAGGCTAACGATAAGCTCACTGACATAGACTACTTGGAGACCTGGAAGGGTATGGAGGAAGCCAAGAAGCTAAATTTGACAAGGTCCATCGGAGTATCCAACTTCAACAGCGAACAGATTGGCAGGATCATTGCCAATAGCAAAACGAAGCCAGCTATCAATCAGATCGAGGTAATGTGCACTGTTGTGTTCCGGTATGGGGTTAAGGCACCCGGTGAAATTTCTGGCACAAAGACATTCCATCTTAGGCCTCACGGTAGGGAACGCATTCGAGATCTTATGGTTTCTTAATGGGGGATCGTAGGATTTCGGTGTCCATGGGCCGCAGTGACCACTTACCATCAGGTGCAAAATTGATCAACAATCTGTAGGTATTAGCTTTTATGTATCGCCATCGTCTCTCCATCACCCCAAGCTTGGTTGGTAGAGGTCCCTCGAGATAAGCTCGCCCTTGTAAAATAGTTTTTTTAATGAATTATAGACAATTTTAAGAGTTTTACCTAAGTACCTATATTATAACATACATACGAGCTTTTGAACGCCGTGGTGGCCTACTGGTTCGACCTACCGCCTCTCACGCAGAGGGTCGGGGTTTCGATTCCGGCTCGCACCTCTAAGTTTACTTATGTGCGAAATTCAATTTGAATTAACCACTGTGCTTTTCGGTGAAGGAAAACATCGTGAGGAAACCTGCACGCATCTGAGAATTAATTCAAAGATGTGTGTGAAGTCCCCAATCCGCATTGGGCCCGCGTGGGGACTATAGCCCAAACCCTCTCGTGATGATCGAGGAGCCCTGTGCCCAGCAGTGGGATGCAAATAGGCTGTAGTAGTAGTAGTAGTAGTAGATACGAGCTTTTAAAATGAACCCCCAGTTTGAGATGAATAATATCATAAATTTGACTTAATATTAAACGATTGTAGATCTCCATCCATGGGTCCTTGAAAGTAGTAGGTACATAGGTACTCGCTATGAATATAAATTATGAGTTTGTGCCTAATACAGGCATTGTTATCATAGAGTAAATAAATACCTACATTTCACATAGTTGTCTAGAAACCATAAAACCGTGAAGAGGCCGCGTAATTCGCATAAAGTAGACCAAGTGCCTTCCTAAAAGTCGCAACTGGTTGCAATTTCACGTTAGAGAGTTAAGCGGAGTACATCGTGTAGTGTAGGTAACTAACCGAGCCGGGGTAGCCGTGGTGGCCTAGTGGTTCGACTGCAGAGGGTCGGGGGTTCGATTCCGGCTCGCACCCCTAAGATTACTTATGTGCGTATCTACGAAGTAATTCAAAGATGTGTGTGAAGTCCCCAATCCGCACTGGGCCCGCGTGGGGACTATAGCCCAAACCCTCTCGTGAAGAAAAGAGACCTGTGCCCAGCAGTGGGACGCAAATAGGCTGTAGTAGTAGTAGTAGTAGTGTAGGTAACTAGGTATGTAATTTAAACTCTCTACACTAAACCTAGAAGGGGAACCTTCATACGATTCAGCGTTACGCCCGAAATAAGTGTTTAATGGTATAATAGATGTCACTGCCTAGGTAAGCAAGAAGCACCCCTGGATTTTGCTCACATACAGAGATTTTCCAATGTATACCTACCTGGCCAGTAAGCAGATTGTCAGTCTATATAATGTCGTTCTTTCTGATCCAATCGAAGCTAATGATATAATGTATAGTGGCTATAAGATCTGTAGACCTCGCACGATTTTTTTTTTCATAAATGCGCTATTTTGAAGAATTTTCTAAAAATTTATTGTCAAAAAAATCATTTTTTTAACCTGTTACTACCTAACGTTACCTAATGTTACCTGCGACCTATAGAGGAGAACAGACATCCGGAAATACGAAAGCATTTTTGCCCAAGTTGAAAAATGTGTGAAACGGTAACGCTTCGCTCACTCAGTCAATTACCTTCTAAGAAAGAACTTCATGAAGACCTTTCTCTTCCAGGTAAACCCGACGCTGACACAAGAAGCCTTAGTGGCATACTGCCAGAAAGAAGGCATAGT
Source organism: Aethes cnicana (assembly GCA_963971205.1). NCBI lineage: Eukaryota > Metazoa > Arthropoda > Insecta > Lepidoptera > Tortricidae > Aethes > Aethes cnicana. The sequence goes on from OZ020292.1 coordinate 8,327,373, forward strand.
GGTCATGGCGCATAGTCCCTTCGGCTTCATGGTCCAAAGGGACTTCATAGCCTCTCCGCCGCCAAAACCCGATGACCCCGAGCTCACCAAAATTGCCAAGAAATACGGGAAGACCACGTTCCAAGTTGTTTTACGGTATTTGGTAAGTATATACACTTAAGTTTCAGAAAATTTCTATAATAGGGATGATGATAACTTTTTTGTCCTTAGTCTATCAGGAAGATTATTGAAAAGTATTGGACACGTATTTTTTCTTTATTCACGTAATCAAACTTATACGGAGATATTATATTGAGTTGAAATGTCGCGTGACGTCACGGTTAGGTACGATTTATACCTAACGGAGACGTAGTTAGCCCCCACTCTCCAACTTTAATGCGTTTTAACTTAGTCATTCTTTATTAATTTGATAAAACTAAAAATACATGTCTAATATTTTTTTATTAACCTGACTGACGGACTAATTAGAATTTCGATTTCTTCACCCTGTCGTCATCCCTATTAAGTAGGTACTTTACGTAGGGTACTTACTGGTCTAATTTCCTATTTACTTCTTGCCACTAGGCGCACCTAAAATATGAAAGAGTAGAGCGTTTGCTTTTAACAGTTGCTTAGCATATTTACTCCTTAGGTACCTATCGCATGCAAATACTTACTCCTGAAAACTAAATTCTATTGTACTTACATTGTGATTTTACCAGCATGGTCTCAACCAAATCGTCGACTACTACTACTACTTACTACAGCCTATTGCGTCCTGCTGGGCACAGGCCTACTCTCATCACGAGAAGGTTCGGGCTATAGTCCCGATGCGGGCCCAGTGCGGATTGGGGAGTTCCACACAACTTTGAATTACTTCGCAGATGCGTGCAGGTTTCCTCACGATGTTTTCCTTCACCGAAAAGCTCAATCGACAAATCGTCGACTGCTGAACAGGAATTAGGATGGAAGTTTATCCCGCTTTTGCTACTTTTCGGTCTACCTATTTCGGATGCCCTTGTGAACTTTAAAATGTCATAAAAAGTAATCCGTCCATATTAATATTAAAGAGTAGCTTATGCCAGCGACTTCATCCGCGTGGAATTCGTTCATAGTTTTCCCGTGGAAACATGAGAGCCGAATTCCACGTGGGCGAAGTCACCGGCAGAAGCGGGCGATATTGTGCATGTTAAAAAATGAAATTCTTTTTATATGAATAAATTACTTACTTAGGCCAAAAAGAAGTAAGGTAAACTTAGAATGACAACCTTCAAACAAATCAGCGTACGCCCGAAATAGTTATGAAATGCGATAATAGATGTCGCTGCCTAGGTAGCCTGCATACAAATTTGAACTCCATTAGCAACACCTAGATGGCGCTGTACAGGCGAAGTATGAAAATTTGAAGCTCCCTGGCCAATTCCGATGTACGCCGTAATGTAAGGAGATTGACAGTCTCATATAATTAGAGATCTTCTACTATCTAAAGTCCTGCGCCTTCACATTTCAAAACGCTTCAATATATTTAAAAAGCACCACCAACACTCTTAACACATGTGTGCGTGCTGAGACAGCCATCAACTATGCGTTGAGAGTGTTGGCGGTGCTTTTTAGGAAGCGTTTTGAAACTTGAAGGCGCGGGACTTTTGATAGTAGAAGATCTCTACCTATAATGTCTCTGCTTAGGCTAGTATGTCGTATTCCCAACAGGTCGACCGTGGCACCTGTCCAGTTCCCAAGTCGTCGAACAAGCAGCGGCAAGCGGAAAACATCGACATTTTCGACTTCAAGCTGACACCCGATGAAATGGCGACCATTGGCAAATTCAACAGCAACGTTCGAGTCATAAACGGCATTTTCTGGTTCGACCACCCCTATTATCCGTTCAATAAGGACTAGTTGATGTCAATTGATCACGTGGCGTTTAGTTATCTTAGTTGTAAATTATAACTGTCTACCGTAAATCCGGCCAAGAAGAGAGTTCCGACCCTTGATTATTTTCAATGTCGTCATTTTCAAACCGTTTCACAGGATAAGCTCTTTTATATGGTAGATTTCAAATACCAATGGACTTCTTAATAATTTTCCTGTAATCTATATGTCAATATCTATTTTCCGTATTTTTTCCAAAATTTTAGGTCCGTTTACCTCTTGAGGTCCGGAACCCTAAAACCGTGAAAGGAACTCTGCTTGCCTGTCTTTTACTTCTTCACGCTTAAACAGCTCGACAGATTTAGATGAAATTTGGTATGTAGACAGTGGAGTTCCGGGAAGGACAAATGCTACTTTTAACCAGAAAAAAAACTAGTTCCAGCAGAAACGCTATAACTGAATTATGTAAGTATTAGTAACAAAACAGTATTTCTAAACTTTAATGATGACAAGAAAATAAAACTCATGAATAATTAATAATAACTGTTTTTTATTTTTAGAGCCTGAGCTTCCTGACCTTGACAATCCTTTCCATTTAACTCTATAATCTTAGATTAACGTGTCTTATGCTATTTTAAATCTATATCACTATTATTAAATGAAATTGAATTAATTAAGCTAAGTATAAAATAAATTCCAACTAAATTAAGTAACGCGTTATGTGCATTTTTTTTCAAACCGCTTTGAAGTGAAAATGGTCTAAGAACAACATTAGGTACTGTTTTATATTTTTTTAACGTAGTTAGGAACTTTCAAAATCTAGTTCTTTCCCAGTATGATTTTGCGGTTTCTTCCTTTTTAGGGCCCTCGCCCACGGTAACTTTTTGTAGCGACGCTGCTGCGCTACACATATAGCTATCCCTTTTACACTTTGATCTACAAAATAATAGCGATATGAGCTGCGGCAGCACTGCTACAAAAAGACGCCGCGGGCGAGGGCCCTAACTTAGGAAATAGAATGGAGTATTGAGCAGGCTGGCAATAATTTAATAGGTAAGTACATTCACATTATGAGATAAATTTGGAAAATTTAAGAGAAAAAATTACTCCTTGACTTCGTGAGTCCTTGTGATCTCAATATTAATCATTATACATACCTACGTACCCTATTAGATCATAGACAAAATGTATTACAAAATGTACAAACAGTCAATCAAAACCAGTGTTATTTCAGCCTAAGTAGGCCTAGGTATTAACGTGAAACTTACGTGAAAGGTGTTAAGGGATCATCTATTAAACATATGTGGATTCGGCGAAAATTCGGGGGTGTGTAATTCTTTTCCGTTGGCTGAGCTAATCCTAAATCAAAAAGCGGCGTGTTATTCCCCCGCCCGCCGATTTTCAAGTGTCATCAGGTGGTAGAGCCGTTAAAAAAAGCTAAACACGCGATAATGGCTGCCCCATAACGTGACATTACTCAATCTCTTTTGGATATAATTATTATCACAGAGCTTAGTCGATGGCCAGTTTCCTGAAGGAGCCGTCGATGCCAAATAGCTCGTCATAGTTGGTAGGTCTGCCCGGTCGTAGGGCTTCGTTGGCCTTCACCGACTCTTGCTCTTTGAACCAGTCGCGGTACTCCTCGAGCTTCTTCGTCCATTGATCTGTGGATAGATAAGAAAAAAAACATTAGTCATCAACATACTTCCATAAATCACTACAAAAAAATCCACCTAATACTATCTACTACTACAGCCTATTTGCGTCCCACTGCTAGGCACAGGCCTCATCATGAGAGGGTTTGCGCTATATAGTAGGTAACCACGCGGGCCCCGGTGCGGATTGGGACTTCATTCACATCTTTGAATTACTTCGCAGATGCGTGCAGGTTTCCTCACGAAGTTTTCCTTCACCGAAAAGCTCATGGTAAATTCAAATTGAACTTCGCACGTAAGTAAACTTAGTGGTGCGAGCGGGAATCGAACCCCCGACGACGCCCCCCTCGGCATGAGAGGCGGTAGGTCGAACCGCTGGGCAATCACGTATAGTATTAGGTAAAAAGCCGCGGCTTTTTACCTAATACTATATATATTATTTAGGAGTAAATCACCACTCAAGAAAGCTCAATATATTGCGTCATTACCACCAGAACGCTGATGATCGTGAGCGGTCATAACTTAGTCAATATTGACCTGCGATGTCGAGTAGCATCGGTGCAAAGGGCGAGTGAGGAGTCACAGGCTGTATTTATTGAGAAAGATAAGGTCAAGATTGTTCAAACAATAAAGTTGTAAACAGTGCCGGATTTACTATATAGCAGGAGGAGCACATGCTACAGGCCCCGCGCTTTCGGCGCACCACACTTTCTGACCGCAAAAAATATCAATTTAGACGGGATTATGCTCCAATATTTTGCCAAATGAATGAAAGGTAAGTACCTAATACCTTTTTTCCCGAAACAATTGAGTTAGTAAAGTCCGGTTCACGTGCACGAAAAATTTCTTAGGTCATTGGTCATCTTATCGCTTATTTACTTGTCTAAGTGTATCTATTTAGTGTGTGTTAAGTATGTGTATTTAGCCTGATTTGGGTTAGCTGGGCTGACAGCTGAGCTGAAAAAAAGAGCCTCTTGACTCAATGGACAAGGATACGCAAAGCTCGACTTAGATGGCGCTGCAAACGCTTGACCCAAACCAAAATCCAAACACTGCAGCTGTCAAATTTTTACGGGTTTTTTTTGTTGAAAATTTTAAGTAGATTTGTTTACAATTGTTAAATATTTACCGCAATTTTAATTTAGGTATAGTTATTTGTGATGAAAATGAAGACATCCCAATGCAATTATACCTGCCCCAGATACAATACCAAGTCTTTCGGAAATACCGTGTCGTCCGTTCTCATTGCATCCTGGAACTGCACAGCGCGGCATTTTTAAATAATTTAAGTAAAGCCAATAACAAAATAATTAGCCAATATTTCTCTATGTAACTGACACATGGTTTGGGTCAAGCTAGGCTGGCTCTGAATCTGAATCTAGCTAGCAAGGATTGCAGCGCTCCTAGTGGCCAAATTATGCAGATTTCTTGTCTATTTGCTACGGGCCCCGCGCTAGCTTAATCCGGCACTGGTTTTAAACAATAGGTACTGACCATGTAAAACGTCCATGCTATGGCATTGACCGCCGTATTCTACGGGGAGCATCTCTTGCGGCACATGCTTGTACAGAGACTTGGCGTCCTTGTGGATGTAGATCTATCGACAAAAAAAAACAATTTGTACCGTGGATATAGTTCGTGGGCAATAATTCCTCCTAACGACAATGAATTTCGCGTGGCGACGACGGACGTTATTCCAATGAACTAAAAAAACAAGTATAGGTAAAGTCAGCATGCAATCAAGTGTTGATTTTAATCGAAAATTTATTTTCCATCATCTCCTCTTACCAAATATCCCACATTACGAGTAGGTACAACGCGTTCCTTTCTTCAATTTCTGTACCAACCATCATCCCAGAGTTCAATGTTCCACCTTTTCAAAAAATTCATCCGAAACTACCCTAAACTAATGGACCTTTTGAAATGCTGCTTTATGAAATTACAATCACAGTTTCTGTAAAAGCCATTGATCTATTATAAGAAATTTTTATTTCGATTTTCTGAATGGGATAAATACCTTCAAAAGTACTTTTAAATTGTCATTTTCAGTTTTCGCGCTAAAAAGCTAGCCGCCATGTTTGCTTGGTCTGTGACGTCACTGGGATAGTAAATATAAGTACATAGTAACCAAACAAGTGAAATCAAAACTTAAAACGGTTACAGGTTTACACAACTTAGAAGGAGTGTGGATTAAGCGAAAATAGACTCTGCGTCAACGGCTTAAGTGCTTCACCGCGCGCCTTCTAACTTGTGTCGTGCTATAGTCGTAAACGAAAACGTCACTTCGACTGTAAACAACAACAAGTGACGTCACAGCAGCTAACAATATGGCGCCTACCGTTTTGAGACAGATTAAATAATTACATTTTATAAATGTAATTATAAAATTATTCATGCATTTTTATGATTGAAAGTCGATGTCTTGGGTAGCATTTTTATATAATCTATCATAAATCAGTACTTCCCGATTTTTCCATAAATGGTGTATAAATACCCTTTACGTCACACCAGGCCGAAAAGCGTGATTTACCGCCCTTGGACGCTACGAAAAATCCCTCTTCACGGCCAGGTGGTGACGTAAAATCGTATACTAACCACGGGCGGTCGTAAAGAAATCCTCAGACCGCTAGATTATAGCCCTCGCCTCCGGCTCGGGCCTCAATTACCCGCGATCTGAGACTTTCTTTACTTGACCGCCCTAGGTGTGTAAGTAATGTACTAATTGTGTATAAGATGCAGCTCTGCCTATACATGGAAGAAGGATAAACGGACAGAGATAAATTTATTTATGAAAAGTGTTCTTACTCTTTTCCTGATCTTTTCTTTGAGGAAAGGCTTGACGAAGTTGACGAACCGCTCGACAATGGGCGATGTATTGATGATGTGGATCTCCTTCAGCTTCACCGGATAAGCTTCCTGAAATTACAATAACATCTTGAAAACTTCACATTCCGTCACAGGGCGGACACGGCCTATAAAAGCACGATTTCGAATACAATTCGAATGAAGTGTCAATGTTTGCGTGCGAGGACGTCTGTACACTTGTAAATGTGTGTGTACCACTACGCAGGCCATTGATTCACTCTCCATCTCCGGATGAAACAGGGCGAGTTGGGCGCAAGTTACGCGCCGGCTAGATTCAGGCGGGTGATTCCGTGGCCATTCTCTATGTAGTACTATTAAATATTCTGTGATTCGGTGTCAACGCGTCTTTCGAACGAAATAGAGACATACAGTTCCCAGCCGACGATAAAGAATACACATCGGTCTTTGGAAAGAGACGATTGGCCATTTACGCTGACTTCCAGACACTGTCGACCGTCCATGACAATCATCATATTTATCAACAGGTTTGGCTCAGTTGGTAGCTTAGTGACCCTGCCCACTGTTCCGACTGTCGCGGGTTCGAGTCCCGCTCGGGGCAAACTTTGTCTGATGAACACAAATGTTTGTACTCGAGTCATGGATGTTAGTATTTATATATGTATGCATCTAATATATAAAATTCTCGTGTCACAGTGTTTGTAACCAAACTCCTCCGAAACGGCTCGACCGATTCTTAAGAAATTTGGAGTGTATGTTCAGTAGGTCTGAGAAAAGGACGTAAGCTATTTTTAATGCAAAAAAAATATCTAGGGCGGTACGAAGTCCGCGTGGTCAGCTAGTTTCTCTATAAAAGTATTTATATCGTTGCCCAGCACCCATAGTACAAGCTTTGCTTATTTTGGGGCTAGGTCAATTTGTGTGAAATGTTTCAAGATTTATTCATTTATTTTACTTATTTTCATTAAGTGTCTTTTCTTTTCATAACAGATAAATAAATAATGCACTATGGCCTTTATAGTTCAGGTCAAAGTCGACAAATCGTTACAGGTTTACACAACTTAGAAGGCGCGTGGATTAAGCAAAAATGGACTCTGTTTCAACGGCTTAAGAGCTTCGTCACGCGCCTTCTATGTTGTGTCATGCTGTACCATGCAGACCATCACCGACTGATAAACGTGACAAGAGTGTGAAAACGTAACGTGACATAGGTAGTGTGTGACGACGCTCTACGAAACCGAAATTAGCTGGGGCGTAGTCGGGGTTTCAATTCCGGCTCGCACCTCTAAGTTTACTTACGAGTATATGCGAAATTCAATTTGAATTTACCACTGAGCTTTTCGGTGAAGGAAAACATCGTGAGGAAACCTGCACGCATCTGCGAAGCAATTTAAAGATGTGTGCAAGGTCCCCAATCCGCACTGGGCTCGCGTGGGGACTATCCCAAACCCTCTCGTGATGAGAGGAGGCCTGTGCCCAGCAGTGGGACGCTAATAGGCTGTAGTAGTAGTAGTAGTATATTCGAAGTCTTTAAATAGGGATCTCCCTGTTCCCTATAGGATCGCTCACGCGTCGCGTGAACTTTAAGCAGCTGGATTTGACCAGTTCAACTTGACGCGTGAGCGATCCTATAGGGAACAGGGAGATCCCTATTTAAAACTTCGAATATAGCCCCTGACTCCCTTTCCAAGACCAATAATATGTGCATTGTTTGTCACCGAGATTCGTAATAGATCCTAGAATAAAATTTAACGAAATTTAATTTACCTACACAATTTCGTATTGTGCTTGTTATTGCAATTATTGGTTTACTAGCTTCTGCCCGTGACTTCGTCCGCGATGAACTATGCGTTTTTTCGGAAAAAAAGTAGCCTGTCCTTTCTCGGGACTCCAACTATCTTCATACCAAATTTCATCAAAATCGGTTCAGTAGTTTTCACGTGATACGCGGTCAAATAAACAGATAAACAGACAAAAATTCTAAAAACTGTTGGAATGTGTTCTGTTATCGATTATCCCCATGCCAACTTTTTTTCGAATATCTCCCATGTATAGACTTTCGACCCTCTAAATTTATTATATGATATTATAGATTATAGATAGAAGATAGAATATGGTTGTGGTAGTGAGCTCTCGATTGCAACTTGCCTCTTGCTAAGCTAAATTGTTCATAGGTAAGAAACGCAATTTGATCGGCTGGATAGATATCCAAATATAAATGAGCCAACCGTGTAATTTCCTTACAAGATTGCCGCGGAATCCCTTGATATTATTTAAACGCGAAGCAGTTGAATATATTTTTAGACTATCAAGCGCAAGCGCATGCATATTGCATTTAAATGAGAACGTTGTGGGTTGCTAATCAGGCCGTGGCGAGCGAATCATGGAAATTGTACAATTAGGGATATTGTACAATTTTAAATTTCCATGTTTTGCCTCATAAATTTGACCACGAATAGGCAATGTTAAAGGCGTTTGAAAATGCAGCTCTCCTAGACCATCCATGACTTATTAAAGCAGTTGAAAAATATATTTTTTTAGGTCGGTACCTACTCATTTAAATAACAAACAGCGTCAAAAGAACCGACCTAATGTTATTTACAAAATAATAATAATAATACAGCCGCATATTGTACTGCGAGGACAGATCTCCACAGTTGCGGCCATCTCACATTTCTAGTAAAAGGTACCAATAGCCTCTTCATGTCGGCTTCGGCCCCATGAATGCTTAATGTCCGGGTCCCCATGACATAGACATAGACATTTATTTCTCAATATCAAATTACAGCATATTTTACATGTCAAAATAAGAGAATTTCACATTGAGATCGTCAGAAAGAATACAAAATAAAAATATAATGAAAATCAGGAATAAAATATTTCACCGTTAGGATCGTCTTTTCATACAAAAATAAGAAATAATTGGCCCGTGACATGAAAATGTACCAACAAATAATAATAATAATAATAACAACCGACTTCAAAGTAGAGGTAGATAGATTTCTAATCAAACGGAGTGAATGTAACATTACTTATTTTTACAAATGTTACATAAATGACGACAAATTGCATTCTTGGTGAAGAGTTTACGTTATGGTCAATTGAGAGAACGTCTGGTCTTGTCAGTATGGGAACCTTATGAAGTTGAGATTTTTAACTAAGCTAGATAGACTTTCTAGCATCTAGCGTAGTCGGATCCACTACTTACACTACTTAAAGGTTAGCCGGAATTAGGGATAAGCTCGCTTTTGTACATGTGTCTCTTCTCTGTATTGAAAATTGTATGTATTTGTGTGTTTTTATTCTGTGCAATAAAGTGTTACCCATACAGCCATTTCAAGTAGCAGTTACGACATAAGTCGTAACATATTGTGCCATAACGTAAAATTTTTGTAACATTGTTCTGGAACATTACGTTATCGTGTCGATCCATGTTTCGACACCGTTTAGAAAAGTGGGGAATAATCGTAACAATTTTTCCACCACACTGCGCCGGCGCAGCGTCGACACATCTCGACTTATTTGTGCTCACTTCTAAGACGTTATTCATTCATTCATTCGTAATTCCATTCCATTCTACTACATGCTGCAACCAAAATCCACACAGTAACTAAGTTTAGTAAAAGTTACGAAACTGTTACTAAATATGCGACGGAAAATGGTTGTATGGGTACTTACTTACTCACTTTCTATAACTGTCTGTGTCTATATGTATTGTATAGTATCATCGGGTACGCAAATTCTAAGTCGCAAAAGAAGTTCGCGGGCATCGGCTAATGTCAAATAAAATTCCCACCTGTACACAAATCATGAACTTCTTGATGATTGTGGGCGACAGCCTCGCCAGCAGACTGGGTCCGAGAACCTCCGCGTCCAGCACGTAAACGTCCCCAGCGATCCCAATCTTCTCCTCCGTCAGCCTCACGTCCCCAATCATTAGGGCTAGTTTCAGCGAATCCGTGATCTCTTGGGACTCCATGGTCGGGTGGGTTCCTGAAAAGAGGAGACATCTGATTATAATCGTTAGGCAGTAAAATATTTATTTATTTATCGTAAAATAAAATAAAAAGCTTAAAATAAACTAATTAAACTACACTACAACTAACAATGGTAAACAACTAAATTAAAAAAATTAAATTATCTAAAAAGGGTCCTTGCGGCATTGTTCCGAGGAGGCATTTCCTCGCTGGATAGCTATGCTAATCCGTTGAGCGAGGCGGCTGCCAGCTCTTCGGTCCCCCGTTACGTCGACCAGCCTCTCACTTACATCTTTGGAGAGGGTAAGAGCGCCTGGACCCCACGGACCCAAGGTCTCGACACCGAAAACCACAAAATGATAACCGGTGCCGAGACCTCTGTACTTATTAACTTTTGCTTTTTCGGCCGCCTCAGCCGCCGCGCCGGCTGCCTGAGTTGCTCCATGGAGATGAGTCGGAGCCAGTGTGTCAACACAGGTGGCATCCCACACCAGTACACCTCCCATCTTTAGGCTAAACATGACAGTATTTTCGATATCGTAAGGCCATTTGTCCCGTCAAAACCGGCGTGCGGTGGACACACGGCCGTAGTACCTAAATGTATGCATCGCTAAATCGGCGCCGTCATCTCGATGTCCGTGACGTCCCGGTGACGGTTATTCAGATTCGGAGCGGAGGTAGTGACGAATACTATGTTCTCTTTGTAAATAAACTTACTTAGTTACTAGGCGAAGTCTTTCTTCTATATATGCTAGGTAGTTTGTTACATGGCCAGTTAGGAACGTAATGTTCCTGACTGATGTGTTATAGGAATATAATGTGTGAAAATGTGTAATGTTCTGTAATGTTTAATCCCGACGATAAAAGGTAGGAGTGGCAATAAGCCTGCATTAGTGTGTCTGTGTATCTGGTCTGTGATTATGGTAAATTACCGGCTCTCTTAAAACATGTCGGTTTTTTATTTATTTTCAATTATTTAGAATTGGGTTGTACGAGTATACCCAGGTTGGGTTGTATGTGTGCTTAATGAAAAACAAGAAACATAAATTAAAACTAAAAGGTGATCAGATGGATTAATCGATTTTTTGAAAATTTTTAGCGGAATAGCGCCTATTATACACATATATATATTATATCTAAAATCTTAAGATAGGCATTCCTCAAGGTCCACCACAAAAACCGGTCAAAATGTTTTAATTCTGATCATAAATATTAATAAGATTAATATTTCATTGTACCTACTGACCTATCCTAATAAAACAAAATTAAACAGACCTTAGGGTTTTGACATTTAAAGATTAAAGAATTATCTCATTGTCTATTTATTTACCTAAGTATTGGATAAAATAGAGAATGACATTGGCTCTGTCTGTCAGTACTTCTACAGTTTTGGACCTCACACAAGTTACCTTTGCCTTTTCAGACGATTGCTTCTTTGCAAGCTTGGATCAATCACAACGTGAAAATAATTAAGCATGTTAGTCGGGTTGATTCAAGCACAGTTGACGGACTCATGATCGTTAAATATAGCTGTGATTTTATGCCATAGTAAATTATTGAACGAGCGATGCTTACTTAGTTAACGAACGGTTTGAATCTACCATGGTTTGAATGACAATAACTATAAAGGATTTAAGAAATAATATATAAGAAATATATATAAGAAATAAGATGGAGGCCATCTCCATATTTTTTTTTCTAGACCCTTGGAGAATACATCTCTAAGATCTTAGATTTAAGTTTAAGTTAGGGACTATACATCCCTTCAATGTAATTTTAGTACGTACCTACTTATATGTATCTTTTATACATATAATATAATGTAAATTTTGTAACTAAGTGGAAATTTTGAAAAAGGCCTTCTGATTGAGTGTGTTGCGGCGCTTCTTCTCAAGCAATGGGTCTAGGAAGCACTGGTAAATACTTTTTCTGACGTGTAAAAGTAAGTGGCCAATTTGCTGAATAAATGATTGAATTTGAATTTGAAAAACCCACCCTTAGTATCGGCCAAAAATGCAAAATCTCACCTCTAATGACTGTGACTCTTCTTCCATTTGGCGTCAATCCTGGTAGAACAGGTCCTTGTCTGGAATGTAAAACACAAAGTTACATTTAAAGTTCTACAAAAAATTCTGTATTCTTGATCATAATTATTCAGATGCCCATATCCATTAGCCATAGTCATATGGTAAACTCGCGATTCACTGAAACACACATCGAGTTTTACAGTTCCAATGCCAATGACCCAAAAATACGTTAACCATACTTCTGTTTCTGACTCATTCGTCATTTTAAGTAACTTACATAATCTAAATAGCTTTTAATTTGAATTATGTACTACTTAGAAGAGTTCCGCGGTATACCTACTTAACTAGGATTATACGGTATTGATAATCACGGAAGATGATCATTTTCCTCTTCTGTTACCTTATTCTCGGTGTTAACAAAAACTTTCAATGAGTTCCATAGATGCCATGTCAATATTGGTACAGTATCTGCGCACATCGTCCAGCCTTGACCAAAGGTTGTGTTCAAAAGAACCTCCGCTATCTGGTTATTGGCATTTAAGTTTATCTAATTACTTAGTAAGAAGAATGCTAAAAAATACCATAGTATTCATTCGTAGGTAGTCCTACGGTAAACATGTCAATGAGGACTTCCAAAAGTCAAGGTTCTTTATTTAATTACTTATTTATACCTGGGTAACCGAACTTTGTTTGTGTGAAAATAGCTAAAAAGTAGTTATCCTGTATGAGACCCGCTGGATCGTTTTTTCGCCCCCGTAAAACCCTATACCTACTGTAAGTTTCGTCCGTTGGAGCCGTTTTTGAGATAGCTAGAATAAGTAGATACATTTTATGATAGTGTTTATGGAGTAATAGCGTTTTCTCGCGCGAATTCGCTACCTTCTAACAGGCATCGGCACGGAACTTGGCCGGTGGATTCGACGCGCAGAAGTGGGAAATAAGGTTTCATCTCTTTGCCGTGCGCGCACGCTTATGTGGTCCTTCAGTCGTAAATATGCGCAGAAATCCCCTCTACTTTCGGTCACCGCTCAAGATCTGTGCCGGGGGTTGTGTACTACCTACATATACATTTGAGTCGCTTGATGCTCCGCCCAAGCTTGCCCAACGCGTATCCCCATTCCTGAAAGAGAGCTTCGCTTTTTGTGCTTTGACACCAGGGGCTCTATACGAAGCGTTACGTTAGGGATGTGATATGTGATCGTTCGTATTCCTTAGTAAGAGTACATCTTCTACCTATTCAGTGATATGTATCAGTAATATACCATCTTGCTAAATAGTCCTGTATTTTTACTTCTTCTATTCGAAAAACAGTATTTTGTTGCAAGTTAAGAGGGAGCAAAATGCAATTTTGCTTGCTGTCCATTTCTGCCCCGCTAAGGGGGAGCAAAATACTATTATTATATGTTCATAGGAAGAGTGAAAAGCAGAGTATACAGCACGGTAGAAAAATTAATTACACCTTGGGTGACTCGCTCCGCTGGGGATTATATTCTGGAATGTTTCGCGTTGCTCTGGATTCAATCCGTCACCCGCGGTAAAAACAATTTTGCTACCGCCTAGTCATACCATCTCCTATTTTTTTTTAATGAAGACACTAGCTCCTTATGTACCGTTTCGAATAGACTCAGCAATCCAAGGGTCACCTTTTGACTCACATTTTGGCACCCATCAGCTCCTTCAGGGCTGGGTGCGTGGCGTCCCGATTCGTGAACAGCTCCGGGCAGGCGCCCCTCATGGTGAAGTACATGTCCAGCTTCTTTTTGCACTTCTCCAGCGAGAAGCTACTGCCTCGCAGGAACGTAATCAGGCACTGGTAGTCTGGAAAGAAGATTTGACTTTAATAATGTGGAAGCTGATATAGCTGTGGCTCTAGTGAAAAGGGGTTTAACTCTAAAAACACCATTTTACAGGAGAGGAGAAAAATCGTTGGCGAAATTTATTCATTATTCTTTAGCCTCATGCGTCTTAACTAATACAGTTAGAAATTAATTTTAAATGCAGTTTTTGTATAAAAAATAGCTTCTTTCGTAGAGCATTGGTCTTTATTACCTAAATGTTATAGTTTAAAAAAAATTGACTTATATCCACTGCAAAAAATGTTTTTGGAGGATATAAATTTAGTTATACCTCTTTTCACGAGTTTTTACTAAAGTGCAAAAAGATACCTATTATAATTAATTTATCAATATATCGTTTTATAGCAATATTTTACATAAGTAATATAGGTAAGTTGTTCTTTCCTAATGAATATCTTATATTTGGCATACACGTTTGTGGTGTAATCAAAAAAATATGTACTTTTATCTATTTGCACAAAATATGTATCGGGACTAAGTCGATTTATGTCACTGTATTTCCAAGTTGTATCGTAATTTTAAGGCAGACACTGAAGTAAAAGTCGTTTATTAGAGAACATTGAAACATTTCAGTTTCAATAAGAAATAAAAATATATATTCAAGAACGCAGAAAAGTACCTGATCTTTATTTCCATGTCTAGCGTATCACACTTTACAAGTGTCAAGGTACGGTTTTTTGAAAGACAGTTTTTGGCTTTTAAAAACCCAGCTGTAAAAAGTTAATCAAACTGGATTTTCAGTGACTTCTCTATATGCGTTATACATATCAGCCAAGCACAGGTCCGCACCTAAAACACAGGCCAAAAACTTCTTTTTTGACTTAGACCTTAATAATGACTTTCGAAGGCCGAAAACGATAGAATATGCTGTTGTACGGATTCAAGTCTCTAGTCGCTAATCTTTGCAGCACTGGGTTGGCCACCTAGAGGTGGTTAGTGAAGGACTCGTTCCTGAATCTCTTAGAAGAGATTCAGGAACGAGTCCTTCACTAACCTTCAGTTTTTTGGCTACAAGTTGCACGAACTTTGGCGTTTCATCAAAGGTTTTTAAGAAATTACAAAGTCTGTAAGACTGTCTGCAATCTTAAATAATACGAGTTGGCAAACGGACGAATTTTATTTCTATTTATTTTCCGTGTCTTTTTAGTTTCTAATACAACCAGGTTGGCCATGAATTTCACTCTCTTATTGTAATCCCCTAAATTCCAGTAACAATCAAGATTTTTTTTTTCTGAAGTTTTCTGGTTATTAAAGCACATTTCATTCTGCAATCCCCAAGCATTCTCATTTCCCTTTTCTTTACTTGTTTGCCTTTTTAATATTGTAATTCTTCGCCAAATTTCTTCTTTTCTTTCTATCTTCTAGTTCCTGTCTTTTTTCCTTTTCACTTTTCCTTGGCTTACGTTTAGGCCCTTCTTACGGAATAGACAGCATAGAAGAATTGGAGAAAACTGTGAGCAATTTTTTAACGGATGCGGACAGTCGTTTTTGATTTGTTATGATATACTTTCTACAGTAATAGACTCTTTACCGTGCTTTTTATAAACTTCTCTGATAGTAGCGACGATTATACCATCCTAAACAGAAAACGTTTTGTTCTTAATTGGAAAAAAGCTCAAAAGTCCCTAAAAACTCAGATTCGTCTCATACCATTAGAGATTTATTTTAAACATAAGAGTCGACGTGCCATGTTTCTTACTAGATCAACATTCTATTATTTACATTAAATGTATAGCAGTTACAAGTTGAAACTAGTTTCGTGTAAAATGATCTATCTTATTTTGTATCTAACTAGTATAGAACTTTTCATCGCATTGTTAAAATAAAATCGTGAAAAGGGATACAACTCATCCGTATAATTCGTCGACCTCTGCCGTACACGCGCACACCTTATTCTCGCCACCATGCCCAAGCCGCCCAGGAACGACGGCCCGCGGGCGCGGGGCGTCGGTGCCCCCGCGCAGCGCCCCCCACATCAGTCGGCGAGACTTATATCGTTTTACACTTAATATTAATTACCTACGGATAAGTTCATGTTGACTTATATCATTTTTCACATTGTTTTTGTTGAGTACGAAAAGGAGTTTATAAACTTATATCTCTTTACACTTAATTATAATGAATATGTTGTTGTGATTATTGATTTATATAGACTTGATCCTTAAATGATGTATTTTTATAGGTGAAAACTGATTTAACTAGACGTGAATCTTTGATCACCAATCATTTTCTAGGGATACAAAATGGGATAACTCCGTACACACAAAAAAGATAAGCAAATCACAAAAGTAACTTGATTTAAATCTTTTTTCACGATGGAACGATATGTTTTAATTGTTGATAAGAATAGATGTCGACATATACCCCACATGTCATGACAAATTGTCTTAGTTATATCATTTTGCACAACTGTAACTTTTTTATTTAGTAAGATAGCTAAATTTCGATAAGACGTACTTACGCGTTATTTTTTTCTAAGAATTATGTATATAAAACCCATTTTTGACATAAATCGACTTATACCCCTTTTCACTAGAGCCACAGTAGGTTTCCAAAGAACAATCTTGTTCTATATCTATGTCTTCCGCCTTCTCTCTCACTTTCTCTACATTAATTTTCTCTTTTTCTCTCTTCATATTAAAATTAAAACATATCTGAACAAACTCCTCTAAACTAAAAAAAATGGAGTTACGAATGTTACAAGACACTGCAGATAGGTTGGTATTGCGATGCTCAGGGGTGGTCGTAGTTTCTGGTAGCCACACTATACTTGTACGTTAGCTGACATATCTTTGAAATTGGGTTTTTGGTTTTAGAATTTATCTAGAGTTTTTTTTAAATGAGTTGTTTTAATAGAGTCGATTTGAGGGAGGGCCTAGGATATAAGCAGGTGGCGTTCTGCCTGCCTAACCCGACGGGTAACAGGCGTGACTTTATGTATGTATTTTTTAATAACCTGATGGCCACATAATGTGAACAAAAACGAAGCAAGTATTCATGCAAAAATTTTGACGAAGTTTTGTGCCTCCTGTAAAACTTGACCAAATTGTGGGTTGCGAATTTAGCCGACGATAATAAATGTATTCTCATACTCATACTCATATAGTTTATTTGCTTTACACATGTCATAGTTACAGGGACATAAGAGGATATACTACCGCCCGTAACTCCATACAAACGTAGTTCCGTTTTTTTTTATATTCAGTAGTAGGTACCAAAGTTGCTAAGGATCCTGTTAAACATTCGATTGTGTTGACCACCAAATATTGACTGTCAGTTGAAATGGCTTGATTAAACAATCGTATTATCGTAGAGGTACCACCTGACCTTCGGCAAGTCGAGGATTCACATAGTTGCGTCATTTTATCTTGCGCTAATCATTTTAGACTTTGACAAAAAACAATGGAGGTGTCAAAGTAAGCATTTTTAAAGCTTTGTAAGTTATTGTACGCCTACGATCAAACAATCCTGTAGGTTCATTAAAATAAAGTAGTACCGGAAGTAAAGTTTATACCGGAACCAAAAAGCACGATTTCAAACACAATTCGAATGAAGTGTCAATGTTTGCATGCGAGGACGTCTGTACTCTTGTAAATGTGTGTGTACCAGTAGTACCAGTACGCGGGCCAACGAATCACTCAGCATCTCCGGATGAAACAAATGACGGTAAGGCGAGTCGGGCGCGAGTTGCGCGCGGGCTAGATTCAGGCGGGTGATTCCATAGCCATTCTGTACGTATTTAGTCTACCCCTACCCCTTGTCACAGAATATTTAATAGTACGTAATATTTAAACGTTACATAGGGGAATGGAATGTGTCTATCCCTCCATCAAAGCGTCACGGAAAACCAAGTATTTACTTAATCATTACCATATGGTATTGTCAAATCCCAAGTTCTTAACAGCCTCTGAGAAAACGGCGCTGCCAAGCAGACAATGTAGGTAGGTACAGATTTTAGACCGGAAAACGTTTAGACGCTTGCTGCATTAATTTAGTTCTAATTTCTGTAACAATAAGGTGTGAAGGTAAATATTGCACTTAAAGCGCCCCACGAAGGCCGACCACGGCAAATTTGCGGTGTTACCCAATTCAGAATCATCACGACTGATTGCTGCAATGGGATGTCACTGTTACAGACAATTACCGTGGATGTTTACAAAAGGTTACTTAATTCTATTTTACAGTGGGGAATGTAAAGAACTTTTTGAATTGGTGCCACTGGTCGACCGATGTGATGTGATTCGCGTTCTTTCCCACCAAGAACCTATACGATTTGATTTGATTGCCTAAGCTGTGGAAAATTCGTCCTGAGGGTTAATCATGATGGTGGTTGTTTTGGTATCCCCGAGACCACCCGTTGTTTTCTGGATGAAAATTAACCTCATGTGCGCTACAGCTATCGGCACTGAACTTGAGCGGTGGCCTTCGATGCGCAGAAGTCGAAAATTAGGTCTCATCAGCAGAGGGGCCCGAGACGCAGCGGGCACTTAGTCGTGCGCGCACGCTTATTGGCCTTCCAGTCGTAAACATGAGCAGAAAGCCCCTCTACTTTCGCTCACCGCTCAAGATCCATGTACTTGTCATGAAAGTGGTCATTATGAAGTAATAAGTAGTACCTTAGGAGGCTGACATAATAATATCTAAGCGCCCTATTGTTACAATAATTTTTCAAGGAATTGAATAGGTACTATTTATTATTCTTTGCAGTAAAAAGTAGCAAACATCTTAACAAAAATTGCACCATTTTATATTATTTTATTAAGATATTTTATATTACTTTATAGTACTTACTGTAACCTCAAGTATGTGAGGTGGAGCTTGATAGTATCATTAATTGAAAAAACCTAACAGATAATATTTACCAACATAAAGATCTAAACTTTATCGTACTTAGATGTAAGCTAAGCATACCTAAGATGAATCAAATTTGAATTCTAACAATATGAACGAATTTAGAAAAAGTAGAGTCATATCGTTAAAAATCATTTAACAAATTCTTATTTAATTGGATACACAATATACTGAGTTCATTTTTAATACCCCACTTTTGACAATAGAAGACAATAATGACAAACTAATGGATGTGATGGAATCAAGACACGTGAAAACAAAAACTAGTATGACACCTAAATTATAATTTAAATTGTAGTTCTAACTATCAACAAGATAAAACAAAAGATCATCCACAAAATGCAGGTGCACAACTTGTGTTTAACACAGAACTTTTCAGAATGGAGAAGTGTATATTCTGAATGGATCAAATGGAGAATCATGTAGCGACTCCTTTAAAAACAAAGGAAGGATACGTCTGGGAGGACATCATTATCACTTGGGAAGCCAGTTAGTTAAAACAGGCACCTACTGAACTTGACGCAAACGACGTAAAATACTAACCTAGTAAACTGTGATACACGCTCTGTACTGACACAATATCGAAATCAAACTAGCATTGAGTACTACGGAAGAAAAAATCAACGTTAAGATCAAGGAGTATTTAAGGTGTGACCAAACATTTGAATTCACAATGTGGGCAGTTCTCATTAGTGACGGTGAAGGATACAAAAGCCCAAACCAATGATTTTTCTGCATCAAAATATTTTTAGCTAGATATTTCTGATACGATTTTTTTTCTGGCGTTGATTATGTTGAACCTAATGAGATTCACCATAGCAAATAATACAAGTGAATCAACAAACGGAATACGCAATAGAGAGAACACAAAAACTCTGTGAATTGCTCTCAAGGTTTTCCGTCAAATTTGATCTTGGTGCGTCCGATCGCACGAGCTTGTGGCTTGCGAAATAGTGTGGGTTGAATCGCATCTAAAGGCCTAGGTCAAGGCCTTACCTATTTGATTTTCCGAAATTGGTTTTGTTTTGTTGCTCTTGCACGATTTATTTTATTCATTGAATTGGCAAGGAAGACGTTCGTGCGAGAATCTAATGCATAGAGTAATAAGTAGTCCCCGTTTTCTCCCATTAAATTTGATAAATTATCGGTATTATTTCAAAAGTCTAAAACCATGAAAATAAAGCGACTACAGGTGACTCTGGCATGTTTTCTGTTCCGTTTCTTCCACTTTAGGCGATCTTGTGCCCGATTCATTCAGACCCGACTCCCGACTTCCGTCTAAGTCTGCTGTTCCTCTAGTTGCCCTGAGCCTCTATTTGAGAACACATCTCGGCCAAGAAATTATTGTCTATCCTCCCAATGTGCCTTGCCCATGTATTTTATGATGGCCGATGGGGCCGGAAAGTTCTCGAGTGGCGTTCGTAGGCCTCCAACAAGATGGAGCGACGACCTCGTGAAGGTCGCGGGAAACCGGTGGAAGCAGTGGATGTATTTTATGGAATTACTTGGCAAATGAACACATAGGCTACCTATGCCCACTTTATATCGCAACGATATCTATGAAGTGCTATTTTAAGGGTTCCGAACCTCAAGAGGTAAAAACAGATATCATATAAAAGAGCTTATCCTCTGAAACGGTTTGAAAATGACGTCTTTGAAAATAATCAAGGGTCGGAACGGAACCCTCTCCACGCAAGTTTAACCCGCTTCTTGGCCTGTTTTATTTCATTATTATTTCTCGTTTAGCTTAAGTCTACGTATTCATGACTAGAATTAACAAGTGCCAATACGTCATATAAATATGTATATCGTATTTTGGTCTCCGCGGATTCACGAACACTTTTTTTATACTATAGGGGGGCAAACGAGCAGACGAGCTACTTGATGGGAGGTAGTCATCGTCGCCCATGGACAAGTGCAACTTACACGTTCTCGGAAGAAAAGAACGCGAAGCCCGAACGTTTTTGGGTTGCCAGGCGTCCAGCAACACGTGGGGGTGGGGACACTTACCCCAGTCATCGGGCAGGTGCGGTTGCTTCCTCAGCCATTCCCTGATAGAGTCCACATCCTTATCGCTAGTGGCCAGGTCTTCGTTCAGCTCCGCGCGGATTTTCCTAGACATCTCAGCCGTCGGCTGCTCCAGGAGTTCCGACTTCAGTTTCATCGTGGGCTGCAAAGAAATATTAATGTTTCTTTATTGCTATAGATATACAAACGAGAATAGCTTTTATACTCGTATAATGATGATAGTGTTACATCTCGTAACAGTTTCCAACGAATTAAGTACAGGCATATCGGCACGGATCTTGAGCGGTGGCCTTCGATGCGCAGAAGTCGAAAATAAGGTCTCATCGGCAGAGGGGCGCGGGACGCAGCGGGCGCTTTGTCGTGCGCGCACACTTATTAGCCCTTCAGTCGTAGGTACCCATGCGCAGAAATCCCCTCTACTTTCACTCACCGCTCAAGATATGTGCCGCGACCTGTAGGCCAAGAACACAACTCCCATTGGAACCCTCTGTCAATTTAAATTCGAATTTGTTTTACCTTGAAAGTTACTTTTATTGTTACCATGTTACTTTTTATTCAGTAGTCTTGACTAATAATAAAGTCTGTAGAAGAAGTCGCGTCTGAAACTTGAAAATTAAAAGAAACTATCAATTCGAGGGGACTATATAAACTATACTGAACACCAAATAGCGATTTTTAGAAAAAAAATGTCTGTATGTATGTCTGTATTTAACTCGAAAACTACTTACTGGATTGCAACAAAATTTGGTATGGGGGTAGTTTGTAACAGTGGTTAACATATAGGATACTTTTCATCCCGGAAAAATGCATAGTTCCCGCGGGAATGCTAATAACGAATTCCACGCCGGTGAAGTCGCGGGCAGAAGCTAGTTTAAAATGTTTGAATTAATTGTAGGTACTATAATTTCCGACCTTGTAAAGGTCGCGGGAACGCGGTGGATGCGAGTGGCACAGGACCGATCTGAGTGGCGCGCCTTGGGGGAGGCCTATGTCCAGCAGTGGACGTCTATTGGCTGAAATGATGATGATGATGACTATAATTTCACATTGAATGAATTTACCACTGAGCTTTTCGGTGAAGGAAAACATCGTGAGGAAACCTGCACTCATCTGCGAAATAATTTAAAGATGTATGTGAAGTCCCCAATGGGACTGGGCCCGCGTGGGGACTATAGCGCAACCCTCTCGTGATGAGAGGAGGCCGTGCCCAGCAGTGGGACGCTAATAGGCTGAAGTAGTAGTAGTACTATAATTTACCATGTAGTGGGTATACCTACATAGATTAAAGGATACGATGTCTCCATTCAAACTATTTTCGAATTTTTAAGCTTGCACTGTGTTTTCCGTGGGGTAGGGGATGTTCCTAATCAATTAAATAAAAACATATTGAAGTGTGAATGTAATGTAAAAACTTTCACTGATCACAGTAAGTAAAGTAAATGCGGATACGTTCACATGACACAGAGAACTTGACTGTAGGCCGCATACACGTAATAAATAAATTAAATAGAAATTAAAACTGTGAATGCAGATAACACTATTTTGTATGTTTTAACTACACGAAAAGAACTTCAGCCAATCCGTAGATAAAGTACCTACCTATTTCTAAAGACTTGCGTTTAATTTTGTGTTAAATGAATTTTAATTGAATTTTAATTTAAATTTTTAATAGGGTGTGTCAATCCGATTCCAACCATAAAACTGTACTTGCCGATTTGATTGCATTTCTTCGTCATTGTTTCACGAAAGATAACATTGTAACTGTTAGCCCAAACACACTTAAAGTCGTAACAAACGTTTTTACCCGACTGCGCTAGAAGGAAGGTTATGTTTTTCGATTGTATGTATGTAAGTATGTGTCGCGTTAATGGCACATTATATATTTTTGTAATCCGTTCATTAAACTCTTTATTTTGATACCCCACTCGATGGCTTTGACAAAAAGAAAACATTTTTCGAAACGTTTAAAATGTCTCCAAAAGTCAGCCATTTCGTTTTTTGCGATTTTGATATACCCAGTGTCACTCCCACAATTAAGACGAATCTAACGACACCTCGCATGCTAAAATCCATGAAGCCATTTAGGCTACAGAGCGTGCCAAAGAAGTATACATTCATACATACCTTTATACATACACTCGAAACCCCCCCTTCACCTAGCGCAGTCGGGCAAAAATCTACCTAGTACAACTCAAAGGAGGATGTACTTTATCTACATAAAAGATGCAACAGGTAGCTCCGTATAGCTACAACAGACCTAGGTCACCTTAGAGACGCGAAATACCAAGCTGTTTTATTTCAAAAAGCGTGAAATCAATCGTAAAATCCAACCACTTAGTTTATTTACATTTATACTACCTAAACAATCCATTCAAATCGTAAATTTTGTGGCTACCAAACAAAAGATTATCTATAAATACTTAGGTACGTGTTCACATGATTTGTACTTGGTATGCGTCAACGATGCTCAGTATTCCGGAGTGATCTATGGTTGATTGGACGAGCTGCGCACGAGTGGCCTATGGGCTCGTCATGATTACGAAGGCCAGGTGTCGCACACCCTTTGCCATCGACTTTAATACAATATTTGACCAGTTAGACCGGTTTCTGTGGGTGTAGTGTATGAGGATGTGCAGGAAATGTAAACGTAAGATGATTGTGTTGTTGGGTAGGTATTCAAATGTGACTTTTTAATGTTATGCGATTACTTATCTTATTCAATGTTAATCCGTATCAATACTCGTATTATAGGTAAAAAAAAAACGCTTTAATTTCGCCTGGTCATGCCGGAGCTTGGCCTTGCACACTGCATCGAAAACATCGAAAATGAGATAAATTTTTTGATCCAACAATTCTGCAAACTATCACGGTTATCGGAGAGGAGATAATGGGGGATTTTAAATTACAAAATGTACTGTTTCTGAGACATAGATAACAAAGTAGGTATAACAGGTAGCTTATTGTACCTATGGTTATCATTATATTGTGTAAGTCATAACCGCTATCTACATCAACTCGATGGGAAATTGAGTCCAAACTTAGTATTTTGTCTTAGTAGACGCGGGTTGAATAGTTCATATCCATATTTCCATATTAATATCCATATTAATATTATAAATGCGAAAGTAACTCTGTCTGTCTCTCTGTTACCTCTTCACGCTTCAACCGCTGGACCGATTTGGATGAAATTTGGTATGGAGATAGTTGGAGTCCCGGGAAAGGACATAGGTTAAAAAAAACTGCAATATAAAGTTGGATCTGTTCACGAGGCACTCACGCGGGCCCAGTGCCCATTGAGGACTTCACACACATCTTTGAATTACTTCGCAGATGCGTGCAGGTTTCCTCACGATGTTTTCCTTCACCGAAAAGCTAAGTGCTAAATTCGAATTGAATTTCGCACATAAGTAAACTTAGAGGTGCGAGCCGGATCGAACCCCAGACCCTCTGCATGAGAGGTGGTAGGTCGAACCACTAGGCCACCACGGCTGACCTTGCACATAGTGAAAATCAATGTGCATGTAAGTATGTAAACGATCACTTAGGTAGGTACTCGTAGTGAGTTAAAAGCATAACAATGCTTAATACGTAGTTTCAGATTACGTGCTACATCAAACTGCCGGTGATGACGTTAACGTCTTCATCTAGGTTATTTCCATATCCATACCCATCTTACAAGAATTAACAATAATTGTACAGTAATGTACTAGTGGCAACCTTAAGGCCGTTCCTATACCCAGCTCAGCCGTCACTGTCACTCGTGCAACGGGTGAAAGAGAAAGCGCTACGCACAGAACGCCCGATTTAGTTTTAAATTCTATAAAAATACCGTCTAAAAACATGGCATTTATAAAGCTGTCAATGTATGCATATAATATGGGTAATATTTCTGTTATATTTAGTTTTACACTGTTTTGATGTAATAAATTGGAGTAAAGTTGGATTAAAGGTCCGAGTTAAAGGTTACTTTGGAATTAAATTGTATCGAGCGAAGTTTCGTGAAACGTGTAACGAAAGCTGTCAATGTAAGGATGATATAATCAAATATAACAAAGGTTTTTTTCATATTTTTAACATTTAACATTTCTTAGAAAAGTATGAACTTACATGAGCAATTTGACGATGCTGGGTCAGGGAACGGCCTTAAGGTTTAGAATATCTTGTAATGTAAGCCCGTCTGCCTTTGGGCAAGAGACTCCCAAAGGCGGGCTTAGACTGTCTTTATGTACCCACAGTATCAGATATATGTGAGAAACCAAGGTGATCATAAATAAATACCTGAACACCATTTTGTTGTAGAGACGTTAGATTGCATGTTCCGATATTTATGATCACCCTTTGCTGCCGTAAGATTGAATGTTTTGCATAAGATAATAAAGTCAAAGAGCGTTGATTTATAATTTATTATAGACATTTTTAGTTATAGTTATAAGCATTTTTATCCGGGGAAATCCCGTTTCCATCAATTTGTGGGGATAAAAAGTAGCCATGTCTAATTTTCTTCTAAATCTGTTTAGTTATTTAACAGCGTCTGAAAAGTAGCAAACATTGAACTACAAAGACTAATGTTAGCGACGCAACCTAGTTACATTGGTGTATCGGCACTATGTAATATTGACATACTATCGTACGTAAAACAAAATAGTACATTTTGATG
Organism: Aethes cnicana; assembly: GCA_963971205.1. Lineage (NCBI taxonomy): Eukaryota > Metazoa > Arthropoda > Insecta > Lepidoptera > Tortricidae > Aethes > Aethes cnicana. The sequence goes on from OZ020292.1 coordinate 8,353,098, forward strand.
CTAGTTATGTTGGCGCAAGCGAAAGCGAGCGTTAACACTTGGGACGAGTGAAAATGACAATTTCGCACGTGTATCAAACGACATTTCTTAATACTTTTGCGAAAAAAAAGAATAACGAAATAAATGAACAGGATGAAGCTCATAAAACTGTACGCACTAGTTCGTAAAAAACAACTTTTTAGTCACGCTCACTAGCTGTCAAAAAACAAAAAGCGCTCGTTCAGAAATGACAAACTTTTGGCACGTCAAACAGGTAACGAAATGTTTACTTTTTGAGCAACTGTATTAAAAAAATATCTTTTCCTGCCTTGTCATCCAGCCCCCTACAACTAACTTCCACATTTATTATTATTATGAATAAGATGGTACCCAATTAAATTAGTTAGGTACCTACCTACGTCAAAGGCAAGGTACTAAATATCTGCATGGTGTTAAATTTCGTAGATCCTGCAGTTTACCGAGGATTTGTCTGTTTATTTAGAATACATATTGTGTATCAAATAACATAATAAGAAAAGATATTTTGTTTAGTTTACCACTGAGCTTTTCGGTGAAGGAAAACACCGTGAGGACACCTGCACGCATCTGCGAAGTAATTCAAGGATGTGTGTGAAGTCCCCAATCCGCACTGGGCCCGCGTGGGGACTAAAGCCCAAACCCTCTCGTGATGAGAGGAGGCCTGTGCCCAGCAGTGGGACGGAAATAGGCTGTTGTAGTGTAGTGAAGATAATTTTTGATTTTTATAACGAAATGTACTTAATTGTGCATTACGATTGTCTTCACACTTCACATGGTTTATATAGCATGTGATTGTTTCCAACGTTCCAATTAAACGTAATAAAGATCACTATTACTTATAATGAATTGGCATCACACGACGATACTTAAATGAACGATGATCAATCATCATCATCATCATAATTTCAGCCGAAAGACGTCCACTGCTGGACATAGGCCTCCCTCAAGGCGCGCCACTCAGACCGGTCCTGTGCCACTCGATGATAAATACATCAAGATCATTGACCATACGTAGGCAACCTTTGGGGTCCAAACATATTAGAGAAGGAATAAACAGTTTATGTACAAACTAGTTTCTGTCCGCGCTTTCATCCACGTAGAATTCGGTAATAGCGTTCCCGCGGGAACTATGCGTTTTTCCAGGATAAAAAGTAGCTACTGTCCTTTCCCGAGACCCCAACTATCTCCATGCCAAATTTCATCTCAATTGGTCCAGCGGTTGAAGCGTGAAGAGGTAACAGACAGACAGAGTTACTTTCGCATTTTTAATATTAAATAGTACTTACTTATAATAAAGTATATTCGACTCGTGCTCGGGGTTTCTCTGCGTGATAGAATCAGAAATGAGGATATCCGCAGTAGAACTAGGGTCACCGACATAGCCCGAAGAATTGCGAGCCTTAAGTGGCAGTGGGCGGGGCACATTGCTCGCAGGACTGATGGCCGATGGGGCCGGAAAGTTCTCGAGTGGCGCCCGCGAACCGGGAGACGAGCTGTCGGTAGGCCTCCAACAAGATGGAGCGACGACCTCGTGAAGGTCGCGGGAAACCGGTGGAAGCAAGTAGCACAGGACCGGTCTGAGTGGCGAGCCTTGGGGGAGGCCTATGTCCAGCAGTGGACGTCTTTCGGCTGAAATGATGATGATGATATTCGACTAGCTTTCTCCCTTGGCCCTTGAAACTCTCAGGCTTGAAAGTATTAGGCCACTAATAAGGTATTAGTAACAGTTTGAGGATTAGTTCAATCCATCTGAAAATCCTCCATGACGTAGTGACATTTCTCTATAAAATGACAACTCAAATTGAATGCCTTATACACGGTGGGTCAGAAAATATGGCAAATAATTAATCCACAGTATCGGCTATCGATTCTAAGTATATTGTATAGGTCTTTTTTTTCGAGTTGGTAAAAAAAGATATTTTGTTAAGGATTCAGGCGTCGCTCCGCTCACACAACCATTCCCATATACAATTTTTTTTTTACCCACCGTGTATATGTGCGCAGTCGCGTTTAAAGGCTTAAAACTAAAAATTGGCACAAGATTTAGGTCTCGAAAAAATACATATGAAGAATTGATATGTCCTGTTTAATCTGAGCTGCGGAAATTGCGACACGTCCAGGTCGTCCTTGCAAAAAAACATGAATTAAGGCATTTTTAACCTTTTAAATCGCTACTACTCAATATCTAGACCATGATTTTACACGGGTGTCCAGAAAATGGAACTTTATTCAGTTTTTCATAATCTGAGCTGTGGATATTGTAAAATAATCATTACTTTGGTCAAAAACCGTAAATAACAAGGCATTTTCGTCATAAAATATTGCCAACTTTAAGAGTAAACCCTCTTAAGTTTTTATTTCTGTTAAATTTACTAATTTACAATAAATAAATAATAATAATAAATGCCTCCAAATTTGGATTGGTGTTTTTTTTGACCCGTAAAAATTGGAAGCAAAAGGCTCTTTTTTTTCTTATCACACTATTACAAACCCTATCAGACAGCTTAAGACCACTCATGACTTACGTAACACATCATTAATATTAAAAGTACAATGACCGACAGTTTTTCATAACGGACTGACGTCATCGAGTATACGATTTGGATCGCAGACGTCATTCTGGCCAGGACCGAGTTTTGTATAGATTATTACTACTGTACTACAGCCTATTTACGGCCCACTGCTGGGCACAGGCCTCCTCTCATCACGAGAGGGTTGGGCTAAGTATAGTCCCCACGCGGGCCCAATGCGGATTGGGGACTTCACACACATCCTTGAATTACTTCGCAGATGCGTGCAGGTGTCCTCACGATGTTTTCCTTCACCGAAAAGCTCAGTGGTATATTCAAATTGAATTTGGCACATAAATAATTTCAGAGGTGCGAGCCGGATTTGAACCCGCGACCATTCATGAGAGGCGGTAGATCAAACCACGGCCACCCTGTGATCCGTTTAGGGTCATTCCGGTACCTACCTAACCACTTTTAATAAATTTAAACTTCGATTTAATAATTTAATTCCTCGTATCCAAAGAGGATGCTAATAAAATAAGTAAGGGCATACCCAAGGTCTTTAATCAAGATTGTAATAAAAATAAAAAAATAAAATGAGCTAAAAATTGATCGGTTGGTCGATGCGTAAATGCGTCAGGCACTTGGGAAGTCCCCTTTGCTTGGGTTTTCACCGGTGCACCTTTCGAATTGGTCGCATTTTTTTTTCGTCCATCTGTGGTGGCTGTCTGTGGGGTCCGGTCTGTTCATGCTTGCAAGGACGTTTAAAAATATTCATTAGCTTTAAATATATTACTAAGTCAAAACATTTTAAGCGAGAGACCTCATCATGTTCTTATTGACATGTATTAATGAAATCTTTTATATGATGTATTTCATTATTTATTGACAGTTTGAGACTGTCGACATCTATGGAATTTATATTTATTTGGCCATCTTCATAATATTTTTTTTTCTGGATCCTTGGAGACTATACATCTCTAAGATCTTAGATTTAAGTTTAAGTTAGGGACTATACATACCTTCAATGTAATTTTAGTACGTACCTATATGTATATTTTATACATGTAATGTAAATTTTGTAACTATGTGGAAATTTTGAAAAAAAAGCCTTCTGCTTGAATTTGTTGCGGCGCTTCTTCTCAAGCAATGGGTCTAGGAAGCGCTGGTAAATTCTTTTTCTGACGTGTAAAAGTGCCCCTATGTGACCAATTTGCTGAATAAATGATTGAATTTGAATTTGAATTTGTGAAGTGAATTATTAAGTATTGATGGTTTTAATATCATCGTAGGATAGGTGTTTACGACCAGAGCTATTTAGTATTATTTTACTTATCACTGTGATCTTTTTTAGCCACTTGATTTTTTTTCGGCTACAGTTTCCAAACATTACTTTAAAAATACATAAGTAACTCTGTTGTTTTCGAAATTGACACCAAAATCATTTGCGTACCAGCAAATTTTGAGGAGTTCCCTCATTTTATGATGGATCCCATCAGCAGAACTGAACCAAATTAATATGGGACCAATTTGGAAATACCACCTTGCGATTAAAAAAAAGAACTATCGAAATCGGTGCACAATTGACGGAGTAATCGCGGAACATACATACAAAAAAGCGAACCGATCCAAAGAAAAGATAATCATATAGGCCCGGTTCCTATATCCACGAAACGCCTCGTTTTGCCTACGGACGGTTGATTTTTGACATTAAATTTGTTCCATAGAGAATCTGTCAAATTTTAACCGTCCGTAGGCAAAACGAGGCGTTGTTTGGATATAGGAACCGGGCGATAGTGAACTTGACATTGACATCGCAGTCTGTCGGAGTTTGAAGGCGGTTTTTATTTTTTTATTTCATTTTTTTATTAAGCTTAATTAACTCAACCTAACAAGTAGCACATGTGGAACACGATAATTTAATATACTCTCCGAATTTTAATCTAGATTAACGGTCTGTGGAATTAATCATACCTACGTATCTACTAGGTTTGCGATATATATCTTTATGGGTGCAAATTCACACGGATGCAAGGTGAATGCCCCTTAACCGCTATTATTAACTGCAAGCGAAGCTGGGGCACAATATAAACCAGTTAGGTATATAGTTCTTTTTACATTCTTTCCTGTTCTTCATTATTTTTACAAGCTACCATTTCGTCTTGCCACACTTAGAAATGAACAATTATTCATTTAGTAGCGAAACAGTTTCGTTTAATTAAATTTACGTAGGTAGGTACCAATTCTTCTTAGGTACTTAACGGAAGTTGAAATTAAATGCATGCTAAAAATATCATTAATAATAATATTACTTATTCTTGTATCACCGTCTCATCATCATCATTATTCGTTTCAATCATACTACGATAGTAATTTTATAAAAGTACTTTTAAACCCCTACTTTAAACTTTAGCACAGAATAAGTAATAGGTACTTTAGATATTTTTTTCGATGTTTGAACTTGAGAATTTTTCGCGAAACATTACTCTTTCAAAACGACCCAATTTTCTACTTTACTAACCCGCCTTTGAACTACCTAACGTATCACTCTATAGAACGGTAAACAGTACACTCTTTAAACTTTCTAGCCGCCAGTTTCTAGTCAAGACCAAAACAAACAAAGAAAGTTAACGATGCTAATTCAATTTTAGAATGGAACACCGAATATTTAATTTAAAATCCACTCACTTTTATTGATGCTGGCAGGAACAGATATCACAGATAGAAAATGTTTTTTCTTTTTTTTTGGAACGCGAACGGCGTGTTTCTCGGCGCCGTAGCTAGCGATGACTGGCCGGGTACAAAGCCTCTTCAGCCCGACTCCGACACCGAACCAACTTGTCAGCAACTTTAGAGACGCAAGAAATGTTTGACCAGTAATGACGTTAATGGCACTTTGTAGGTACTTAAACTTGGTCAAATTGCACGCCGAGCTACTTTTATTATATTTAACAAAGGTTTTTATCGGTCGTGTCGTGATGCCATGCATTGTGAACTGAGCCAGGCCACAGGTGTCCTTTTTTCGTACGCTGCCCTGTCTACTTTGACGCGGTGACCATAAAACGAGTTCAGGACCGTTACTTTATAAATCGTTCCCTTTACATAAATGGCACTTCTGAGTTGTCAACAGCACGTTTTGGGACATAAAAATTGACGTTGAAAATTCTGTCTGCGAAATAGCGACGTGACGTACCAAACCAGCAGTTTCGACCGCCATACAAGTGTAGTGTTGTAAAATCACTTCATTTCGAGAATCAGAAATATTTTATTGGTGATCACAGTTCAGATTACAATATAGCTATGATATTTTAAAACTTGAAAAATCAGTAAGTAACACTACGAGAACACCACAAATCATGTTCAATAATATTTCTGTCGACAACACCTTTTGATTAGCGTTGTATGACGCTTCCTCAAGTACTATTTAAGAATAGTAATTAGTTGTATCTTACATTCACCTTTCTGCGTGATTTATGCATAGGTAAGTGAAGTGGGAATTAGTACCTACCCACAGTCTGCATCAAAAGTAGGTGAGCAGTCGAAAATATTAAAATGAGAGAGAGATAACCTACACACTCTCTTAACTAGGTAGGTATTTACTAGATTTGATTTAATATCTCTGTAAGTAGTTCCACCACAAACTGCAGTACCTAGATAGTCGAAGGGTCCACTGAAAAAATAAATGATTATGTTATTAAGATTTTTTTTCATCTAAGTAGGTATATTGATTTGATAAGAGCACCGACACTTTCTCTGGTTTTACCCTATGATTTACTGGTAGAGAATGCCATTGGGTATTAAGTTCGCCATTTGTACATATTTGTTTTCTTGTGCAAAAAAGCTTAAATAAATAAAAAGGAGTATATCGTCCTCCGATAGGTAGGTAATTTATAACTAACATGATAAGGTTTCTTTCAGGTCTTCAAAATGGAAGACTTAAGTCTTTTATACAACGGACTCTACCACAGTAGAGTTCGGTGTCCATTGGACCGCAGTGACCACTTACCATCAGGTGGGCTGTGCGCTCGTTTTCCTATACCAAAAAAAAAACTACCAGTTATAATTATTAAATAGACCTACAACCTATTATGATTATAGGGATGACGACAGGGTGAAGAAATCGAAATTCTAATTAGTCCGTCAGTCAGGTACCTAATAAAAAAATATTGGTCACGTGTTTTTTGTTTTATCAAATTGACAAAGAATGACTATCTAAGTTAAAACGCATTAAAGTTGGAGAGTGGGGGCTAACAACGCACCGTTAGGTATATATCGTACCTAACCGTGACGTCACGCGACATTTCAACTCAATATATCTCCGTATAAGTTTGATTACGTGAAAAAAGAAAAAATACGTGTCCAATACTTTTCAATAATCTTCCTGATAGACTAAGGAAAAAAAGTTGTCGTCATCCCTATTGTCTAAGGTCCACTCAATATTAAGAGGTGTCGTTGATGTGTCGTTGGGCAAATGGAATGCGATTGTTAAAACTAATATGATAATTTTGTAGGTATATAATTATGTACAATCGACAGAACGCATTCAGGTTTTAAGTAACATTTAATGGAATTTCCAGTCAAGTTTTTGATAACAGGATTCTCTCTTGTATCGATCTACTACACTCAACAGCAATTAAAAAGGGTCACTTTGTGTGAAAAATCCTATACAAAGTGACCCGTTTTCATTGCTGTTGAGTGTATGTCATTTCTGTTTAATAAATTAGGTACCTTTTTGTAGCATTCGGCTGATTGTGCTAAGTCATTGAAGTTTAATATTTAATAAGTATTTGATGTATTACTTCCGCCATCGCGTGATGAGGGCTTCTTTTATTTTTTGCGTATCAGATGGCGCCATTGAGGCTCGTGTGGGCATACGAGATATCCGGAGCTTTACGTATTTTCTACAAGCCTTACGTATTTCCTACATAGCTTAGCTTGGAACAATCTTGATTAACTCACATTAAGAGAGCACATACGCAGAAATGCCGTGTTGGTCTAGTGGTTCGACCTACCGCCTCTCATGCAGAGGGTCGGGGGTTCGATTCCGGCTCGCACCTCTAAGTTTACTTATGTGCGAAATTCAATTTGAATTTACCACTGAGCTTTTCGGTGAAGGAATACACCGTGAGGAAACCTGCACTCATCTGCGAAGTAATTCAAAGATGTGTGTGAAGTCTCCAATCCGCACTGGGCCCGCGTGGGGACTATAGCCCAAACCCTCTCATGATGAGAGGAGGCATGTGCCCAACAGTGGGACGCAAATGTATTTTAGGAAGCTAATGTATTTTAGGTACCGCTACCGCCTCTCATGCCAAGGGTCGGGGATTCGATTCCGGCTCGCACCTCTATAAGTTTACTTATGTGCGAAATTCAATTTGAATTTACCACTAAGCTGAACTTTTCAGTGAAGGAAAACATCGTGAGGAAGCCTGCACGCATCTGCGAAGTAATTCAAAGATGTCTGTGAAGTCTCCAATCCGCATTGGGCCCGCGTGGGGACTATAGCCAACCCTCTAATGATGAGAGGAGGCCTGTGCCCAGCAGTGGGTGGGACGCAAATAGGCTTTAGTAAAGAAATGTAAATGTAAATTTATTTATTTTTACAAATTACCAACTTACCTATAGATTTTAGCCCCAGGAAAAAGAGGAGACTCTTCTAACACAGGTTTTTATAACTTAAAAGAAGAGCTCCCATCCCATGTAATTCTTTATCTTGTAAGTTACAATAAATAAATTTTTCATTTTTTTAAAGTAGTGGTAGTAGTAGTATAGGTGTAAAATAAAATTTAATTTTCTTTGCTAAGCGGTATACAGTCTGATGACGGCAGTGGCCACAGAGGTGACGAACGAAGTCTCCGCTAATGGTGATAATAGAAACACCTTACTAACCTTTTAGATAAATCTAGCTAAACGATCAAGCATACGTACGTATAGCATGAAGACAAAGAGCTATTTACAATTCCGTCCGCAACACGTAAGGAATACAGAAATCATAATAGTACATTACAGACCTAGGGTGGTGAATTCGTAAATGTCCCAGATCGCAGGTTTCTGTGGCCCGAACCGAAGGTGAGGGCCATAAATATGCGATCTGGGGCTTTACGAATTACCGCCCGTGGTTTGTCAAAAGTTTTACGTCTTGCCTTGGCCAAGAAGTGAGATTTTCTCTCCGCGTAGCGGGCAGAAAATCCCACTTTACGGCCAAGGGTGACGTAAAATTATTGTTAAGTTCGCCGGTAAGTCCTTATAGCCGTACTAGTAAATAAACGAGCAATACTCCTATTTTTCTTTGTACGGATAATCCTTTACAAAATGACCCGATTTCATTGCGATTGAGTGAATTTGTAAACAATAGTAAACATGCGTCGCTAGATGACAGTGTTACAGTGTTTATAGAAAGAAATAAAACATTTATTCATGACATTACACAACACACACATAAAAGACAAAAAGAGCATCATTTATACATAACAAAAGAAAAAGTGTGTATCCTGTCACGAAATGGTCCCAACTCAGCATGTGCTAGCATTTAACGCCAGCGCTGGTCTTCCGTTGGGACCATTTGGTGAGACCACGATAGCCGGTCGTGGTCACGGTACTTTTATAGAATACAAAGAATACTTACAATTTATCTTATTTTTCATACTGTAACACTCTGAACCAAAGTTAACCGTGGTCTTCGCTAGATGGCGCTGGCTGTCATCTGCATCGCGCTATCATTTGGTCGCCACTAAATAGTGACCTCCGGTCAAAGGCAAATGCGGGTCATTCGGGTTAGGAACTGGTCTAAGCACGCTATACGCTTTTACCCTTGCTAAGACGTCATAGTGTATTGTTCCAGATAATCGCGTTACTATTGCAGTGGACTTCCACCCTTGATGGGATTCACTTTCATTAGTACGATTCGCATGGCAATTGTAAAGTACAGTCACGTAATAAAATTTGTCACCTATCGGTCTGAATTTCCATCGTCCCCCGCCTCACCCCGTCACAATATCTTATTTAGTTATTTATCTTATTTATGGAGTAGCTTTTTCTCGAACGAGTTCACTATGTATGCGTCGCTACACGCGCAGCCCAACGCTCCGCGTGTCTCGTCCCTCAAAGAGGCCTAAGGGTCCTCACCCACAGCGACTTTTTGTAGCGATGCTGCCGCGGTGCTCATATAGCTATACTTTTTAGGCTAGCGATACGACTAGCACGGCAGAATCGCTACAAAACAAAAAGTCTAGGGCTCTAAATTAAATTTTGCGTAGTGGATGAAGCAATCTCTTAAGACAAAAAGAACAAATGCAAATCGGTCAGTTATACTTAGTTGGTTATAGTCTTGCTGGTGTGGCAATTCGACACACCAGAGTTGCATTTGGAAGAAACACTCACAACTTATAAGTTCAGTGCAAATGTACGTAATTTACCAATCCGCACTGGGCCCGCGTGGGGACTATAGCCCAAACCCTCTCGTGATGAGAGGAGGCCTGTGCCCAGTAGTGAGACGCAAATAGGCTGTAGTAGTAGTAACTTTATATTATGTACTAGTAGTAGGGAGGCTTATACAACGTAGGTATTTAGGACCGGGGGTGGCAGCCATAGGTATTAGACCCTATTAGCTGGTGAAACTCCCAGTTCATTAGGTTAGTAGTCCGTAGTGCGGACAATGGGGTGCGGACTACTGGGAATAGGCCAGTTGTAGTGTCATCATGTAATACATAATAATATAATGCTGATTGCTCAGTTCACAGACGAAAGTACAAGAACTGGTAATGGGAGTGTGGAAGTGAAATTTCACAAAATACACAAATCATGTAGAAAGACCGACTTGATTCTCCACTTAATGATTCAATGAAAGTCAAGGTGAGAATAAAACGATAGCCATGGGTACTAATAAGAAATTTAATGCAACTTTGCAATTATGATCTTATAAACACGAATATAAACTTAGAGCTAACCTAAACCTACCCATTGGACGGATACAAAAATACAAAAAAATTGGAATCTCACCATACATTATTGAGAAGTAGATGTCTTATATCTGATTTACTTATTTAATTATCTATAGATGGAATGAAAATGGTCCCTCCCAAACCAAAGGCGCAACGTTTCAATATTTTCTCACTAGGTGGACTTGAAGGCCAATGCAAATTTAAACCGACTATTGATAGAAGAAAGACCTAAAAGAGACAAGTCTTCTTAACAGCGTTGACGTCTTAGAACAGGCAATACCTGAAATAGGTTTTAAAAATATCTTAGTCTATAGAGAGTTGTCGGAAAGATCCGTCGATTCCGAAAAGTTCGTCGTAGTTGGTCGGCTTGCCTGGTCGGAGAGCCTCGTTGGCTTTGACGCTTTCCTGTTCTTTAAACCAGTCGGTGTACTCCGCCAGCTTCACAGCCCAAGCTCCTGCAGGGAAAGAAAATCGAATTAAGTCAAGAAGTAAAATATTAAAGGAGTAGGTAAAATCATAGAAAAAAGGTCAACAAATGACATTCATACAAATCAACGTACGATCGAAATAAGTTCTAAATTATGCGATAATAGATGTCGCTGAGTATACGAGTATATAGGTAGGAACCTGTATGAAAATTTGAAGCAACCCTGGATATTTTGCCCACATACAGTTACAGAGCTTTTCCGAAGTACCTACGCCACAATGCAAGAAGATTGCCAGTGAGTAACTTCCTTGTGTCTGGTAATTTTTTAATGTACAGGCAGTGCTACATCAGAAAAATACGTAGTAACCAACTCAAAACCAAACCGTTAGAAGATCCATGACCACAACCACTATGACAGGGCAGGGCAGACTCACGGGATATGGATAAAAAAATTATGAACACACAACAAAAGTCTTCATATGGATTAGGTACTTTATTCTGTTTTGTAAGCCTTGACAGTTCTATTTGTCAGGACTCTCACGCGAAGCAATTCAAAGATATTTGTGAAGTGCCCAATCCACAATGAGTCCCTAGATATTTACTGCGGTAGTAGTGGTGCATTATTTCAATGTATTGAAGCAGAGTTTATAATACAATTCAGGGTCTCTATTTGAAACGGTACATAGGGGATAGCGAGCGTCGTCACTGATAGGATAGTACAACACTGATATATACTATCTCGCTAAATAGAGAGAAAGTGTTTTTTATGAAGCGATATGGACGCTCCATCCCTATGTACCGTTTTGAATAGAGCCCCTGTAACGTAAACGTTACTGCTGCGCTGAATATGCACTTTTATCATACTATTAACTATTTACAAACTAAAATATATTTTAAAGCTAATAAAACTACAAACACTATCTACAATAACTTAATCCAAATCTAAAAGCCTGTCTGTTTGCATTCCAATTCGACTGTAAAAGGGTTTCTGCTAAGTGATTTCCACCAGGCGTCTTCTTTAATTAGGACAATTAGCAAGTCATGCGAGATACGTCACGCACCCCTCTCGCCGCTCACATTCGTAAGGAACAACCGAACTGAACGGACACGTCCTTTTTATCTAAATTCCTAAGTGCTCGTTCCAGCTCAACAGTTTTATACTATTTATCTAAAATTCTATTTTCTACAAATAATTAAAATTAAGTGCTGTGTTTTCCCCAATCGGGGTCCTATCCTACCGCCCGCAACTACCACGGCGTGTACTACGGGTCGAGTCCTGCCTACTCAGAAGCACTCCCACTTTCGCCGGTTGACTACCATTTTCCCCCGGGAGCTGCCCCGGACTAACCGCTGCGCTGCGCTGCCTACACCGCGCCCTGCGCTTCAGGGAAGTGGCTGTCCTATAGACGGTGCTAAGTGTTCACGGTTCACAGTACCTTCTTTCCGAACAGTGGAAATAAAGAACCTCACCTGAGACCTACATATAGTTAACGTTCTGGCCCAATTTTCAAAATTGTTTTTTTAATTAAATTTGTAAATTAATTAGTTGTTTCCTTCCCTACCCAGTCAGAACTGTTACACCCCTGAATGGTTGAAGTAGCAACTACACAAGAATGTTGATCGAAAATAAGTAGACAAGGCTTCTTACTGTTGATTTCATCCAGGGAACCGCCATTGCCCCCGTACTCGTCGGGAAGCATCTCCTTGGGTACGTATTCGTAGAGAGTGCTTATGTCAGTGTGGCAGAAGATCTGGAAAGTAAAACATCAAGATCAGTAATGACTCAAATAATAAGTATGGAAAGTTAATGAAAGGTAAAGATTTGAAAGAGAGATAAGAATTTTATGGTTAGGAAATTGGAATTTATATGTAAGTTAGTATTATTGAAATGCACATGTTGAGGTGGATGGGTGGTGCTACGAGAATTGACAAGACTGAGAAGGATTTTGAAAATAGCACAAGTTTAGTAGTAGAAAAAAATAGGTGTATAGTAGGTTTGGCCACATAACGAAAACAGTTACGACTGTTGATGTATGTAAAATGTAGAGGTGGACCAAGAAAGGTATGGATGGATTGTGTGAAAGAGGATATGCTTAAAAACGATATGATCTTTGAGATGACGGCTGACGCAAATGCAACAAAGGAATATGTTGCGCCGACCCCACGTAATGGCATACTGAAAAAGGAGATGATGATGATTGCTGAGGCAATTCGTGCAGCTTTAGTCACTGAACTTCACGGAAAAACTAAGTAATTGATTATATTCTAAATTCTTGTTAGATTGTTTATTTGTATTAGAAATTAATAATCAGCAATGTGTTGTTACAACATATTTTTTCTAACGATTCCGCCTTCTTCTACAGGCTTGAATGATTAAGATACACATATAATTGAGGCATTTCTCCATTTATGAATATTCATATTAAAGCCGTTACGAATAAAAAAAAATGACATCTTTTTTATGGCGTTAAGCTGCCCAAAGTGCGCCGCGACGCGTGAGCGCAGGGATTGTGAATGTCTCTTTCCCTATTTAAAACTTCAAATAGAGCCCCTGTTCTTAGATTGCGTATTGCATAACAAAGCTGTTTGTACTTACTCTTTTCCTGATCTTTTCCTTGAGGAAAGGTTTAACGAAATTAATGATTGTGTCAACGACAGTTGATGCGTTGATCACGTGGACCTCTTTCAACTTCACTGGGTAGGCTTCCTGGAATTAAAATAATAATAATAGAGTGACTTCTAATAGCAGTTAAGTCAAAGTTTAATAGCAGTGCTCGCACTGTTGTGTTCCGGCAGGGGGTTAAGGCAGTCGGTGAAATTTCTGGCACAGAGGCATTCCATCTTAGGCAACGCCTTCGAGATCTCATGGTTTCTTAATGGGGATCATAGGATTTCGTTGTCCTTGGGCCGCAGTGACTACTTACCATCAGGTGGGCTGTGCGCTCGTTTTCCTATTCCAATGACATAAAAAAAGTTTACTGTCTCCTTCACTAGAAGGTACTAACCTAGTTAGCTAACTTTGACTAAAAGTAGTTCTTCTAAAGATCAGCTTTAAACCTACTTTAAGGATTATTAAATCTGTGCCTTCATAAACTTAAGAGTCTAAAAAAGTCGTTGGTCCACTAGTTATATATTATTATGATCATTTCAAGTTTTTGTAGTTAGGAGTTGATGAAGATCAGAACATCATCAACTGTATTTACTCTTTTGCCAAATTGAGATTCAACAGTTTTATACGAATTTTCATCCGTTTTATCCACCACCAGCTTGGCTTTAGCTGAAGGTAATATAGTTCATATTTTTGCTGTATCAAGCATACATACTGCATACCTACCTGTATAATAATGGTAATTTGTTTCTCGGTTAGTGGTTATTTTCTGTTTCCCAATACCTGACCTTAACAGTACACCACTCATTATTCGGCTTACGAAAGACATACTTAAATGTACCTAAAAAAATCTTTCGACTTTTTGTTTCTTTAACTGTTTCAATAATAGGTTCTTTAGATAATCGTGTCTGGAAACTAGTAATTATGATAAGGATGTTTCATCTCATTTAAACTTAGTTTTAGGTTCGGTTTCTTCCGTTTTACAAGCATCGACGAGCAATATATGTACGTCTATATGTATATTAATTGTATCCAATAAAAACCTTTTATTATCATCTGTTAAACCTTTTTTCAAAGTTTAAAAATAATTAAGAACATTGCTTCTTTTAGCAACATCCAGTCTTATTCATACATTGAAAAAGAGCTGTCTTCGGATCATGTCTGTAACCCCATGTTTAAGAATCCTTTGGGGACAATTACCAACCTTTGTAAAAAAATACGATATTAGATAAAATGCTCAAGATGAATCACGTAAATAATCACAAAGTGGTCCATAATGCAACTTTTATCACCTTGGCCTTCGCTGCTTGCGCAAAGGCAGCTTTAGACCAATCGCTTTCAAGGTAGAGTGCAAAGCACTTGTGGAGAGTTTCGAAACTATTTTATAGTTAGCCTTCGAGTAAAAGAATAAACAACTGACGTGAGAGAATTTTAATGTAATACTGCTCATGGACCACTGCGGGGTGAAACACTTATACTTACCGTGGCCTAATATTAAATTACCATTGGTGGATTGACGATCGCGATTGCAAGTTACATTAGAACTAAATAAAGGCCACTGGAAATTGAGATTTTCGTACCAATGGCGAATGATATTTAACCGAAACATAGACTTATGCTCAGTAACTTTCAGTTGATGATGGTGATGTAATATAGTAACAAATTATTCGACTTAAAGGGTCTTAAAAATATTTTTGATTTTGTACGTACCGTACCACACTCAAAATCTAACGACACCCCTCAAATCCGTCAAGCCATTAGGGATGCAGAACATGACACTACACAAATTCGAAAAACATGATCCAAAAGTCGAGAAGTAATCTTACCTGGACACAGATCAGAAACTTCTTGATGAGTGACGGCGAGACCCGGCTGAGGTGGCTGGGCGACACGATGGAAGCGTCCAGAATGTACACGTCTCCGCCCACGCCTTCGATCTCCTCCTTCAATCTCACGTCTCCCACCATGAAAGCGATCTTGAAGGCGTACAACAGCTGGTGCGTGTCGAGGTTCTTGTCAAGACCTGGAAGTTGTAGATTAAAGTTTTATCGTCTTTGCGTCGTTGTTTGCAACAAATGTATTGATGAAATTTCGTTTTTTGAACTGTGCATATAACAATTGTATCACAATGTGGTGTGTCTTAAATGATGGAAAATTGAGCTTATATCTCGAATCTGTTTCCTACATTTGACACTGAAGAGTGACATATTCAAAGGAAAAGGAGTACCTAACTATTCCACTAACAAATATTAAGACCGTAGTCATGGCATAATTGCAGTTGAACACAAACTAAAAAAATCCAACAGAAGACACTTTTAACTATAACAGCCTGTTTGTTAATTGACTCTTATCATTAAATTTATTCTGTTGACACATATCAATCAAAATACTGTCCAATCTGATAACATTTGAGAGAAAATAGATAACAATGAGGTAAACAACTTTTCATCTCAGCTCAGATACATAGTTAGATATTATTTATATTATATTTAATATTAGTCAAGGTCAAATGGCATAATTTAAAGCGCGAGAATAAAGTTATTAAAAAAAACTCACTAGCAAAATTTCACAACCTTACATTTACATGTCTGATTTCTGTTTCAATTATTTCGATACAAAAGAAAATGCACACGATGTATAATTATTAATTATTTTACAATGGGCATCATTAATTATTTAATAATATCAAAAGCGCCGTGACTTGCAGGACTCTAGGAAAGACCGTTTTAAAACAAAAAGTCAACAAAACAATACAACTTGACAGCGCTGTGTCATATCATCCATCATTTTTACCCAACTAGCGGTTCAGATCATCTTAAATATGTATTTCGCCTTGGAAATGCGTTGTGTGTTGTGAAATGCATACCTCTGCATATGGTGACACGTCGTCCGTTCGGCGTGAGGCCGGGCAGCGGTGGTCCTTGACTGAAATAGCGAATATTTGGATAAGGTTTACAAATCGCGTTTCGAGCGAAAATTATCACGTTTGCAAAATGGGTCACCGCTTTCTGTAACTGTCTTTAGGTTCCTAAAACTTGAATTCAAAGTTTTGGGGTTTTATTGAGATAAAGTGGAAGATACACATAATGAAATTGTGATTTTTGATCATTCATATATTCCTCTACACGTTACGAGTATTGAGAATAATTATGCGTAGAGTGTCCTTGTGCCCTTTACTCTTAAAACATTCTAATAAATACCTATTCAAATATGCTGATAATTATGATCGAACGAAAAGTCTACTTTCTTAATAGGTAAACTCTGTGATTTAAGCTATTATTTCAGTAGATATCGGTTCGATAACCGATTAAAAAATATCAAGATTTATCATTAAAATGCCACTTACGCTTTATCGATCAGTTCGCGCATCTCTGGACTGTTAATGTCCCGGTCGGTGAAGAACTCGGGGCAAGCGGTTCTCATTGTGAAGTACATGTCCAGTTTACGCTTGGTCTTCTCGAGGGAGTAGCTGCAACCACGGAGGAAGTTCAGGAGGCGCTGTTCATCTGGAATTGTATATCATCATTAATTTTTCATCCGGGAGACATCCACTGCTGCATATGGGCCTTCCTTAAGTCTAAGAGTCGCCACATAGAGTGGTCCTGTTCCATGCTCTCTAGGGCTTTGCTCTATCTCGTTGGAGACCTACCGAAAGTTTGCCTTTCAGTACGTGACCACCAATCTAAGACCTTCAGCTATCAGTTCGATAATTTGTGTGCCCTGGCCACTGCAGTAATTTTCAAGTTTTCTCTGCTGTAGATTTCTCTGCATGAGATAATCGGAAATGAGGATATCTGCAGCTACCCTCATTTCCCATTCTATCATGTAGTGAAAACACAAAGTAATTTTGTATCAACTATGTAGAAACGAAAAAAATATGAATGTGTATTCGGAAATTTTCAAAACAGAAATACTCCTCTCTAAATCCACCAAACTTTGGCTCGGAATAAGGTTTAAAAGGTATTTTTGGGTTTTGTTGTACTTTGATAAAAAAAAATATTGGAATAGCGACAGCGATATTGGAACTGCATCTGGGATTGTAATATGTTCTTAATCTTGGAATTTAACGGGAGGGGAAGTTTTGAAGAAATTTCACACAAGAATGTTCGTTTGATTTATGGAGATACATCTAACGATATTTTGCAAATTCCTCATTGTTTATTTTTATGTATAATATAATGAAATGGGATGGTGACTCGTTACAGTGATATCCACAGGTGTGTGGTAAAATATTGGCACCAAGCCCTTGAATAATACGGTTAGCATACAGTGTTTCCAGGTAAAGATTAGATTAACCCTTTACCTACTGATTAGTTCCTCGCATGACACCATATCTAACCTTTATGATCGGCGATAATGTGACAAAATCAATGAAAAGAGAAAAATACACTTTACCACCTGCTTGTTCATACCTCCTACTACTATACATGTGAAAGCGAATTAACTATTTGACAAGGTGGTAAAAAATAACAAATATTTCATTTCATTAGTATTCAAAAGTGTCCTTGAACTCCTTGATGTAACTAAAGCTAAAGCAAGCAAACATACTTATAAGTATGTTTGCTTGCTTATTTGCTTGTCTCAGCTAATTACATTTGCATAAGTATGCAAATGTAGGACAGGGATATCTTGGGTGTTTCTGAAGTTACGTCCTGTCTAAAAAATCAATTAGTTAATGCCGGGACGGAAACTAAATTAAATATAAATTAGTAAGAAAACAATACAAATTAAAAAAATGCTCATTATTCAGTTAAGAAATGTAGCATACATCAGGAATTACCTAATCGTTTGTCATATATTAACAATAAGTAGGAAACGCTTCAAATGATAATTATCTTTTGTAAAATTTGACCTGTGGCTCATGTGACAAAGCATCAAACATTATTATTTGCCAGAGAAAATTACATAAGTGACAGCTGGTGGAAAATGTTTACTTACAGACTCATTCGACAAACATTAAAAAAAAATAGTTTTAGAAAATGTTAAAGGATATTCTCAGCAATCGGATGGTAATTATTTTCATCGCGTGTTTATGAAATTGGATCTCATTTATTAAACCTCGTTTAATTTCCTATTAAGATAGATAAGATAAGATAACATGTGATCTTGGTCTCCGATAATTTCCTCTGTATGAGCAACCTCTTCCCAAGCTGACCGCTGAAGTAGACCCAGTTGTACCAGATCTTTCCCAACCTGGTCTTTCCTACGGTATCCAAGTAGTTTCTTACGCCTCACGGGCGGGTCCTTAGTTTTTATGCTAAGACTTTAAAAAGTTTCCAAACATACCCCACTGGTCTGGCAGATGCGGCTGCTTCCTCATCCACTCCTTGATGACCTCGAGGTCCCGGATCTTGGTGTTCTGGTCTTCATTCAGCTCCACGCGAATCTTCTTCCACAACTCTCCCGTTGGCTGCACCAGTGTCGCTGTCGCCATTCTGATGAAAAACAACGTCCATGAGATTTTTTTCAAGTTTTTTTTTACGTGGTACTAAATTAAAATTAATTAAATTTTGCTGATTCAAAAATGACTTTATCAAACAAGTGTAATATGTTATTTATGAACAGAGTGTGAAATTTTAAGAGTCCTTCGTGATCAATTAGAAAGTTATTTGCAATTCTTTTTTTCTAAATAGCTATTTTTAAATGGAGTGCTTTTGAATTTCACATTAGAAAAAAAATGTTGTTCGTTGTGTCAAACGAAAATAATAACATTTAAATATAATTGTAGTCTTTGAATATTTTATACCTACCTTGACATATTGCAATTAGATGTAATGAAAGCGATGCCGATTCAATTGATTAAAAAAAAAAAACTTTAATACAATTGAATTGTGCATACAGAACAGCTGAAGAAAATATGTTAAAATCCAGGCGAAATGTGAAGACAATATTCAACATTAACGTATTCTTATGTCCTCATATCTCAATGAAAGTTCAAAAATAACTAAAATACTAATATGAACTAAGTGGTTTCAATTGTCAAGCCTTGCGTAAAGTAAACAATTAAGCACAGGAAATCCTTATTGACCCAACAATTACCTATTTCCCTTGTGGAATAATTTACTTTACCGCCACAGGCCGATAGAATCTTTACAGAGGTTTTATTTACACAATGTCATCATTGTCATCTCGGTCTTAAATATGCTAGTACACAATGCACTACAAGGGGTCCTATTAGATACTATAACAAGTAATACGCGTATTTACACACATACATTTTCTGATGTAAAACTCCTGGGATAATAGCTCAAAAGAGCCCTTGAAAAGTGATACGAGCGATTTCTTTTCTCAAATAGCTGGTCAAACGTTTACATTTACATGAACGAATAGACCATCGTGTCAGTTACACCTAATATCAATGTTGCAAACTATTACTTAAACGAATATGGAAATGAACACTTTTAGTGTCAAAGAAACCACCTATTTTATAAATTTTCTTGCTTTTCTATTTTTCCCCAAATACGTGTACATACGTAGAGTGCAAAGCCAATTTTAACTCATAAGGGAATTAATTCCCAAACGTGTTTTTACCTGTCTGGTTATTAGTCGAGTAATCAGTCATTCCATTATACGGGTTAAGTATCTGTTCTCCATTTCAGGAGCTTCATTGCAATATTTTCCAACTGCGTGGTGTTTTCAGGGGATTGATCAAGTCAAAAGATCTGATACCATCAATTAAGTTAGTAATTAGGTGCTTTTTGTGTAGATTATTTGGGAGGAATAATAAAAAAAGCACAAGATATTTAAACCCGTGCAACACATAATGAAGTTTCATATGATAGTGAACGTAAATGGCATACTCGTATTTGCCAGTCTCAATAAATCGGTTGCAAAAGGACTCCAGGATATTTCGCCATAGGTGAATGTAGTTCTAGGATTCGAATTAACTGGCAAAGGCGGTTGGAACGTGTGCGAGCAAGGCAAATATTTTGTCTGTGACCTAGTATGGTTTGGTGAAATATGGTGAATAACTAAATATTTTCGTCTAAAATGTGATGGTTCAGTGGGACAGTAAATAGATTTTAGTCTGTTATTACTTACCTAACTAAAAATCTTTTACCTAATATCGACCAACTAAAATTTCATTTTATACACTGTATACCTATGGCGGGTCGTCACGCGATGAACACTCGAAAAAGGCTATTTTTACCGTTTTTGTTTAAACCAAAAAAAAAACATTAAATTTATTTTTAAAATTTCATGTACTTAAAGTCATGTTATTTATACGCACAATGTGATGGATAATTAATCTGCTTAAGTTATTTTTCTGCCGAAACATGGTGTGGTGTGAAGTTGTGTATTTTCATAATTTGTTCCAATACATTCATTTTTTTTATTACTATTTTTATACTAAGTAATCGTTATCCGAGGAATGCAAAAAAAAAAGAAATTGGTACTTATTCGAAGAATATTTTTTATTTTTTGACAGGTGAAAATGTAAAAAACGGCTTCAATAATGAATTAAAAATTGTAAAGAAATTAACTTTATACTTGTTCTTTCCCTTAAAATTGTTGACAAAAATCCAATATATAAAATTCTCGTGTCACAGTGTTTGTAACTCCTCCGAAACGGCTCGACCGATTCTGTCGAAATTTGGAGTGTATATTCAGGTCTGAGAATAGGACGTAAGCTATTTTTCATACCCGAAAAAAATATTCTAAAGCGGAACGTAGTCCGCGGGGTCACCTAGTATAATAATAAAAATAAAAAGGATCGCAATCATACGTTAACAGCGAAAGTTCAATATAACATATAAGTACCTACAAATAAAATGCATGAATTTCTTAAAAACACAAAAAATCGAAATTCAAAAAAGACTCACTTTATCGACCAGATGTCCTCGCACTTTTAAAATTGTATACAGGTACGTTTCGAAACCCTAGAGTCGAAATTTCCGTGCGGTCCGCTGCGTTGCCGGGGCCACACTGACCGTATAGTGGTGCGCTCTGACTCTCTTAGTCAACTAAACGAAGGTGAATGAAGCGTGGTGCAGTCCTTAGTGGAAGTAAGGCTGCGTTCATGCTGGAGATGGAATTGTGACTCAAATTGTGAACACCACCAGGTGTCGAAGGTAATATGAACGTGTCTCATAGTTACTTAGGTACATGTATTTTTTTTAGTAGTACTTAAAACATTTCAATTAAGTTCAACTACTTAGTGCATTACAAACCATGTATAAAATGTCACTGTATAAAATGTCACTGGAAGGAATCTAGCCTCTAAGACACAGGCTCGGCCTAGTTTAGATGCTAGAGTACATTAATCCTAAATACATGTCTATGTCTACTCTAACTACATTAAGATCTAGTTTTAAGCACTCCATGTACTTTCTCTTGTGTACAATAAAATTATTATTATTATTTATCTACTACTACAGCCCATTTTTGTCCCACTGCTGGGAACAGGCATCCTCTCATCTAGAGAGGGTTTGGGCTATAGTTCCCACGCGGGCCCAGTGCGGATTAGGGACTTCACACACATCTTTAAATTACTTCGCAGATGCCTGCAGGTTTCCTCACGATGTTTTCCTTCACCGAAAAGCTCAGTGGTAAATTCAAATTAAATTTCGCACAGAAGTAAACTTAGAGGTGCGACCCGGAATCGAGCCCCCATGTATTTATAATGTGACTAAAAGCTGGAACCTTTTCGCTCAGCTCAGCGCTTTGGCATAAGAAAAGCTGCCAGTATCTTCGCTATCATGATGCGGGGGTATTAAAAAAAATACTTAACCTACTCTTAATCTATACAATATACCTAAGATTAAATAGAGTAGTTGTTGTCTCTTTATGTCTGTCTGTCCGTTTCTCAGAGCTAATCTCCGGAAATACTGAACATTTTTGCATGCATTTTATACAGATGGAAAGAGTACCATACCGTGGACAATACGCGCTTTGTTTGATAAAAATTGGATGTTAACTTCAAACAAAAATAAAAAACCGGCCAAGTGCGTGTCGGGCCACGCGCAAATTATAGGGTTCCGAAGTTGACGATGCCCACAGTACCTTTCTAAGACTTATTAGCATCTAGCTAGCCTGTGGTGTGACGTGCCCGCCCGACTCCCCTGCTGCTCGAGAAAAATCATCATTATAAGTTGGTCGACTATTACTCGTAAGTTTGTACAGCCTACTTAGCTCTGATAGTTTTCCTTTCAACTACGTTATATATGCCACAACCGTGATTTTTTTCAGCCATCCAAATACCACCATTTAGCTGGCAGGGGGGGGGACACGTGACTCTAACAAAAAATAGCACTTTAAAGCTTAATATTTCACAAACGCATCACTTAATCAAAAAATGGTTTTAACAAACCCACAATATTTTTTCGAGACCTATTCAACGATATGCCGCACCATGGGGTATGCAAGAAAAAAAATTACATCCCCACTTTACGAGTAGGGGAGGTACCCTATAAAAAAATATATTTCAAAATTTTATTGTACCACTTTGTCAGCATAACTAATATGCATATTCATGCCAAATTACAGCTCTCTAGACCTAAGCATCTCCGAGCAATAGTGCGGACAGACGGACGGACATGGCGAAACTATAAGGGTTCCTTGTGGACTTCGGAACCCTAAAAATCGGTTGCTTCCGGAGCTTTGAAGTCACACATAGATACACAAAAACTCAGATATAGAGACGCCAGACTCGCACGTCAAACTTATAAAACACCTCGCTTTTGTGTCGATGGTAAATAAAAATCAAGATTGATGTGTAGTCGCAACGATTTGCACGTTCACTGTGGACGCGCCTTGTTCACATCCGTAGCCGCCTGCGCAGCTTACGGTTGCAACATCGCGAACCGACCGGCTCCGGCCCTAGAACCTTTCTACCTGTCATTTGAAATTGGTTAAGTTGCCACAAGCTGCACGAATTATACTAACCAATATCATAAAATGCCTACCTTTACTTTGCCTCTAGGATAAAAAATAAGGAAACATATTTATCTATTTACTAGTTCTGTCCGCGACTTCTTTTTCGGGGACAAAAAGTAGCCTATACATATGTTGACCACTAATTATAAACTCCCCATACCAAATTTTGTTGCAATCCGACCAGTATAGTTTCGAACAGGCAATTTTTCTTATATTTTTTTTTTTTTTGTGTTCAGCGTCGTTTATAATTTCACATAATAAAGTCGTTTCTTTTAATTTTCAAGTTCTTAGAGGCGACTTTTCTACAGACTTATTATTAGTAGGTACCTACGAGTATATAGATTTTAAATATAGGTAAAGGAACATGTTGTCTTTTTAGGGTTCCGAAGTCCACAAGGAACCCTTATAGTTTCGCCATGTCCGTCCGTCTGTCCGCACTATTGCTCGGAGATGCTTAGGTCTAGAGAGCTGTAATTTGGCATGAATATGCATATTAGTTACGCTGACAAAGTGGTACAATAAAATTTTGAAATATATTTTTTTATAGGGTACCTCCCCTACTGGTAAAGCGGGGATGTAATTTTTTTTTCTTGCGTACCCCATGGTGCGGCATATCGTTGAATAGGTCTTAAAAAAATATTGTGGATTTGTTAACACCATTTTTTGATTAAGTGATGCGTTTGTGAAATATTAAGCTTTAAAGTGCTATTTTTTGTTAGAGTCACGTGTCCCCCCCCCCTACGAGTAATAGTCGACCAACTTATAATGATGATTTTTCTCGAGCGGCAGGGGCGTCGGGCAGGCACGTCATACCACAGGCTAGCTAGATGCTAATAAGTCTTAGAAAGGTACTGTGGGCATCCTCAACTTCGGAACCCTATAATTTGCGCGTGGCCCGACACGCACTTGGCCGGTTTTTAGGATGATTTTACTTATTAATTAAATGTAAATAAAGATATTAGCCAAGAATTGTCAAGACAAATTTGGGCAACTAGGAAAAGGTAAGGTACTTCACATTAGGAATCCTGTAGTTTGAACTACTGGTCGGGTTAAACCCTGACTGATCATCATCATCATTTCAGCCGATAGACGTCCACTGCTGGATATAGGCCTCCCCCAAGGCGGGCCTTCCTTCACTCAGACCGGTCCTGTGCCACTCGCATCCACCGCGTTGCCGCGACCTTTACAAGGTCGTCACTCCATCGTGTTGGAGGCCTACCGACAGCTCGTCTACCGGATCGCGGACGCCACTCCAGAACTTTCTAGCCCCATCGGCCATCAGTCCTGCGAGCAATGTGCCCCGCCCATCCTGGCTCCCTGGATCTCAATTTACTTATGTGTGAAATCCAATTGGAAATTGCCCATGAGCTTTTCGGCGAAGGAAAACACCGTTAGGAAACTGCGGAAGAGTTCAAGGATGAGCAGTGAGCGATCCTGTAGGGAATAGGGAGATCCCTATTTTAAGACTTTGAATATAGCCCCTGCAGTCTGCACTGAAGCCGTGGTGCCGTAGTGGTTCGACCTATCGCCTCTCATGCAGAGGGTCGGGGGTTCAATTCCGACTCGCACCTCTACGTTTACTTACGTGCGAAATTCAATTTGAATTTACCACTGAGCTTTTCGGTGAAGGAAAACATCGTGAGGAAACCAACCTGCACGCATTTGCGAAGCAATTCAAAGATGCATGTGAAGTCCCCAATCCGCACTGGGCCCGCGTGGGGACTACAGCCTAAACCCTCTCGTGATGAGAAGAGGCCTGTGAGCAGCAGTGGGACGCAAATAGGCTGCAGTAGTAGTCTGCACTGGCCCCGCGTGGAAATTATAATAGTCAAAATTCCCCTTCGGGAACCATTTCGTTATGAGAGGAGGCCTTTGCCCAGCAGTGGGACGTAAATAAGCTGTTGTGGTAAACAAAGGTAGGTATGACGCAGGCAAACTAAACAATTTTCTTGAGAATAATGACTGTGAATGATTGAAAGCTGAGGAGAATCACCGGACATCTCGAATATTTTTTCATTGTTTTCCGCAAGCATTGTAAATAGAGGACAATACCTATGCTAAGGTTCAAGAACTTTAACCGAAAAAAAAAAAAAAAAAATTTACACTCATACTAGTCATACCTTGAAAGTTTCATAGCATTCGCTTTGCTAGTGATTTTTTTAAACACAAAAATGCTTCTCCTGTAAAGTTGACTTTTTGCAGTTGCGCCTTTATTCGTAGGATGGGACGTTTTCAGGTCATCATCCATCATCATCATCATCATCATTTCAGCCGAAAGACGTCCACTGCTGGACATAGGCCTCCCCCAAGGCTCGCCACTCAGACCGGTCCTGTGCTACTTGCTTCCACCGGTTTCCCGCGATCTTCACGACGTTTTCAGGTGGCAATTAAAAAATACTTTTTAGGTAAGACTGTAAGGTATATTGATATAAGAGAGAATTGATAAATGTTGATTTATAAGATAAATCAAGTTAAATTGGGGAACATCTTGGACGAAGGGCCCATGCGAAGCCTCCAAGAGGTCAATAACGCAACTTGTGCTGTCAATCGTGAAAACGAACTTTCTTAACTGATACGCAACGAAACGCACCGATCGATTACATTCGATTGTTTACGATACTTTTAGGATCCATTGGCTTAAAACATGAAAACATAGACAAGATGTTTAGGTAATATGGTTAAAATGTTACCGACTTAGCTTGTACTTAATTACACTGAGATTTTTTCTGCATTACCTACCGTTCGTGATAAGAGGAGACCTGGTGCCTGCGTACGTGCTGGTACAAGTGGGACGTAACGTATAAAGGTTGTTGTGGTGAGTATCTTAGGCCCGGTTCCTATGTACACGAAACGCCTCGTTTTGCCTACGGACGGTTGATTTTTGACATTTGTTCCATAGAGAATCTGTCAAATTTTAACCGTCCGTAGGCAAAACGAGGCGGTGTTTGGATATAGGAACCGGGCGTAAGTCAAAAAAGAAAGGTAAAATCATAGACATAAATAATACTTCGTATGGACCCGGCCTAACGTAGATACATGTCATGTTTCCCCACTTCATTGGTGTCCAATCCAAAGTTAAACTTATATCGTGACACTAAAGCTGGGTCACATTTTTTCAACAACGAGATGAGTTTTTAGATACTGAGAAACAGTTTCGAAAAAAGTTTTTTTTAAAACGCTTATTGTCACGCACGCTCGGTGACAGAACTTTGGATTGGACACCGTGGAAGTGGGGACATATTACGTGTACGTTAGACCGGGTCTATATTATTTACGTCTATGGGTAAAATACTTTTAAGCCTAGAAAATCTAATAAATACTATAGATACAGGCAACCATTTGAAGACAAAAGAGTACTTACTACTTACCTATCTATAGGTTAGTGTCAGTAGGTATACCTACAGTTTTTTTTTCAATCTTATCTTCTTTTGATTGCAAATTTGTTGTACTTAATTTTTCAAGATGAAGTTCTGCGGAAGTCCTTGTTTGAAAATAAAAACCCTCATCAAAATAAACTACTAGAATACAATTAATATTATCTAATAGTAGCATACCTACATCCTACCTGTACTAATATTATAAATGCGAAAGTAACTCTGTCTGTCTGCCACCTCTTCACGCTTCAACCGTTGCACCGATTTGGCTGAAATTTGGTATGGGAATAGTTGGACGCCCAAGGAAGGACATATTTTACTTTCATCCCCGAAAAATGCATAGTTCCCGAATTCCACGCGGGTGAAGTCGCGAGCAAAAGCTAGCTAGTATGCGTTTTTTGAGATAAAAAGTAGTCCTTTGTCCTTTTCCGGGACTCCAACTATCTCCATGCCAAATTTCATCCAAATCGGTGCAGACAGGCAGACAGACCGAGTTTTCGAATTTATAATATTGATATGGATAATAATGCCGTATCTAATTCAATTTAATCAGTTACCTAGACATTACGGGCGTGTTAAAATATTGACGACTAGCTTCTGCCCACGGCTTCGTCCGCGTGGAATTGGTTAATAGCATTCCCGCGGGAGCTATGCATTTTTTCGGGATAAAAAGTAGCCTATTATGTTGATCACTGTTATAAACTACTCCCGTACCTACGAAATTTCAATCCATCCAGTAGTTTCGAATTAAATCCGGACAAACATATATACATACATACATACACATACAGCTTTTCTAAAAATCTTCATTTTGTGTTCAGTATCGTTTATATAGTACCCTCGACTTGATAGTTTCTTTTAATTTTCAAGTTTCAGACTCGACTTCTTCTACAGACTAATTTAGTTCGCCTAATCCGATGGCACGCTCTAGTTCCCTGCAACCGTCATCCGGTTGCAATCGATCATTTTTGCCCAATCATTGTTTAAGTGAATGTGATGTGGTGCAATGTAGTGAACTGGCTGCTTCAATATTTGGTTTTGCAAATATAATAAAGTACACCAAGTACTAAGCAGGGATGTAGAATAGTGGTTTTACCTATCCCCTCTTATGAAAAAGGGTTAGTTAGAGGTTTAATCCCGTCTCGCCACTCGTAGTATACTTATGACAGTACAAATTGTGTCCATCTTTGGGACCATTCTTTAGTTTTAAGGTTCAGTAGGTAGCGTAACCATTCCACTCTACTGTTTATGTTGGTTGCTTTCTAGCTTAATCATTTGGTTTAGGGCAATTATTTCTAATGAATACTTATGCTAAGTACCTGTGTGCTCTAGCAATTGTCAATCATATCAGCCGACGCTGCACGTTAACGACGTTCAAGGCAGCCCAGGGCTCCTCAAAGTTCGTCTATAGTATGTCTATTCTAATTGTACAATTCTTTAGGTACTTTCCCTTCTCCTTCTATATTTCATCATCATCATCATCATCATTTCAGCCGAAAGAAGTCCATTGCTGGATATAGGCCTCCCCCAAGGCTCGCCACTCAGACCGGTCCTGTGCTACTTGAGGATATCCGCAGTAGAACTGGGGTCACCGACATAGCGCGAAGAATTGCGATCCTTAAGTGGCAGTGGGCGGGGCACATTGCTCGCAGGACTGATGGCCGATGGGGCCGGAAAGTTCTCGAGTGGCGTCCGCGAACCGGGAGACGAGCTGTCGGTAGGCCTCCAACAAGATGGAGCGACGACCTCGTGAAGGTCGCGGGAAACCAGTGGAAGCAAGTAGCACAGGACCGCTCTTCCGATATTTACTGAAAAATAACTGTTACCTCTCAAATACTCTCAAAGCAAATTCTAAGTCTACGCGGGACGAAGTTCGCGGGCATCGGCTAGTATATGATAAAATAAAACACGGCAATACAAAAGAGAGTATTTATTGGTTCACCTGCTTAAAATAATTGAAGCCATGATCAGACATATCACCGCAAACGTTGAGCAAACACCTGACTCGAGCTTTGGTCCACTTAATATTTGGTCGACAAAGCACCAAAATAAAATAATGGTAACTCAGCAAGCGACAGTAGAGAGACGCTAATCCTAAAAGCCTGCTAAATAAAAATGATGTCTCGAAAAATATATTTGCTAATGTCATCACACCATTTTAACTTGGCAGGGAGATTCTTATGTGCAACGCTGTAGTAAATGAAAACGACCCAGAAACAATTTTAGACATCATAGCAATACACAGGTAATTGCAACCTACAAAAGTAAAAGAAAACATAACAATGAGAGTATATAATGAACATAGAGGTGATAAAGACAGAGTATTTGAGACTATTCATGAAACTGTGCCTCTTTTAAAATTTACTGCATTAGTCGTTGTGACATGGCCAGTGCTAGACTAATTATTTAAGAATGCCATATTTCAATTATTATTAAAGTTCCAAGGGATCGTCCTCATCTACCACTAGCTGAAGTATCTAATCGATGACGAGCTGACGGAAGCTGCCGTCAATTCCGAAGAGTTCGTCATAGTTGGTCGGCTTCCCGGGTCTGAGCGATTCGTCGGCCTTGATGTTCTCCTGTTCGGCGAACCAGCTGTTGTACTCTTCCATCTTCTTCACCCACGAGTCTGAGAGGTTGATAGATACATCGATTAGGTAGGCGAATTTTTCATTATTCATTATAATTTGGTTGTACAAAAAAGGAACTTATTGTAGCATTCTCAGAGTTGCGGTATTCTCTCCCAGTCTACTTTAGGGATAAAACCGAAAAATTCAAACGTTTGTTTAGTTATAGTTATAATGATTTGGATTTGATCGGTGACTAAAATGTTTTGTTCTGTGACCTTATAGAAATTATAACTTCACTCACATGAATGAGAATAGTTTGTAATAAAGACTTGGCTTGACTTGGTTGCAAACTATTTCAATAGTTCAGTTATGGTTAACGGTTTGGTAACATTATGCAATAGATAACTTTACTCACTATGTAGGTCATTCATGGATCCACCATTGCCACCGTATTCTACTGGGAGCATCTCCTTAGGAACGTACTTGTAGAGATCATTGATGTCAGAGTGGAGGAAAATCTAAAAACAAATGATTATCGTTATAATAAAGTTAGATATATTTTCAGTGATGTTTATTTATAACGAGAGGATGAAATCTTTATTACGACAGAATAGATACAACATTCCAAAAGAGAAGACAAAATTAAAAACTGGATTAGACTTGATGTTTGCAATCCAATACAGATTGTTTTTGCATAATCATAAATAATATACCTACATTCTGCATTACAACATTGTTGTTTTCATCAATGATAAGAAAAGAAGCATCAGTCTACGATATTTTACAAGGAGGAAATGAAAATTTTTGTACCCTATCCCTGATCTTTTCCTTGATGAAGGGTTTGACGAAGTTGACGATCTTGTCGACGAGAGGGGACACGTTGATGACGTGGACTTCCTTCAGCTTGACTGGGTAGGCTTCCTGTGGAAGGAGGTTGAAGAATATTAACCACTTCGTTAGGTTACTTTGCTACGTCGATGATTTGTTAATAAGCATAAACACTAACAAAGAGAAGTTACTATAATTGCAATTATCATCGTTGTGAAATCTTAGTATATTAATCTCCAAATAAAAGCCCGCCGTTATATCAAATGCAGCGTTACCAAATTTAGGTTTTGGTTGAAAAGTATGTCCGGTTTCAAAATTTATATTTTTTGGCCAATAAAGCATTTGTATTTTTTTTCAAAATGGCGGAATTTAACTTATTTAAGCTATGAAGAAATACTTGCGAGGGTAACAGCTTTCAACGCACTAGTTTAAAATTAAATATACTGTTCCCTCTCATCTGCACGTACCTGTACACACACTAGGAACTTTTTGACGAGGGTCGGCGTGAACTTCGCGAAGTGTGTCGGCGTGGCCACGGAGGCGTCTAGTATGTACACGTCCCCAGCCACTCCTTCCTTCTCCTCGTTCAATCGCACGTCTCCCAGCATCAGGGCCAGTTTGAAGGCGTCCGCGACATTGGGGGTTTGGGCGTCCTTGTCTAACCCTGCGAGTGTAATAAAGATGGAACGTTAGTACCACTGAAGCCGTGGTGGCCTAGTGGTTCGACCTACCGCCTCTCATGCAGAGGGTCGGGGGTTCGCTTCCGGCTCACACCTTTAAGTTTACTTATGTGCGAAATTCAATTTGAATTAGCCTCTGAGCTTTTCGGTGAAGGATAACATCGTGAAGAAACCTGCACGCATCTGCGAAGTAATTCAAAGATGTGTGTGAAGTCCACAATCCGCACTGGGCCTGCGTGGACACTATAGGCCAAACCCTCTCCTGATGAGAGGAGGCCTATGCCCAGCAGTGGGACGCAAAATAGACTGTAGGGTACCAATGCACCAGAGACTCTAGCTTCGGGCCACATTCTTACACGATGGAATTTTCTAGTGATAATTAAATTTTATCGAATATAGGTATATCTCAGGGAGGGAAATTGCAAGTTCAGGGGTCGGATTTTAATGAGTTTGAAAACAAGTTGTTGGATAATGGATAATAGGTAGATATTTAAAAGTAATAATACTTAAATTGACAGACGCATGCAAACGTCAAAGAGAAATGTGATGATTCATTCTTAATTTACCTCTCATGATGATGACTCGACGACCTTCGGGAGTAAGTCCCGGTAAAGGAGGAGTTTGACTGAAACAAGACGAAATATATTTAATATAAGTATATAAAATTCTTCCGTTCCTGACGACTGACTGATTGACTGACTGACTGACTGATATTATGACAACGCACTGACGAAAGTACTGGTCGTAGACAGCAGAAGTTTGGCATTTAGTGTTTTTTTTCTCTAAATTCCCACGATTTAAAATTTTAGTATTTATGATGCGAAGTCGTGGGTAATAGCTAGTGGGTCTGTTCTGTAACTATTTCTGACATCAATAACCACCCTTTTCCAGTCAAACCGTTTTCAACTCTGAAAATGCGGTTGAAACTAAGTAGTTTCAACCACGTCACAGTGAGTTTGACTTTTAGCAAAACCTTTTCATTTCATTTAAATCAGAAAATAGTTTCCATTTTCATATAAATGGAAACTATATAAATTAAGCATAAAGTTTTACTAGAGGTACCTAGTTGCAATACTTTTTTATTATCTTATATGATGGATAACGTACAAGTAGAGATAAAAATAATCGTCATATTTATGTGCAATTATACATAAATGCATCTAGGATTCCCCTTTCTGTACTTTACATGTTCAACCATATTGCGATTTATGCACATGCATTCAAAGTTGAAGATGATCTATATTACGAAGAAGATTATGCTCAGTACGATACGATTAAATTGTAATTATAAGTATAACGGATTGTTAGCGTAATAATATTTCCTGGTTTATCAAAATACGCGAAAGTAAGAATATTCAAAGATCTTGAAAACAAATTACGTTGAAGTGGGTGACAAGTCATTAAAAACAATTTCGAGTAATTAACTGCCCTGAATCTAGCACAGAGTTCTGTAATCTAAAGCTACAATTTTATTGTTGCCTTCCTGGTATAAATTAACTACACAAACTTAGAAATTGACCTAGGCTATAGGGTCATGTGCCTACCAAGATTGAAGTCATTGAAGACTTCCCTGGATTAATCGAGATTCAACACTGGTTAAAATGGCAGAATTTCTCTTTCGATTAATCTTAGAACGATCCAAATAACTGTATAAGGATTGTATGTCAAACGTTACAATCAATGAAAAAACAAACTTTTTAAAAGTCGATAGGTAAATACAGTTAAATGGCAATTATTAAAGCTTGGATACGGAAAATCGCGGCATCCTCGTCCAAACATTTTGTGTATTTTGCCATTTCCTGCCTCAGTTCAGCTACAAAAGAAACGAGGTCACGCATTTTTCTACATAAAGCTTTCTTTATGTAGGTTTTCTGGGGTTTGACAAAACGATTCCCAAATTGATTATAAGTACGAACCGAAATCCAAGAAATAAAGAGGACAATTTTATGGCAAGAAATACTTATGGAGTCTTTCTGTATGTAGATGACATTATTCCTATAGTAGTTCCAGGAAATTAAATCATCTAGGTAGGTACATTATTTATTATGTCAGTCGAAAGTGTAAATTGCTGAACCTATCTTCGCGAAAGGCTCGAGAAATTATTAATGAAACCATCCAATTATCTAAAGCTCCATTATATACACCTATCAATCTAAATATATAAAACTCAAAGGTGACTGACATAGTGATCTATCAACGCACAGCCCAAACCACTGGACGGATCGGGCTGAAATTTGGCATGCAGGTAGATGTTATGACGTAGGCATCCGCTAAGAAAGGATTTTGCAAAATTCTCACGGGAACGGGAAAAATCGGGATTTTACTTTTTAATATTTCTGCGCATACGAAGTTGCGGGGAAAAATTAGTATGTGATAAGCTTCGAATTTGCCTTTCTGATCCGATCGACATCCGACAGTTAGTTAAGTTTTTAGTAACAATCAATACTAAGTCAGTTAAACAAAAGCCGTGGTACCCCATAGTTGTTTGACCTACCACCTCTCATGCACAGGGTCGCACAGCTTTTACTTACGTGCGAAATTCAAATGGAATTTACCACTGACCTACAAAGATATATGTGAATGTGAAGTCCCCAATCTGCACTGGGCCCGCGTGGAGTCCCATCGTGATAAGTGGAGACGTCTGCCCAGCAGTGGGACGTAAGTTTGTTTTTGTGGTAGTGGACGGTTTTTAGTACTTACACCAATTTCATTATCTCCTGGAGCTCAGGACGGTGGATGTCCCGGTCGGTAAAGAACTCTGGCACCGCTGCGCGCATCGTAAAGTACATGTCCAGTTTACGCTTGGTCTTCTCCAGGGAGAACTTGCAGCCTCGGAGGAAGGTCATGATGCGCTGGTCATCTGTGAAGTTAAGTAAGTAAGTAAGTACCTAACACTAACATGTCTACAGAATAAAAAATGCGCTATTTATCGTTCAGAAAATTAAACAGGTTTTAAGACTTAAGACTGCGCAGAGCAGAATTCGCGGAAACACCACTCACGGTTAAGTTAATAGTTAAGAATATTGTAAAAATGAAGTTATAATTATAAACGAGTATCGATCCTCAAAGGTTGTCCTCACCTTTAATATGTCTTGGAATTCTTAAAAAAACGTCGTTTTTTACTATATGGCGGCCCTACAAAACCCCAATAATAAAATACCTAATGAAAGATCCATTAGGATTAGGAAGATTCAAGATTGATGTTCAAGATCCACTAACGCCAATCTTTGTGGTTAGTTGGCCAAGTTTCAACTTAGCTCGTTAGATTTTAAACCTAGATTAGCGACTTGCAGTCGGCCTAAAAGAGCCTAGAACACAATTACCTAGCTGGCATTGGACTGCTTGAAAGAGCAAAGTTAGTGGTCAACTTGCCGACATTTTGACTTGAAAAGCACTACTCACCGAACTCATCAGGCAGGTGCGGCTGTTGTTTCAGCCACTCCTTGATGTGCGCCAGATCCTGATCCTTGGTCTCCGCCTTCTCGTTCAGCTCCTCGCGGATCTTCTGCCACATCTCACCTGTCGGCTGTTCCAGGGTCATCTTGGGTGCGTTTGGACCTGGAGTCAAGGAAGACTGGCGTAAGAACAGTGATCGTGAAACCGAGTTTAGAAATAAAGGTAACACTAACACCAATTTTCTGTAAGTGTGTGTATCGAATTAAGATAAAAATGTAAAACTTTTGTGATGTAAAATAGGTAACGGCTGGCTATTAATTTGAAAAGAAAGAGTTTATAAAGTTTAACTAGTTGAGTGAGAACTGAAGTCGCCACATTTCCTTATCGACGCCTACGTAACGTACAAATTTTATCTTGGATCGTAATGTTGAATATGGTTGCAAATCTTTTTCATGAGGCGTTTTCGGAGCTCTCTTTTTGCTCTCCCTGATTCAGGTAATGAGTTATTAAATTAGATTTTTTCACTTCCCGTTACTTTAACTCAACAGCAATAATACAGTGGGAGCCATACTAAGTAGGATTTTAGCCCAAAATTGTCTCATTAAAGATATGAGATGCAAAATTGAGATTAAGATTAAGAAGCTGTGAAATAATTAGGATCCCGTATAGTCGCCATCAGATAATATGTAAATAAATAAGGTAGTCATAAATATCTGAACATGCAGTCTAACGTCTTGCCAATAAGATCGTATTTAAAGATTTTATATCATCAACTTGTTTGCTGGCGTATGTCTGATGGCGACTGAATCACTATATTTCTTCCCGTCGGCTTACTTACTACTACTTATAGGAGACTTTACGTATGCGATTCGTTTTGACACGCGAGACACCATTGAAGGGTTTTTTTTAGAATAGCCTCTGAGCAATAGTGTTCGTAGGTATGTCTTTACTGCGCTATACCATAAAACAAGCACACA
Source organism: Aethes cnicana (assembly GCA_963971205.1). Taxonomy (NCBI): domain Eukaryota; kingdom Metazoa; phylum Arthropoda; class Insecta; order Lepidoptera; family Tortricidae; genus Aethes; species Aethes cnicana. The sequence continues at coordinate 8,388,302 of OZ020292.1, forward strand.
AAGGTGTGCATCCATTAGTGGTCAATTTAGCGCATAGTTTAAGCCATATTGCAATAAGCCGTCATGCATTATGGAAACAGCTGTTTCCTCACAGCAAATTACGCACTCCCATTTGGAATTAACCTAAAATTACGTTTGGCAATGTTACGTTGTCGAATTTCAGACATGTTGCGTGTGGTTTTGATGTGTGATAATTTTCGCTTAAATTTACCTTCAGTTAAGAATGTACAACGTCATTATTCGTGAAAATTATTATACACTGAACAGCAATGAAAACGGCTCACTTTTGTATAGGATTTTCCATACAAAACGACCCGTTTTTATTGTAGTACATGATTATACTTTTCTACGTACATAGATACTCGTACTTATTTTAAATGGCAACGTAAACGGTACGTCTGTAGCCGCAGCTTCATAATTGTTTAAAAAAAGGCGGTAATTTCAGTGCTGCCTAGAGCAGAATATATTTGACCAACTCAATTTAACTTTACCTGTAAAAAAGCAATTTAGAACGTGAAAGGTTCCTCGAAGAGTTCTTTTAACGATTTGCAGTTTATGTACCGTAACTATTTTGGTGCGGTAAAAACTGAATAAAGAAACTTTCACCGATCTGAATGCCGCAAACATGTTACTTTTATTGTGGTAGAGCCTTCTAATAATATTAAATTATTGCTCGAATCGGGCCAGCTCGTCCGGGGAAGTCCAACTCACGCACAGAATATCGGCGTGAATTAATAGTTCGCTATTGCGTTTCGTACGGTGAGTGAGAGGACCGGGGGCCTGTCCTCTTCCCTGTCATTCTATCCCCTCTTCCCTGATCCCATGTCCCTTATTCTCGCTTATCCCATATGCCCTATCTTGTTCCCCACAGATTTTTATCAGATCGAGGTCAGTGTTATTAATGTCTCTATAATAGAACTAGTGTCTCTGAGAACTTTAGACATCGCTAATCTACTATGATGGCATAGCTTAAATAATTTTAAAACATTACGAACCCCCAAAAGCATTGTCATTAAAAAAAATAGGTAATCGAAAAGCAAAATTTGGAAGATTCATTATCTTCGAAATTTTTCGCACCCGTAAACCCTTAGGTAAGTATATTGCAGATTTTGTCCAAATACTTCAGCCGTTTCTGAGATCGTTGTACGAATAAATTACCTACTCTAGGCACGCAGATACCTAGTTGATCTCCAGTATGCTAATTGTAGAGCCTTAAGTGTTATTTTAAAACAAGTGCAAGCGCAGCCTCTCCAAAACTGGACAAGTCGCGTGATTATAGTCCATTCGTCTTCCTCTGATGGTTCCGAGTATAACATAACTTAGCTATGGTCTAATTGTTGACGCATTGCACACAAAATGTAGTTGAATATATTATTATGTGGGGCTCGTTAGTAGATTTTTGGATGGATTATGTTGAAATGACTTATGGTTCCGAGACGTGGGCGCTTACGATGAGTCTCATAAGAAGGCTCAAAGTTACTCAGAGGGCAATGTAGAGGGCTATGCTCGGGGTTTATCTGCGTGATAGGATCAGAAATAAGGATATCCGCGTAGAACTAGGGTCACCGACATAGCCCGAAGAATTGCGAGCCTTAAGTGGCAGTGGGCGGGGCATTGAGGGCCGATGGCTGGAAAGTTCTCGAGTGGCGTCCGCGAACCGGGGAACCAGCTGTCGGTAGGCATCCAACAAGATGGAGCGGTGAAAGCAAGTAGCACAGGACCGGTCTGAGGTGGTGAGGTGGCGAGCCTTGGGGGAGGCCTATGCCCAGTGCAGTGGACGTCCTTCGGCTGAAATGATGATGATGATGATGATGATGATGATGATGATGATGATGATGATGATGATGATGATGATGTGATGATGATGATGTTGAAATATTGGAATTGGAATTCATGTAAGCGCCTGTAGCACGTCGCCACCGTTTAGTTTGATCGGAATTTCTGGAATATAGATCTACTTAGTACATGCCTGCGACCAGCAGGCAATGGAAAGTAATAGGCTGTACTGGTGATATGAGAATTTTGACACTAGATACGAATTACGTGTTGCACACGGGCGACCTACGCCACGTGGGTACACAAAATGTAGGTGCATACTTCCACATTAGTGCACGGACAATCTAAATATATAAAACTCAAAGGTGACTGACTGACATAGTGATCTATCAACGCACAGCCCAAACCACTGGACGGATCGGGCTGAAATTTGGCATGCAGGTAGATGCAGTAGATGTTATGACGTAGGCATCCGCTAAGAAAGGATTTCCCGAAATTCCCACGGGAACGGGAAAAAATGGAATTTTTCATTTTCATCATACAATTCAATGTGCGTACAGGGGCTCTATGCGAAGTCGTAAATAGAGATCTCGCTTTTCCCTATAGGATCACTCACGCGTCAAGTTGAACTTTAAATCTAGCTGCTTAAAGTTCACGCGAGCGTGATCCCAATTTAAAGACTTCGAATATAGGCCCAGACCCCAGCACGCAACTTGAACGGTGAGCGTAAGTAGAGGAGATTTCTGCGCATGTTTACGACTGAAGGGCCAACAAGCGCCCGCTGCGTCCCGCGCCCCTCTGCCGATGAGACCTTATTTTCGACTTCTGCGCATCGAAGACCACCGCTCAAGCTCCGTGCCGAATTGCCGATGCCCGTATGAAGCGGTGAAGGAAAACATCGTGAGGAAACCTGCACGCATCTGCGAATTAATTCAAAGATGTGTGTGAAGTCCCCAATCCGCACTGGGCCCGCGTGGGGACTATAGCCCAAACCTTCTCGTGTTGAGAGGAGGCCTGTGCCCAGCAGTGGGACACAAATAGGCTGTAGTAGTATGAAGCCTTGCCCGGGCTTGAATAAAAAAGTATTGCAACCTACATTTTTACCAAAAGGTCATATAGGTACTGTTTTAAGATCCTAATGTTTTCAGCTAATATTATGTGACGCAGCCTTCGCCTCACAGAGCGAACGCTCTCGCTCTGGTTCACATTTTTAATTGCCGTTTCATGCTAAACTACTGACTTAAATGTGTTTGCGAAAATACCTCTGTAAACTACTTGAGTTTAGTATCTACCTGAACATTTTAATGAACATAACAGTGGTATATTCCTCCACATGTCCGTGTTAAGATTCTGTAATAATTATTAATTTGAAAAGAATAGTAGTTTATGTAACTGATACAAAATAAAGGTCCTTAAAACACGAGTGGGGTATAATAATATCGCACGAGTGTTTTAAGGCCTAATTATGTACAGTTGCATACACAACTATTATCTACACTCATTTTATAAATTCTCTAAGATGCTTCAAAATCTGTCCACAATGGCGGCAATTCGAATACGTCAGTCTCACATTCGATTTTCAAAAATCATAGACTAAATATAGCCGAAGTTTGAATCTGGAACAAACTTTCGAGCTGTCTGACTGAAGAATATAGGCGGCCATTGCTGTTGGAAGATGTTCGGAATTTGAGCGTGTTTACAGTATCGATATCAATTTGGTAAAATGAATTTTACTGTATGACCACAGATAGGAAATGGGCTTTGATAGAACTCGCTGTCATAACGTATGTCATTACTACCGATTTTTGAACGCATCATAGAGGATTTATGATATGAGCCCGCCAAATATATCTAAGCCCGCCGGGTCACACAGAGTGCGTCTGCGGCACGTATAACACTGATATTTATTTTATACATCATCGGTATGGGCAAACGAGCGCACAGCCCACCTGATGGTAAGTGGTCACTGCGGCCCTTGGACACCGAAATTCTATGATCCCCCCATTAAGAAACCATTAAGATCTGGAATGCGTACCATATGAATGATATACCATAATATCGCTAGAGAGAAAGTGTATTTTTATTTATTGATAGGGCCCTCCCTAAATAAACTTTAATACACACGCGACGCCCCCTATCTCTATGTATCGTTTCGAATACATCCCCTGTTCAGTCTGTTATATCGGAGACATATATGGCTTGCTTGAGCGTGATGACATGCCAATTACATTTGATTTCAAACTCATTTGAGACGACACGGCATTTCTGCGAGTTTCTGCGAATAAACTTTCTATTGACTTGTTTTTTAGGGTTCCGAAGTCCACAAGGAACCCTTACAGTTTCGCCATGTCCGTCCGTCCGTCCGTCTGTCCGCACTATTGCTCGGAGATGCGTAGTTCTAGAAAGCTGTAATTTGGCATGAATATACATATTAGTTACGCTGACAAAGTAGTACAATAAAATTTTGATATATATATTTTTTATAGGGACCTCCCCTACTCGTAAAGTGGGCATGTAATTTTTTTTCTTGCGTACCCCATGGTGCGGCCTGTCATTGAATAGGTCTTCAAAAAATATTATGGGTTTGTAAAAACCATTTTTTGATTAAGTGAAATATTAAGCTTTCAAGTGCTATTTTTTGTTAGAGTTACGTGTCCCCCCCTGCCAGCTAAATGGTGGTATTTGGATGGCTGAAAAAAATCGCGGTTGTGGCATATATAACGTAGTTGAAAGGAAAACTATCACAGCTAAGTAGGCTTACGAGTCATAGTCGACCAACTTATGAAATGATTAAAATACCAATGATTTTTCTCGAGCGGCAGGGGCGTCGGGCGGGCATGTCATACCACAGGCTAGCTAGATGCTAATAAGTCTTAGAAAGGTACCGTGGGCATCGTCAACTTCGGAACCTTATACTTTGCGCGTAGCCCGACACGCACTTGGCTGGTTTTTTTCTGTTTTAATGCGTACTTGTAGGCTGATAGTGTTTTGAAAATGGTTTGTTTTGTCGTACCGTACAATATTAAGATTCTCTCAATTCGAAAACTTAAGAAACCTGTTTTTATTTTTATTATGAAACTTTTTTTATAAAGCTAAGAAAAAGACATGATGGAGCGAAATCAAATCAAGAGATCGTAATGAAGAGTCAATGATGGATAGGTACCATTTGCCTCACCGAGAAAGGTAGGAACTACTTCAATTATCCAAGGTTTTATTACAGACAGAGTCCCCAGGACTTCATTCATGTCCATAAATTTCCCATATCCCAAAATATGGATAGACAATTAGACGGGCTTCCAATTTTTGCGATTGAGCAAAAATTCTTGCGATTTTTGCTATTGTCACTTTTCTCGTCGAACGAGGGGATTTACTGGTCCACTTAGCGGTGACTCTTGACGTCCCGAATAGCAGGTTTATCCGAGACGTGACAAGGGGATTCCTTTTCCGTTCCCTATGGGATCACTTCGTGAACTCGAATAGCCCCGTGAAGTACCTACAAATTTGGAATGTTATTCGGCGAGGTCACGACCCTCAACATAAGAGACACGAAGAGAGGAGGAGGGTATTTAGACCTCACCTGTTTGAAAAGGGCCTCTTAGCTGTTCGATTTCTGCGCCAAGTGCTTTTTATCCTCTAGCGTGTTTATGAATTTTTAGAGAAAAGGAGTTCTGAAAAAAAAGCTATTTCGTTGAATTTAATTGCATATGTACAGAAATTCGTTCCAAAATTCGGGTCGACAAGACAATTTTCAAAAGTACGTTTGATGTGTCAGTTTTTTCGTAGATTATTCATTTTGAGTTTTGCTCGGCAGCAACATTTCAATACAATCCAGCTTTCAATACAAGCAGCTTTCCAGCCTTGCATGATAAATAGTTCTTTCTTACTTTTTATTTTATTGTCTGGGTTATTGTGAATCACCGAAAGTCCATTTAACTTATACAAATTACATGCTGAACGTGATCACTTAACTATATTATAATCACTTGATCGCGTTCGAGCTCTTCAATCATCTCACGTGTTACAAGTTACAAATAGGTCGAATTCCATAGATAATTTCCTATCGACTGATACTTTCCATCTAATTGCGGCCATTCCACTATAATAAGACTCCGTTTGCTACAATGCTATTTCTTAATAACCATCATTTAATTTTTTGCTTTCACCCCATTCTAAGGTCAATGTCCCCAGTGTAAGCATTTTGTTCTTGTTTTAATGTACCGTTTGTTACATTTCAGGTAATGGTAGTTTTTATGCGAATGGTAGTTTTTTGTGCGTGGTAGTTTTTTTTGGACTTTCGATGCTTTCAACTTTCAAATGCTGTTAGTATGCTTTGTCCGCAACAAATTATCTGAGTAGGAATTTTCTTTTTTAAATTTTTTGATGATGGTTTTACGTCCATTCGTATGCCCCATGTCACGGGTCCGTCCCAAAATGTTGACATGCTTTATGGTTTTTTTTAATATATGGCACATTTTTGATTAGTTAAGTACAATGGAGTACCTACTTTGGGGGAGGCCTATGTCCAGCAGTGGACGTCTATCGGCTGAAATGATGATGATGAGTACCTACCTCATAAACAAAACAGTATGCTGGTATCCACACTCGTAAGTACATGGTACGAAATAAGGCAAGGCAGTCAAGGAAGTCACGTTCCATTTTCAAAAGACATAGTCGTTAAGGCAACAATTTATAAGGACGCCTTCCTTTTTAGAACGCGTTCCAAATTTGAAATTGGGAAAGTTGCCAGCCTGTTAAGTTACTGGAACAGAGACGATGAAATGTTGCTAGCGCAAAATGGTCGATTAGGCGGGATTTTCGTGGACCAATAAAAAACTACACATTTTTTTAAAGTGTAGTTGCTGTCTCATTAGTAATAATATTGAAGAACGATAAATTAAATTTAGCTACTTTTATAACAGTGCTAACAGCGAGTGTAATCTTCTAATCTTTCACTTCGATGCAGAATCTCTAACGATCTCGGCGATGCAATGCACAGGCAGTTTCTCCAGAGGGTAATGCCCGCTATGACTCATGCTCTCACGTTAACATACAACGGTGATTATTAATATAGGCTATTTTGCCATGAAAAGGGTATAGCTACAAGACTTTTTTTTAATGAGGTATAGTCTAGCCATCCCTAAATCCAAACACATTTATTTTCACTTAACTAATCCTATCATGAGTACATACGGGAAAGTAGGTTATGTATTTTTAAGTGTTTTGTTGTGTTGACACTGCATCTGCTGAACGGATTTTGATGTTTTTTTTAATGGATACACGGATAAAACCTATAAGGCTAGGTACATTTGTATCCCGACATTCCCAACGATATTGAGATTTCCTATGTCAGCACCACACTTAAAAATAGAGTCCATGTCAAGCCACCACCACAGTCACAACACTAGTAAAAAATAAAAATCACCTTTAAAATGGAAAACCAAATCACACGCCCAATTATCAACGATGAAAACACTGGCACTTGAACGCAACGTGTTTATAGTTTTAAGAGAGCACTTTAAGAATAAAATTTTCAAATTTGGCACTTTTTTTTCGAATCGTGGCGCGTGCCCGCGCTGTTTCGAATGCGAGTGATTCAGCCAGTGCGCGCCTTTTATTATTTCGTCACGCGGTTTGCGCGCTGTTGCAAGTGCATTTTGACGGCTGGGGGTAGATGACACTCTTTTGATGTTCTGTGGTTAGTGTGTTCCGAATTGGTATCATGACTTGGTCTTTAGTATCAGTGAGTACCCAAGTAACAATTTCTGGTTCTATAGTAGCCCATAGAACATTTCTCAAAACACCACCTTAGCCCTATAAAAGGCCATAGAAGGTTGAGTAACGCCGATCTGGCGCAGTTATATCTCCATTTAGTGATATAGTGGAACCGTAGCAGCTTTAGTTGTGACGTTTTAGGTCTATAAAGGTGATGTAATGATGACTCGTATTACAATTTAGTGACATACGGGCCACAGTAACGCTAATGTAGTGCTTTTTTATACTGTAGTAGCGTTCGTTGATTCCCTTATAGTCCTATTTTAGTCTATAGTAGAATCCGTGATTCCTACTGAGGCGCTTTCTCGGCAAAGTTTGGTATTGTGTATTTTTGCTGTGAACTTCATTGACGGACAACAAAAATAATTCAATTATATAAAGGAGTAATATTCTATCGTGGTAAGTTTATGTTATCTTATTTAGACATTTAATATTTCGATCAATGCTGCAAAAAGCACGTGCGACTAAAGTTTTACTGATAGAATAGTATTTGATTTGCTTAATATTTTCAATGCGCCCTCGATTAATTGAGTTTTGAATAAAATATATTGATATTATAAAATTAAATTCACAGACATTTCTACTTTAGAGCCATTAAGTACATCCGTGGGTCTTATCGGCTCACTATAGTACCACCGACTCCTGTCATGTCAAAGTTTGAGTATAAAAGTAACTGTTCACTTCCTTTATGTGCTTTTTTATCCTATGACCGATCTACAAACTCCATTATAGAACGTTTCGGCCATATAAAAGAGTCATAGTCACAACTATCGTACGAGCCTATAATAGGGATTCAAAAACAATTAGAACACTTTTAAGTACTACAAAAATGTCCTAAAAATCGATTATAAAACAAAACCGCTCTATTACGGCGTCATTATGGCTACTAAAGACCATGTACTATAGGAGTGATTTGTGGAACCACAATATCGCAAAAACCTTGTATAGTAGAACGTTCATCACTGCTAAAACGCAAGATTTATAGCGGTTGCCCGGGAAACCTTATAGCGCAAATTAGATACATAATGGTGATTTCAATCACTTTTATACAGTAACATAGCTCTTTAGTGGCTATATTTGAAGTTTTTATAGCACTTGACTATATTAGCCCTATAAAATGGTTCTATAAACCTTTACATCGACAATTTATAGGATAATTTGGCTCTTTAGCTTATAGAGCAAGAATGTGTTCCCAAACGCCTTTATACAACTGGTAGTCACCGCTAAGACCTTTATACGACGTTTACTCGACCTTTTAGTGATGATAACCCAAGTTATAGGGCCAAAATGTTACTTGGGTAGGTATAGGATCTGGTAGAATTTTTGGTATAGGCGCTACTAGACTTGACTGTTCTGGTCAGGTACTTAGCATAGGTTCGTACCTACCGTATTTTTGCAGTTTCGTTCCAAAACGCTGCTTTACTTACCACCTAGTTTACCAGTGATTAATTGACTGTTTAATCACTAGGTGGTAAGTAATTGAAAAATTAATGCATTTTCAGTATTATTCCCCGCGTTATTATAAGAAATCCTTGTTGAAAGTATCATAATCATAACATAGAGACTCATAGTTTTCATTTAAGAGTACTTACAGATAAAAATGGCGTGTGCGGATATTCGTTTCCCGTCAGGAAACCGATCGTATTTTGCTATAAATTGCACCTGTAATAATGATGAACGGAAATCAGATTGCTAAATAATACTGTTTTAATTACTAGATATCGTCTTACGTTTCAGACCTTTGTACCTATTAAAGGTTCAGGGGCTCGATCTATTCAAATCCCTGCCGTCAAAACGTCACGGCGTTGAAACCAAACTTTCAGCAGGTAGCTAAAGTTCAATACGAGCGCCGTGATTTTTTGACACCCCTCTGTTTAGGATGAAAACCCTTTTTGCGTCCGGAATGAGGCTCCAGAATTTTTCTCACCAACACCGACAGCGGACGGTTCACCTAATGGAAATAGGTCACCTCCGTTTGGAGACATTTGCATCATATAGATGGGGATTTTAACACAACATAGCAAGCTCGTTATAGACGTTTAGAGAAATGAATAAAGAACCAAAATTTAAATAATACTACTACTATAACTACTACTTTACCTATTTGCGTCCCACTGCTGGGCACAGGCCTCCTCTCATCACTAAAGGGTTTGGGCTATAGTCCTCACGCGGGCTCAGTGCGGTTTGGGGACTTCACACACATCTTTGAATTACTTTCGCACATAAGTAAACTTAAAGGTGGGAGCCGGAATCGAACCCCAGATTTAAGAATATGAAATTTGGTATATAGATAGTTCACGACTCGGGGAAGGGATTTTGGCTACTTTTTATCCGAGAAAAAATGCATCCCCATAAAAACCATCCCGGTGAAAACGCTATAGTAATAACCGATTTTCATACGGACGAAGTTGCAGATGGAAGCCCATTATTTCTGATTCTTAATATTATGTACGAGTTCGCCAAATATACCTACTAATATACACACTTTTGCACTTTTGCGTTGTAATAAGGTCCAAAAGTGTACACATATTAATGAACTCGACTGTACGTATGTAATGTAACTACTACTATTTCAGCGTAAACTTTTTTAAAAATTGAAACTTCCGAATGTGCACAGGAACATACCCATTTGGCCGAGAAATTCTATGTTATGCGTCACCAAGTGAGGCAAGCGCCGTGCGGTCTAGCCCAGCGACCTTCACTCCCCGTGCTCTATGATGGAGTGATCCACACTCCATCATCAGTGATTCAAATTCAAATTCAATCATCATTCAGCAAATTGGCCACATAGGGGCACTTTAACACGTCAGAAAAAGAATTTAGGAGTAAACATTTCAGAAGGTCTTAGGCTTGAAAAGAACTCACTTGAAGTACAGTAGCCATCAGATATTGTGTATGATAGAACCAGGCTAATCATTGGGCAATAGGGATGACGACAACTTTTTTTCCTTAGTCTATCAGGAAGATTATTGAAAAGTATTGGACACGTATTTTTTCTTTTTTCACGTAATCAAACTTATACGGAGATATTGAGTTGAAATGTCGCGTGACGTCACGGTTAGGTACGATTTATACCTAACGGTGACGTAGTTAGCCCCCACTCTAAAACTTTAATGCGTTTTAACTTAGTCATTCTTTGTTAATTTGATAAAACAAAAAATACGTGTCTAATATTTTTTTCTTACCTGACTGATGGACTAATTAGAATTTCGATTTCTTCACCCTGTCGTCATCCCTATTATATCAGCATGCACTCTAACGTCTTGGCACTAAGATCGTATTCAGATATTTATGATCACATTGTTTGCTCCCATATATCTGATGGCGACTGTACTTACCTAATTTCCAATGTAATCTATGAACATTCTCAAGCTTTCATGATCATCATGTTCATCCGAAAGCACAGAATATTTAATGGTACTACATACAGAAAACAGAATGGCCACGGAATCACCCGCCTGAATCTAGCCGGCGCGAAACTCGCACCCAACTCGCCCTAGCCGTCATTTGTTTCATCCGGAGATGGTGAGTGAATCATTGGCCCGCGTAGTGGTACAGACATTTACAAGTGTACCTCTACAGACGGCCCTCGCACGCACGCAGACGTCATCGCACGCAAACATTGACACTTGATTCAAATTGTGTTCGAAATCGTGCTTTTATAGGCCGTGTCCGCCGTGTGCCGAAAGAGGTTCACTGCTGAGGGTGTGTTCATAAATTAGGTACGTGAGGTGTTCAAGTGAGTTCCGGCAAGCTCCGCATTTCGTATGGATTTTTGGAATACTTATTCTGAAACCGGTTTCAGGACTTGCGCAATTGATATTAAATTACATTCTCGAGATGTTAAAGATAAAAAAATCGCTAATTAATTAATGCTGCCTAACCAAAAGTGCCTAATTAACTAAAGCATTTAATACGAGCATGCTTTGCGCTACATAATTTGACGGACGTTGCTCTTTTCCACTTTCCACCGGTTTCATAATCAAAATGACTGAAATATTCGAACTGGTAAGTAAAACCTGGGAATCATATGGCAGAAATTACAAAACGAGAGAAAGCGTCGTGTCACAGAAAACACTTCAATATTTTACACAAATAAAATAAAAACTTCCTTCAAACGCCGTCACTCATTGTAAGAAACGAACTGTTCACCATAAGAATTTAATCAATTTACGACAGTTTGATACCGACTTCGCAGTCTGTCGGCGTTCCAAGAAAATTATTGTTATACTGATTGGACGCAAGTGAAACTGTAGTATTCAAAATTGACAGCATCCATACAGTGTTCTCAACATCGGTAACCTCTTTTATCAGCAGCTAGTTGACAGTGCTTGGTAATTAAAAAACACTACTACTACTACAGCCATTTTGCGTCCCACTGCTGGGCACAGGCCTCCTCTCATCACGAGAGGGTTTGGTCTATAGTTCCCATGCGGGCCCAGTGCGGATTGGGGACTTCACACACATCTTTGAATTACTCTGCAGATGGGTGCAGGTTTCCTCACGATGTTTTCCTTCACCGAAAAGCTCAGTGGTCAATTAAAATTGAATTTCGCACATAAGTAAACTTAGAGGTGCGAGCCGGAATCGAATCCCCGACCCTCTCCATGAGAGGCGGTAGGTCGAACCACTAGGCCACCACGGCTTAAAAAAAACATTAGTGACATTAATAAAAAAAATATAGAGTTCGGTGTCGCGGTAGACCCCGACGGAGATGGCGGGACGAACAAGACGCATTCCGCAATTTAAAAAAAATCTTTTTACCTCACTGGCTCGAAAGTGGTCGTTTTGCAGCTTGATATCCGAGCGCAAAAGTTGTTTTTATCCGCTAGCGTGGAAAGTGTTTTTGAAATTCGAACGACGCATGTCACACTATAAAAACAACGATACGTTCTGAAACGCAATTCGTCGTGAGAGTTTTATTAAATAAAGGTTCAATTTACCTACTTAATATCATCATTAATAAAATTATATTAATAATACACCGTTTCAGATGTATTTCATTATTTCACTATGTTTTATCACAAAAATACTTAAATATGTGTATATTTTAACTGTATTCAATGAATAATTGAGTCTTGAAGTACGAGTAGGAGTGATTTGGAACGCAACCTCCGGAAAAAAAACATTTAAAAAAAAACCGGCCAAGTGCGAGTCGGACTCGCGCACCGAGGGTTCCGTACAAACCTGTAAGGTTTACAAAGTTCGTTCTTTACGACAATCGAGTCATAACTATGGTATTTTTATTGCAAAATGAAATTCATAACATTACAATGGGGAAAGATGGAGTAGCATAAATTTAAGACAAAGATCTTAAAAAATATATATTTTGTAATGTAATTAAAAATTTAAGGTTTTCGGAATTTTTCCTTTATGTGTGCTATAAAACGTTGCTTCATGCCAAATTTCAAGATTCTAGGTCGACTGGAAGTACCCTTTAGGTTTTGATTCCCTTGCGAGTACTTGCGAGTTTCAAAATATGCAGCTTAAATTGCTGTTTCTTTTGATTGCGTTGACATAGAAGTTTGATTTTGTTACAGCTTAAAGGTATTATAGACCTGAGTATTTGGTATGAATTTCAATTTAATACCTCTACGCGTTTATGAGGAAATGGGTAGTAAGGTTAAAATTATTAAAAAAAAATATAGTATGTGATGTAACTAAAAATGTATGGTTTTCGTAATTTTTCCTTTATCTATGCTATAAGACGTTGCTTCGTACCAAATTTCAAGATTCTGAGTTCACGGGAAGCACCCTGTAGGTTTTGATTCCCTTGCAAGTGTCGAAAATTTGCGGCATAAACGGCTGTATCTTTTGATTGCGTTGGCTTAGAAGTTTGATTTTTTCACAGCTTCAAGGGACAGTAGACCTGAGTAATTGATATAAATTTCAGCTTCATACCTCCACGCGTTCCTGAGAAAAAGGGTCTTGACAGACGGACGGACGGACGGACAGATGGACAACAAAGTGATCCTATAAGGGTTCCGTTTTTTCCTTTTGAGGTACGGAACCCTAAAAAATACAAAGTTTTAGATTCCTGGTTTTGTAATTTAGAATACCTATACGAAGTAATAAAGAAAATATGAGCGATTCTAGCGATGAAGATACGAATTTAACTCCTCCAGAGTTAGCACAAACTGTACGTGACGCCGAACTAAGTCTTCTTCCCGAAAAATCGCGCGTGAGGTGAAAAATTTTGTGTTGCGCTCAGCAGCAAAGTCGTTTGCTGTCTCGTGCCTTGAAACCCTCGTTACACTCAGGATTCTATATTTGAACCACTCGCTTCGCTCGTGGTTCAATCCTAGAATCCTTCGTTCACTCGGGTCTCAATCACGCACTCACAGCAAACAACAACTTTGCAGCCTTGCATAACAAATAACTATTATTGCAGTATCATAAAATTAAAAATGTACATAGGTGGGTGTGTCTTTTTCAGAATGTCTTTATTCTTTTATTAAGATACACCGCTCTTCCACAATACGTAATACCAAACTTAATATTATTTTACTGAAGTAATTAGTATAAACATTTGGTAGTATTATTATTATTATTTTTTTAGTTAGCAATGATTGGCCGGATGTCGCAAAAGGCGTGGGAAAAATTGAGGGAGGCCTTTGCCCTACAGTGGGACACTACAGGCTAATATAATAATAATAGCGACATTAATCACGGAAGACTATCGAAATGTCGATGTAATAGTACATTATTGCAGAGACCGCCAAGTAGCGTATTGCCGGACGAGTCAGTTAGAAGGCTGAGCGAAGCGAAGCCTTCTATTAGTACGAGTCCGGTAATCGCAATTGCGGCCGAGGTATATATAATGCTTTTCTCAAACAGCGAGGAAATACGTAAGGTCAGTCGGGGCAAGTGCGCCAAGATGGGGTAAGTGCGCCTAACATAAATATATCGAAACCTATAAATATTACTCAACTAGTAGTTGGCTGTTTACAAGGCATAGGGGCGAAATAAATTTAGGCGCACTTACCCCACATCAATATTTACTACTTCCATGATCGTGGATGATTTGGCCATGGAAGTTGTACTTATTACCTCCATGGATTTGTCAGTTTCGGGGCAAGTGCGCCAGGATGGGGTAAGTGCGCCTAACATAAATATATCGAAACCTATAAATATTACTCAACTAGTAGTTGGCTGTTTACAAGGCATAGGGGCGAAATAAATTTAGGCGCACTTACCCCACATCAGTATTTACTACTTCCATGATCGTGGATGATTTGGCTATGGAAGTTGTACTTATTACCTCCATGGATTTGTCAGTTTCGGGGCAAGTGCGCCAGGATGGGGTAAGTGCGCCTCACATAAATGTATCGAAACCTATAAATATTACTCAACTAGTAGTTGGCTGTTTACAAGGCATAGGGGCGAAATAAATTTAGGCGCACTTGCCCCACATCAGTATTTACTACTTCCATGATCGTGGATGATTTGGCCATGGAAGTTGTACTTATTACCTCCATGGATTTTTGTTAGTTTCTAGAGGTGTCTCAAATAGCAAGCGAATTAAAAAAAAACACACACGACAATAATGTTTTTGCTGGCCAAGGCCGGCAATGGACAGCCTCGCGTCTTCTTTTTTTGAAAGTAACACGAACATTTCCGAGCATGTTTGAGAAAAAACATTTTTTTTATTGACTAAGTATAAAATGCAACATAAAAATACACTATCAAGATAATAAGGTATGTGCAAATATCCAACTGATTTAATTGTATTGTTACATTACACACAGGCGTCAACATAATATTCACTTCATTTTCCACCTTAGGCCTATATGCATAAAGATGGACGACTCGGTATGTATAATTGTTGCAGTCTGTATTGCACGTCTACGTTTTCGATGACGTAAACTTATTTTCAACCGTATTACGCTCGAACATTACTAAATATAGTAGTACTTGCTCCTATAAATTCGTAGTATTTTTTCACGAGTCTTGTGACCACAGGTTGTATATTCTGTGGACATCTAGAGAACCCTGTAGCGCATGCACGTTCTACCTCATTTATTTATAAATGTAAATTCAAATCTGAAAGTGAAAAACTGCTCATTATAAGCAGGCTAAACAAGGCCATAGTTAGTAAGTACTAATAAAGTATAAACAAGCCATTTTCGATGTGGTTATTTCCACTCTCAGAAAGAATTACTGTTTAACTAGTAGAGAATAACTTATGGCATTAAGTTCGCCTTTTTTTATCAGTTTTTACTAATGTGCAATTAAGTTAAAATAAATAAATAATAACGCTGGAATGAAGCCGTATTCATACATTTAAGTAATATCACTATTTACGTTGTAAAACTTACTAATTTTGGTCGTGGTTCAGCTTGATATATGCGTTTGTTCTTCTCCTCGGGAAAGGTTTATTCAACAGCTATTCTAAGTCTGCATCAATAACTTGTAAGCAAAACTTCACAACGATGCACAACGTGAAATTCGCATTCGCATATGGAGAAGAAGACGAAATTAATACCTTTATTAACTTCACAGAAGACACATATTTTGCAGAAGAAAATATGTGTCTTCAAAAGAGAAAATAACATGAACAAGATTGTGTGTCTTAACAGCAGTGGAAAGGTCGTTGGCTCAGCTTAATGCTGAAGTGTCACAAACATCTGCAGCGCTGATTTTCAGGCAACACAATTAGGTGATCTATAATAGGGATGACGACAGGGTGAAGAAATCGAAATTCTAATTAGTCCGTCAGTCAGGTAATAGAGAATTATTAGACACGTGCTTTTTGTTTTATCAAATTAACAAAGAATGACTAAGTTAAAACGCATTAAAGTTGGAGAGTAGGGGCTAACTACGTCACCGTTAGGTATAAATCGTACCTAAACGTGACGTCACGCGACATTTCAACTCAATATATCTCCGTATAAGTTTGATTACGTGAAAAAAGAAAACATACGTGTCCAATAATCTTCCTGAGAGACTAAGGAAAAAACAGTTGCCGTCATCCCTATACTTATTGGTTTGAATAAATAAGGCAAAGTGATAATTGGTTAGCAATATAGGCCATAAGTAATAACCTGAGAGTGTCCTGTTTTTTTTTAAATCCTCAACGGCCTGGCCACCCTGCCGTCTTTAGTAGTGCGCGACGCGTTGCGTGTGCGGCACGAGCGCGTGTTCGTGGATTTGTTAGTCGATTCTTTAACTGTTAATTTTAGGCTCAACAAAAACTATGCCATTGTAATAATTATTATTATGCCTCGTCTGAGGTTATTTTCTTAAGTTACGTAAGGAGAGTTGGAAATCATTTTCAAACTAGCTGCCCACCCTGGTTTTACACGAATATACTTACCTAATGAAGAGAGTGGATAATTATTTTCACACCCTTTTAGACCTAGTTCTCAAAATTAATATAATTAACAGAAGAAGAACAAGTAAGTACGCACGTTTTTTGGTATTAAAATTACATGAAGATCTATAAATTAAAAGGAAAAAGTGGTCTTCTTAAATAATTATAGAATTTAATCATCTGACGTTTTCACGTGTTAATAATTTAAAATATAGCCCGCATTTCTTACTCACATTAGAAAGATTTCTCTCGTCTCTTCAATATCACGATTAGAAAGCGTCGGTCAGAGCTATCGGCGCACATTATCTCAAATCGTCGCTTTTCCTGCGCCCGCGCAACCAAGACCACTGCTGTGATTTAAAGATAACGATAAAATAAGAATAAGGATAATTTTTAGGTAGCAGACTTAAAATAAAACATATCAGCCACTAGCCAACTGCCGCCGTCTATTTTTAACCTAAACTGTGCTAAGAGGGTTTACTCCGAAAGTTGGCATACGCAAATAGCTGTCAAATATTTCGCTGTTTTCATTAATTTCTGAATGTTACTGAATGAAAACATGAATTATCCCTCTATGGTTGAATGAAACATTAACTATGGAATGCAACAATTATCATAGGAACACGATTTTTTAGGATTATGGAAGTACCTACTATCTTTTGAAAACTTTCCATCGCATTTTCCATGCATATTATGTAATCTTATCATTATAATGCCTAACCAACAAATATAAAACGAGACGCGTCATTCAACCATATAATGATAACTTCTTTTTTAATTCAGTAATATTGAGAAATTAATAAAAACAGCGAAACATCAGCTATATGCGACATTGCCAACTTTCGGGATAAACTCTCTTAAACTACAGGGGGATAGAAGGTCCTTAGCTATGATTGAAGAAAATAAATACCTAGTGCTTTTACTTCATTATCACTTAGGTGGATGCGAGTGGCACAGGACCGGTCTGATTGGCGCGACTTGGGGGAGGCCTATGTCCAGCAGTGGACGTCTTTCGGCTGAAATGATGATGATGATGAAGAAAGATAACCCACTAGCTTCTAGCGCCCGCGTGGAATACGGGAGCTATCCGTTTTTCCGGGATAAAACGTAGCCTACGTCCTTTCCCGGGACCCCAACTATCTCCATGCCCACCTCAATCGGTCCAGCGGTTGAAGCGTGAAGAGGTAAAAGACAGACAGACAGAGTTACTTTCGCATTTATAATATTAGTATAGATGGATATGGATTAATGATATGGAAATGGATATATTTTTCAAACTGTTTCTTAGTATCAAAATTACATTGAAGTCTGAACACTGTCTAAGCTGAACTTAAACTTCAAAGATAATCCTTCCAAGCCGAAACAAGCAGTGTAACTTACTACTTAGTTTTATGCCGGAGTTAGTTCAGTTTGTAACTACAGTCGTAAATTAGTTTGGTGTAAAGTTTCTGCTTTTGTGCGCTGTGTAGGTAGGTACTTTAGTAGTTCCTTATGTGTTATGTGCGAAATTCAATTTTAGTTTACCACTGTGTTTTTCCGGTGAAGGGAAAGATCAATAGGAAACATAAACGCATCTGCGAAGTATGTGTGTGAAGTCCCCAATACGCACTGGGGACTAATAAGCCCAACCCTATCGTGATGAGACGAGGCCTGTGCCCAGCAGTGGGACGTAACAGACATTGTGGTGGTGGTGTGTCATGAAACCCGCCCTCTTGTTCTTTTCCACCAGCAGTCTATTCCGTTACCGCTAATCACTAGGTTGAAAACTTGTAGAAAACTTCAAAAAAGACTGAATTGTTTCGCAGATCCTTTCTTTTGCCGAAAAGTGATATTAAATTAAAATTCACTCATAAGTTAACTTAGGAGTGCTAGGCCAGATTTGATCTTGTCGTCCTTTTCTTGTGAAATAATAGGTCAAAAACATTGTAGGTATTTTGATATGATAATACCACGTCATTTCCTCGCATAGTCTTATAACTTGGAATCTCCAGTGGCTTACCTGAGTTATTTTTATCTCTTAACTTGGAAAAATGTAATACATCAAAGGTGACATCGGGCATGTTTGTGACGGGGCCAAATGACTAGGCATTGGGTTTGGGAATTTACGTTTTTTGTATGTTTTTGGTAGGAAAACGGTAGATTTTGTTACTGTAGGAAAATGAATCCCCATTTTCAGTTGGAAGGTTGATTACAAGCATTTCCAGCAGATTTACATGGTTATTTTTATATTTCTGTGATGAGGGACTATAAAATAACAAAAAATGCCATCTGAGGTTACTGGATAGTGAACACAAGTACCTATCCTGATTTAAATTTAAACAAGATTAGAGTAGGTAGCAAAATTATAATCAACTTTAAGTATATTGCTAAGTTCTAATGTACTTATTTTATTACATATCACATATTGATTGTGTAGGTGAGTACCTAACTAAATTATAAATCACGGCAAATATGAACCGAGATAAATAAATATATTTACCGATGTCAACACGAAAGTAGACAAGCTATATAACTAATCATCAGTTGCTTGAAAAAAGAAACACATCACCCTTCCGCTCCAACATTTACTGAGTGTAGGTAATTTAAAAAAGTCTCGTCAATCATTCACGCCGCCACGTACACTAGAGATTCAAAATCCTAAACAAATATCATACATTTAAATCTCGATCAGTTTTGATCCTTAGCGTCCTATAGGCCCCGTAGGTCCCCTCATCAAGATCATCATGTCTGTGGAGAGACCTACAGGAGTGTGTGCGCGTGATCATGTCGTAAGAGCCTATTGTTCCCCGCACTCGGACTGCGCTCTTGTGCCGTGTCCTCGCCTGCAGCTCGGGCTTTAAAACGGTCTCGTAGTATTTCCTCTCTTGTGTTTGCAGCCATTTCGAATTTGATAGGAGTTTTTTGGTCCATTCATCTGAAAAGTGGAAAATTGGGTAGTTTTAATAACGTCCATTAATTGTGAAAACTGGCCTTAAGTTCTAAGCGTGGTGGAAATGGTGATTAGTTATACCTAGTTAAAGTATTGATTCTTAAATCTTAATTATTCGCTTTCCTAATCAGTATTATCAAGATCCTAGTTATCATCAATGCTCACCATTTAATTAGTCAAACGACTCCTTACTATTAAATCGAATAGGCAATGAAAACCTGGCTTACCATTCAAATCCTTCATAGCCCCAGCCTTCCCGCCATACTCATACGGCAGCCCCTCATCAGGGAAGTAGTCCACACCCATGGCTGTGTTGATCTTCTCATCTCCAGAGTGTATGTGGACGACCTTGCGTCGCCAAGGGTACAGACCCAGGTGAAGAAGCAGTAGCGACATGGTCTTCAGACGCTGCGTGTTGATCACGTGGACTTCGGCGAAGCGAAGGGGGTAAGCGGACTGGAAGAAGAGAAATACATATATGTAAACTCACGCCTGTTTCCCGTTGGGGTAGGCAGAGGCCGCAGAAAGCCACCTGTTTCTGTCCAAGCATATCTCTATTTAAGACGAGAAGTGAAGATTGTTTTTAAATTAGAAGGGGCAAACCAGCTGATGATTAGATTCATGAAAGGTAGTCATCGATGATCCTAGATCTTTGTGGACCACATTCATTATTTTCAAACATATTGGAGAAGATCATATTTGTTAATTTTTTTGCTGAAGTAGGATGAGAATGACATTAGAAGAAGAAAATCATTTATTTGACTCTAAAGAAGAAGGTGCTATTTAGTAGGTAGGTATTTATTTGAAACTCAGGTGATCAAGATGATGATATTAGTTAGATTTTTAATGTTTTGATAAGTTTTGAATTCTCAAACGTTGCGTAGGCATATCTACCTATATGTACAGATACCTATTATGTGTGGCCCCCTATAACCTGTAAACTATGCACGAAATTTTCGAATTGCTTCGTCGATGCATGCAGCGTTCCTCCTTAATTGATCAAAGACTAGGTAATAACGGACTTGATCCACCAAAAATAATATTGATTTTCGTCGCATGCTTTGTCAAACAATCAATTAAGTTTATTGAAATGGTCAACTCGTTAAAATTCCGTTGAAAAATCGGTATTATCGCGCGATGCGCACGAGTGGACTGACAGTATACTCTCTAGCGCACGACAACTGTCTGTGATTCAAAATATTATATTTCACTTTTAACTGTCAATCCAATTAAAACCTCTCACAATGCACTTAAGCTTTAAAGTGCAATTATATGAAATAAACAGTTGGAACCTTTTTATTCTTTGCTCGAGAACTAGAGCATTCGACCGCGAAATCTGCGCATGCACATATAATTGGGTTAGACTTCGTCGTGGGAATGAATTTTGATTTAGACTAGATATCCCCGTGACATCGTCTTTTTAATTAGTACGAATAATGAAAGCCAACCTATTTAAAAATAATTTTTCTGTATTATATATGAGCTTTCCAGTGGATGTAAAATTCAAAAAACCGGCCAAGAAGCGAGTTCAACTCGCGTGGAGAGGGTTCCGACCCTTGATTATATTCAATGACGTCATTTTCAAACAGTTTCACAGGATAAGCTCTTTTATATGATAGATTTCAAATACCATGGACTTCTTAATAATTTTCCTGTAATCTATAGGTCATTAACTATCCTCCGTATTTTTTCCAAAATTTTAGGTCCAGTAGTTAGGTTGATCATTTTTCGCCTATTTTCTTAAATAACTCGAAAAGTATTGACCAAAAAAGAAAAGAAGGCTGAAGGCTCGCACCTCTAAGTTTACTTATGTGCGAAATTCAATTTGAATTTACCACTGAGCTTTTCGGTGAAGGAAAACATCGTGAGGAAACCTGCACGCATCTGCGAAGTAATTCAAAGATGTGTGTGAAGTCCCCAATCCGCGCTGGGCCCGCATGGGGACTATAGCCCAAACCCTCTCGTGATGAGAGGAGGCCTGTGCCCAGCAGTGGGATGCAAATAGGCTGTAGTAGTAGCTTTCAAAAATATAGCATCTATGTTTAATAGTACATTACAAACCTAGGGCGGTCAATTACCCGAACCGAAGGTGAGGGCCATAAATATGCGATCTGGGGCTTTACGAATTAACGCCCGTGGTTTGTCAAAAGTTTTACGTCTTGCCTTGGCCAGGAAGTGAGATTTTCTCCCCGCGTAGCGGGCAGAAAATCCCATTTTATGGCCAAGGGTGATGTAAAATTCATTTATTTTTGTTACGTCCGTCTTTGGGTCACAAACTTACATATACGTACCAAATTTCAACTTAATCGGTTCAGTAGTTTCGGAGAAAATCGACTGTGACAGACGGACGGACAGACACATGAGTGATCCTATAAGGGTTACCTTTTGAGGTTCGGAACCCTAAAAATGTGTAAACAAGTTAATGCACCAAAAGAAATCATTAAAATGTTAAAACAAAAGTAAAAGTTACTTTAGTGGGCACAGGTACCTAACATAAATAAAAAGTGGACTAAGAACTATACACACAGGTCGCTAATTTGCGCTTGGCTTGACTGGGAACTACAGCACACCCACGATACTCCATACAAACTGAACGTAATCTGCACACTAAAATATGTATATACTTACTAACTTCGTACGCGTGGAATATAAAATTGCCGATAACTTTTCTTTCCGACATCCGATTTTAATCAAATCTATCTACAGCTCTATCTACCCTTGAAAACTGCATTCAAATCGGTTCAGTAGTTCCGGAGATTAACTCTAACAAACAGACAGACAGACAGAAAAGATTTCTGAAAATCGCTGTTTTGTGGTCTACTTACCATACATCTTTAAACCCCCCGTTCCTTTTTTGAACTTTTCTTTGTATGTACAGACACGCCGGGTTCTGCTCTTTTATTATAGTATAGATTATGTTGTACAAATATGTGCGCATGTGTGCGTGAGCGTGATTCCACGTTTTGACCGGGTAAGATGCGCAAGTTCGCCGCGAACGGTAGGAGGTAAGTTGTGTTGGTGCGGGGCGGTGCGTGCCGCTGCTGGTACAATATGAAGTATTACCTATTAGGTATACTGTGACTATAGCCTGTTGCAGTAGAACTGGGGTCACCGACATAGCCCGAAGAATTGCGAACCTTAAGTGGCAGTGGGCGGGGCACATTTCTCGCAGGACTGATGGCCGATGGGGCCAGAAAGTCCTGGAGTGGCGTCCGCGAACCGGTAGACGAGCTGTCGGTAGGCCTCCAACAAGATGGAGTAACGACCTTGTAAAGGTCGCGGGAACGCGGTGGATGCGAGTGGCACAGGACCGGTCTGAGTGGTGCGCCTCGGGGGAGGCCTATGTCCAGCAGTGGACGTCTATCGGCTGAAATGATGATGATGATGATGAGGCTGCTGTAGTATTATACGAGTAGTTATACCCTCATGCAGCCCACGAAATCCTTCCAGTAGCCGCCCTTGAAGTGGTTCTTGATGTGCGCGGGCTGTAGGTCGCTGACGTCAATGAACACCATCTCCTCGCCAGGAGTCGGGTCCTCTCGCAGCCTGGAATGATATAATGGCACAATTTTATGCCAAACCATAGACATCTAATCCTGAAATGCACCCGTGACAGCTAGCCATACAAATGGAACCAAATCTTCGCACAAATATAAGTTAGTGTACAAAGACATGTATGCGTGAACCTGTTTAGGGTTCGCGGTAACGAGCACACACGAGCTACCTCCTTGTAAATATGTAGGTAAGCACTTTTGTCATGCGCTACGAGCGACGACCATGACTGAGTGTACGTTCCCTAACTATGCATTTTCCGGGACCAAAAAGGAGCTTATGTCCTTTCCCGGGGCTTCAACTATATCCATTACCAAATTTCATTCAAATCGTTCCAGCTGTTGAATCGTGAAGAGGTAACAGACAGAGTTACTTCCCATTTATAATATTAGTATGGATTCTTAGTCGAAGTCTCGAAGTCGTGGCTGCGAAACATTCGCGAGTGGACCGGGGTTTCAACCGTCGAACAGCTGTTTCATGTCGCGATGGATCGTCAGTCATACAAGAAACTAGCGGCCAACCTTCAGGGCTGAAGATGTAGGTAAGAGGGAGAGGGAGACCGTACAGATTCTTAAGACTCACCGTATATCCAAGATCATCAGCCACCTGGCAAGCAGCGCCCTGGCGGAAAGAGGCCGGTCTAACGCTGTCGGTGCCGGCAGACGCACAAGGGTCATCCGTCGTCCGCCCACGCTGCGCGCGCGCAACGGGACGATGTAGCTGAAGGAGCAAACAAAAATCGAGTTATTACTAACAAAGACAATAAAATTTAAGGTCAGTCGGAGCGGATCAAGTGAGTCGAGCCGAGATCGGGTAACCTAGTATAATATTTGCAATGGGCACAGTTTAATCGATCCTCTATTCGGGACTTTTACTTAATTCCCCTTAAGGCAAAACAATTGAACATAGCCATAGCGATAGCTGATATTATTCGGCGAGGGGTCATGACAAGCGGGGACCCCCCAAACCAAAATGGCCATTTTTCCAATTTTGTGGCTCGTGAAAGCTTTCTGTCTGAAATCGTGTCAGACTGATGTAAAGTAAACATCTTGACGCTGTAGCGAGAGAGCTTGTTCTTCTTGATAGTTCACACGCGGGTCTAGCAAGAACCAGTCATACACGGCTTTGATTATTTACTAGAATTTCCTTCGCTTCGGAGCTTACTTCTACAGCCTATTTGCGTCCCACTGCTGGGCACAGGCCTCCTCTCATCACGAGAGGCTTTGGGCTATAGTCCCCACGCGATCCCAGTGCGGATTGGGAACTTCACACACACATCTTTGAATTACTTCGCAGATGCGTGCAAGTTTCCTCACGATGGTTTCCTTCATCGAAAAGCTCAGTGGTAAATTCAAATTGTATTTCGCACATAAGTAAACTTAGAGGTGCGAGTCGGAATCGAACCCCCGACCCTCTGCATGAGAGGCGGTAGGTCGAACCACTAGGCCACCACGGCTTAGGAGCTTAGTGGTAAGTAAATTTAATAAACAACCTCCTCCCGAATAGCTACTACTACTACTACAGCCTATTTGCGTCCCACTGCTGGGCACAGGCCTCCTCTTATCACGAGAGGGTTTGGGCTATAGTCCCCACGCGGGCCCAGTGCGGATTACCTACCACCGTCTTATCTGTTTTTATCAGCACCCCAAATCATTTTAAATTTGATCTATATTTCGATAGCATTCAGTAAACATACTGGTCGGCAGACATGAAAGCTTTCATGAGGGTGTTGTCGGCCCACTTGATCGACAAAACCGGCGACCCAAGGCGCTTACCTCTCGCAAAGGATTTCTTTAACAATCCAGAGAGGTAACGCCGCCAGCGTTATGGGCACCATGCCGCAAAGTGAAATTTTGGAAGGGGTGTTTTTTCTATAGTTATTTTTAGTTATAGTTTTAAATTTTATTTCTAATTCAATTATTTTATTTTTAAGTCGCCGAATTTGTAATAAAAGTTGTAGATTTATTTTAAATAAAACACCATAATTATTTACATTGTCTAAGAAAACAATAAAGAAATAAAGTAAACATACTTAGATCGTACATTTTATTCCGTGTTCAAACAACAAAATATTTATATTCAATATTGACCTGAATGCGTACTGTCTGATATCCATATAGATTCAATAAAAATATCAGTACATAAAAGCAATATTGTTTCTACGCTCCGTGAAGCGGGGATGGGCGATTTCTTCTCACAGACAGACATACCTAAACCTATAAACTTGTTCGTCGTAGCAGAGAAACCTTATTTCAAGTTCTGTGAGAGAAACAGTAAGTGCTGGATGAGAATGTTACGGGAACTGTGCTTTTTGATTTAGTCGGACAGTCTCTTTTGTTTAAGATAATAGTAATATGATACCTCTAATGAATGACAAGAAATATCAATTTATAAATAACTGTTTTTACGCCTTTACCTCTCTCCAGGAATAGGTAAACATTATTTATAACTAAATGTTTCTGTCCCTTAAAATAAACTCGTAAACAATATAAAAAATCATAATATCGAATAAAATTAATTAAAAAAATAATAAAAAGAGCGCCTTGTCTTACGTCCACGAAAATTCTTACCCAAGAGTAATGTAATGGCTTTTGTTTAAATTCAGGCACTTCATATGGTTCACAATACATTATTTTCTCAAACCTTAAGAAAGTACGGACATAACAGAACTGTAATTAAGTAATCTTAAAAAAACCGGCCAAGTGCGTGTCGGGCCACGCGCAAATTATAGGGTTCCGAAGTTGACGATGCCCACAGTACCTTTCTAAGACTTATTAGCATCTAGCTAGCCTGTGGTGTGACGTGCCCGCCCGACTCCCCTGCTGCTCGAGAAAAATCATCATTATAAGTTGGTCGACTATTACTCGTAAGTTTGTACAGCCTACTTAGCTCTGATAGTTTTCCTTTCAACTACGTTATATATGCCACAACCGTGATTTTTTTCAGCCATCCAAATACCACCATTTAGCTGGCAGGGGGGGGGGGACACGTGACTCTAACAAAAAATAGCACTTTAAAGCTTAATATTTCACAAACGCATCACTTAATCAAAAAATGGTTTTAACAAACCCACAATATTTTTTCGAGACCTATTCAACGATATGCCGCACCATGGGGTATGCAAGAAAAAAAAATTACATCCCCACTTTACGAGTAGGGGAGGTACCCTATAAAAAAATATATTTCAAAATTTTATTGTACCACTTTGTCAGCATAACTAATAATATTCATGCCAAATTACAGCTCTCTAGACCTAAGCATCTCCGAGCAATAGTGCGGACAGACGGACGGACATGGCGAAACTATAAGGGTTCCTTGTGGACTTCGGAACCCTAAAAAACACGGTTAAGAGTAAAAGCGCAGACAGTCAACGTTACAAAAGAAATCAAATATAAGTACATTTGTTTCTTTTCAATAGAAAAAAACGAGGTTACCTAACGATAAATACTTGCGACAAATTTCCACTTTACTGCATTATCTTCGAATTTCAAAGACAATGGTCATCCCAAGTGCATTGCACAATAAAGTGTGTACTAGAAAATTCATAGCATAAAATGTGCCCTTTATTTCCAAAGAGAACGTAACTGCCGGCACTTGGCTCGTAGAGGTGGGTCGCTCGCAGCTCGCACCTCTGGATATAACGAAACGAAACGTTATATTATAACGAAACTAGTTAAAATGTATAGTAGATTGTTTATCAAGGGACTAAAACAAGCCATTATGACACGAGATGTTTAGCCACCCGAGCAGAGCGAGGGTGGCTATAGTTCGAGTGTCATTATGGTTGTTTAGTCACGCGTTAGACACTCTGCTTTTCACTTCAAATGCGAAGAAAAAAAAAACGAAGTTCCATACAAAATTACGATATTTATTATAACAAAGTAGATAACCGGCTACTTCCCGATGACCTAGAATCATGAAATTTGGCCAGAAGCAAGGTCTTACAGCACACGTACAGGAATAAATCTGATAACCGTAAATATTATATATTTTAGTGCAAAAAAAGCCAATTTACTAATACAAACTTATCATTTGCGGTTGGCGCAGTAGCCGTGTCTACTTCACCAACCGCAAATAATAAGTTTGTATTGTTAAATTTGCATCATCAAGTTTGTAGGTATGGAACCCTCGGTGCGCCAGTCCAACTCGCACTTGACCTGTATTTTATCACGTGACGTTTTGAATGATATTTAGCCAACAGATTCAAACTTGAAAACTATTAATATATGTATTTCAAAACTAATTGGGTCATGCATTATTAAATGAATTCACTTTAAATAAAACAACATTCATAGGTATTCGTAATCATTAAATCGTGTTTCACGAAATTAAATCGTTTTTTCACGCCCTAGAAATTGTCTAGGTTCACTGGAAATGGGGATAATCCTCCTTTCACAAACTCTGTGGTTGGCTGTTTAGGCGGGTTTCCAATGTAAATTAAAAAAAAATTACTTTAGTCCCTAGAGACTAAAAAAGAGCTTTAGTCCCGATGTGCAGAGACTAAAGTAACATTTTAAGAGCATGAGAAGTGAAAAGAATATAATCGTCCATCGTTTTCTTTTTAAAAATGAGAAAGTGAAGGTTAAACCTTTAAAATCAATATAGAAGTGACTTATTGAAGATCGCGACAATTCGGTTACTTACTTGGAGTTTGTGCGATATTTATTATTTTGAGATGCCTTGGCCAGAGGTCATTGGCATACGCGGAGATTGCTCCACCTACCTGGTCTATTAAGCTAGGAGGTCTATTTGATGATGATGACAATGATGACATGCGAATTCGTGTTTACGCGTTAACTTACTCGCGTGCTCGCACTGTTATGTTCCGGTAAGGTGTATGGGAGCCGCCGGTGAAATCACTACAAAGTCGTTCTATCATACCTAGCCCTCAGGGTGGGTAACGCATTCGTAGTCTTATGATTCCTTGGGTGTCATTCGGATCATATAGAATCCCTATAAAATATCCCTTTGCTTATCAAATTCTGAAATGATGACCGTTTGTAATGGGCCAGAGTGACGTCAGTGTTTATGTGACAACACTGACAACTTATGTCCTGTGAGCTTGTTTGTCAATTAATATCATAAAATAACCAGTTTAAGTATTGACCGTCACTATTTACAATACAAGCCTCGGGCAGCCATCGGTTTATCAAAGAATCGGTCGGCCATTTGAAAGAGATCGGTGCTGCAGTTTGTGCTCTAGAAGTACTTCGTCGAACGAATGCTGACTTGGATTAAAGTATTTTGCTTGAAATATATTCAACTTTGCTGCAAATTCAAAGGATAAGGCATGTACAGCAGATGCTTCATTCGAAATTGCGCGTATAGTTGAAAACTTGTTGAAAGATGAAATATACTTACATGAATCTGACTAAACCCATTCTCTGCTAAACTATCTATTTACATTCGGGGACATTTTGAGCAACCTTATGGCTATAATTAGAACTTTAAGACTCTCTGAGACTATCACATCATAAACATTAAATACTATCAGTTCGTTCGGCTCTGAAACTTCAACGCACTGATATCATATCCGAAATCAATCGTAAGCGCTCCAAGGCTCACGTAGTAACATTGGTACAATTAGGTTTCAAGATCTATTAGCAGTTGACTCACGCATCCTGGCAGCTGGAGAGTATATCCTCGTCATCCGGATGCCGCTTCAGCCAGAGGTCCGTGAGCCCCCCCGGCCCCCGCGCCGTGTAGTACCGCCGGGCCCTCTTGGCTGCTTCCCCCTCATCTCCATTACAGGTGGTGAGGAACAGGTCAAGAGTTGCCAGCTCGTCGTCAGATGCCTCTCGCGTCAGATTGTCGCGGGCCCATCGTTGGGAGAACGAAGCTGCCGGTGACATGGTGGTGCTGAGGAGAAGATAATATTATGTTGTTGAATTATATGATGAATTTTGATAAAATCGACCATCTACTTTTGACGATTTTTTGACCGCTTGAAAATATGGCAGAATGTTATATTGACGGCTTTCTAGTTTCGTCCAATACGCCTACAATTCCTATTTACAGAAATGTGTTACGTTACACTGCTTCTCTCTGATACAGTTCTATATTTGAACTGAATAAGAGTACTCGTATTTGCTCCCCTCGATTGTGGACTATTTTTTGCGAAGAAAATTGTATTTCTGCATTGACATTGCTTGTAGACCTTTGCTTGTTTACCGATGGTTTAAGTTAAAAGAGTGCGAATTTTATAACTTTGGAGATCAATTCTAGTTATGTAAAAATGAACACCGTGGGATCCATTACTTCGCTCAAGTTCATTTCGTCCACATTCCCATTCCGTCCACATTCTTATTTCGTCCACATTCCCCATCTTGTCTACATTCCCCACTCGTCTACATTCCCATCTCGTCCACATTCCCATCTCGTCTACATTCCCATCTCGTCCATATTCCCATCTCGTCTACATTCTCATTTCGTCCACATTCCCATCTCGTCCACACCCCCACCTCGTCCACATTCCCATTTCGTCCACATTCCCATTTCGTTCTCATTCCCATGTCGTCCGCATTCTCATCTTGCCTACTTATATGAAATTGATTTCCTATATATGAGTTATTTAATAAATGCGGACGAGTTGACAATGTGGATGGTATGGGAATGTGCACCACATAGGAAGTGGACAAATTGGGATTGGTATGTGGATGAGTTGGGATTGTGGCCGAGATGAGAATGTGGCCGAAATGGGAATATGGGCAAAATAAACCTGAACGCATTGATATTGTTAAACGAGGAAAGTGCTAATGAAAGTGATATTTTATAACCCCTGCAAGTTTGCTGTTTTGTATCCCTGCAAGGGTTGAACTAAAGGGGCTGAAAGTTTGGATTTATTTATTATTTTATTTTACTGAAATAGACCTACCAACAACATATATATTATAAAACATTGATAGAATTAACATTTGTAGGAACATCGTTCTTATATGTGAGTCTATTACAGGCGTGTACAACACTCATATTTTATCTTAACGGATTACAATTTAAATTAAATTAAACCAAACAATAGTCTCAGTAAATGTGACCAAAAGGTCAATTTAACTATAAAATGATTGCCTTGCTTTCCGAAGCTACCCATACTATTAATATTGTAAATGCGAAAGTAGCTCTACAGTCTATATTTCTGGCAGTCGATTAACTTTTCAAGCTTTATTAAAATTAAAATACTGGAAATTTGAGACGACGCCTTCTATTTTGATTGAATCTGAAAGTACTGTCAAAGTTTTCTGTTTTAAATGTTGTTAGAAATACTTATTAAGTATTAAAACCACACGTCAAACACCGCGTTGTCCGTAAATGGGATAATGCCTATAGCATTGGCATAAAAAATAGTTGAAATAGTTTACGTAAATAGTTTATAAACTGTAATCGCTATTAACTTGGACCACAATGTGGCGGATGACGGTTTTTTGCTCTATCCGCCATCATTCACTTCACGGTTTGTACCTTCATCGCTAGTTCAGGTTGGGTGGCTTGATCTCCTCAAGGTCACGCCAAAAATTGGACTTTTTCTGCACTTTAATTCAACATATACATACCTAGGTACTAACTTCATACCATCATATTGCCTCTCATTACGTAGTACTATTAAATATCCTGTATATTGAGTGTCTTTTTTTGCACTTATTTGATGTTTTCCTTGTTTGTTTTTATAGTTAATAAAATTTGATGTAAGTATGGAACAAAAATTCCAAACTTACTTTAAAATGAATGAGATTTAAAAAGAGGATATTAATAGACATTGTCTAATGGTATTAATTGGGTTGATTATAGCATACATTATTAAATTATTATATACTCAACAGCATTGAATTTGGTAAAGTGATTGCTGTTGAGTGTATTATCAAGAACGATTAATCTTGGCTTACTTTATTTACTTCCCTCCCGTGAACTTTTTTTTTGTTAATTTAATATACCTACCTAGTAAAATATTGAACAAGTTAGGTGTGGGACGCAACTTGTGTAGACACGCTAGCCCCGTCTCATCTCCAGGGAACAATAAATAGACCTGGAGCGGCGGAAGAAGCGGCAGAAAATTTAAAAACAAATAAATAGAGATCTCTCGGCACCGAATACTGTTTATCCCTTTCGGTGTCGAGGCACTTAGTCCGTGGGGACCGTGGTGTCCTAAACTAAAGCTTTACCTATTATAAAGACACTAGCTTTTTCCCGCGGACTTCGTCCCGTGTAGACTCGCAGAATCAGCGTAGAGATCTTCTACTATCTAAAGTCCCGCGCCTTCACATTTCAAAAAGCTTCAATTTTTTTATTATTATTTAAAAAGCACCACCAACGCTCTCAACGCATAGTTGATGGCTGTCTCAGCACGCACACATGTGTTGAGAGTGTTGGTGGTGCTTTTAAAATACATTGAAGCGTTTTGAAACGTGAAGGCGCGGGACTTTAGATAGTAGAAGATCTCTACCCGATGATACTATACATATAGATGGTTGTAGTTATAGAATTATTGAAAAAAACTGGTTTGACCCGTAGAAAACCCGTTCCCGTGGAAATATCGGGATAAAAAGTACCCTATGTTATTGCCCGGGTCTCAAACTATCCCCATACCAAATTTCATCCACATCGGTCCATACGTGAAGGAAGGACAAAGAAACAAACAAACACACTTTCACTAATACATAATAAGTATGGATTTCAGGGAGGTTAGTTGACGTCCTGGTGACGTCAACTAACACAACAACTAACCGAAGAGCTGGCAGCTTTCTCACTCAACACTTGAGTATCACGATTCAACGGGGAAATGCGGCCAGCATCTTGGGTACCATGCCGCGGGGGCCGTTTTTAGATATAAGTAGTTAATTTTTCAAGTTGTTTTAGGTATTTTTAAGTACTTCTCTGTATCATACACCGTTAGTTAAAAATACTTCAATATGGCTCCTAATACGTATTGTCTTTTGAATGAAATGAAAACAAATAGCATAAATAGGTAGTAACCAAGGTTTTTATGAATTTATATTTGTTTAGTAGCAAATAAGGTAGAGCTGTTTAACCATCTTCTTTGGTTTTTTTTTACTCACTTGATGTACACGTAATTAAAAATCATTCATCAATATTATTAGGAAATAATTCTTCTAATACTAATAAAAGCGAATCAGTCGTGCTTAAGAGACAATCATATCTTTATTACAAATTAGTTTAAAGAATCAAATATAATAACTTTATATAATATACACACCGTCTTTTGTAGACGGCCTCGGTCATTACAATGTTTTTAAGCTGATTTTAATTGTGCTAAGGCGCTAGCAATGAGTCGTGATCGCTTTTTACGATGGAAGTGTTTTTGTGATGCTCGAATCATTTAAGAATGACTCAACTTTGTGTATTTTTGTTTGTGACGTTTCCTTGATAACTTGTGGCGTAAATAGTGAAACAAAGTAATTCCAAACACAATGAAATGCCATGAATTATACCGAACGATTTGATATGACCTTTACATATGGCTCGTGCGCCCGAAGGACTGCTATGTTTTGGTTCCTCTCTCTATTTGATATTAGCCTTAGCCGTCGGAAAAATACACAAAATTACCATAACATCGCAAAGCATGATCTAGTTCTTATTTTTTTAGTATGTTGTATGCAATGGACCAGTTAAGGGAATGAGAACCCAAATTTGCTACAGTGCCACCTGCGGACCAATGTAAAAAACTAAGGGACCTTTTATTTTATCACTCTAATTCTCAGAAACTGTGCGATTTCGAAAACACCATTCAGGACTTAATAGAGAGGTTAATACGAGTAGAGAGAGCGAAAAAAAAAGAAGTAGATAAGACATTTGACCACACGATATAGAGATGAATTGTATAACAGCTAATACCGTTAGTTCACCTCACTTCGAAGGATTTGCATGACAGTGAGGTAATTGTTTGTTCTAGTACAACGAACCGTGAATCATTGTAGCCGTAATACGAGTTTAATGGGCTTCAAATACGTACAGATGGCTTGGGTTTGTTGGATTTCTTTTGTCATCTTAGTCAGTAGGCACAGGTTCACACCGGACGATTCATGCACTTCGCTTTGGGCCAGCACAGTTTCGACAACTGCAGACGGTTACTAAAAGCTCATTTAAAGAAGTTTTGGCTCGACTCGAATTCCTAAATATATTACTTATATATATATATATATATATATATATATATATATATATATATATATATATAGTTTAGTTTGTGTATTTTATAATTTACTATAGTATTATGTAGTCTATGTATTATAATATAATATAAATAACTATATTTAGATTCTCCTTTATTTTTCTGTACATACTTATTTGTCTACTTGTGAACATGTGTCCTCTCCACTACTCAAAGGTTAGCTGGAAGAAATTCCTTGTAGGGATAAGCTCGCCTTTGTACATGTGTCTCTTCTCTGTATTGATAATTGTATTTGTGTTTTTTTTTCTGTACAATAAAGTGTTACTTACTTACTTATATTCGAAGTCTCTGATAGGGATCTCGCTCTTCCCTACAGGATCGTTCACGCGTCGCGTGAACTTTAAGCAGCTAGATTTAAAGTTCAACTTGACACGTGAGCGATCCTATAGGGAAAAGCGAGATCCCTATTTAAGAGTTCGCATAGAGCCCCTGATCGCATGCAGCAAGAGCGCAAGATCGCCCGGTGTGGACGCACCTATTACTTTCATCATCATCATGTCAGCTGAGAGACTTCCACTGCTTCATATAAGCCTCCCAAAGGCAAGCCACTCAGACCGGTCTCTATGCTATTCGCATGCAGCGGATTTGCGCGACGTTCATCGACGACGACGGTTTGATTGAAATTTTGGAGGCCTACTTGACACCTCCTCGATCAACACAAATGAACATTAATGAAATTAACTAAATATTTGTTTACAGAAGAAGAAGGAAAAGGTCGCGGGGAAACTGGTGGAAGCAAGTAGCACAGGACCGGTCTGAGTCGCGAGCCTTGGGGGAGGCCTATGTCCAGCAGTGGACGTCTTTCGGCTGAAATGATGATGATGATGATGGTGATGATGATGAAGGAAAAAAGGAGGAACACTTATTCGAGACGCACGCAAAACAAAAATACAACATGAAAGAAACAGAAATAAACGGCCACTGGCCACGAAATGGTCCTGACTCAGCATATATGCTGGCTTTGATACCAGCGCTGGTCTTCCGTCAGCGCCATTTGGTGAAAACCATGGCCGGCTACACACATAAAACAAAAATAACACAATAATGTTTAGAAAATGAGACTTAAACCTAGAATATAGAGACAGTTAAGTGGTAAATGGGTGGTAGCTGAAAACCAGCGCTGCGACCGGCGTCGCAGCATTATGCTGAGCTACCTCCTATTTGACTCGAACGGCGATAACTTTTTGTTGATTTTATAAATGTAAACTGTTTACTTAAACTTGTCGTTTTTGTCAAATAAATATTTTTCTTCTTCTTCTAAATAAAAATGTTTGAAAGGTGTTCCAGCTGTCATGCTAATGAGATTTATGTCAGTAATTAGGTACCAAGTACTTAGTGCATTTTTCTAGCGCCTCAATCATAAACAGCCATAACGAATTCTTATCTCGAATAAGACAGGTATTTTGATCATTTTCCCTTTTTGTACAATTAATGCCACTTGAACCTATTCTTTATTTAAAAAAGCTTAATTATATCATAGGTACTTGTTTTGTTAATTTTGGACCAACTCAAAAACTACTTAAATTCTGTCACCTACAAAATCGACACGTTACAAGAAAAATTTTGAAGCTCGCCAGAAGGCACTCGGTGCATAGGTACATTTTGTACCAATTAGACTCTAATTGGTACAAAATGTACTTTATTAGACCGAAAACATTATTAGACCGACCTATTAGCGCCGAGTGCCTTCCGGCGAGCGTCAGAATTTTTCTCTCAGCTTAGAAGTAATGTGCGGCCAGTCTAAAATAGTACATTGTGTATTAAGGGCGGTAATCGAGGAATTGTAGTCGAGAGCAATTATAAGCCCGGGCAATCTGGGCCTTAGAGACCGCTTTGCCTGCCTGTAATGACAGCGTTTTCGAGCAAGTGTGATGAAAAACTATATTATCAGCCTGTAACAAGAAACACGGAAAAAACCGACTTTCCTATCCAATGTGGGCTATACTTTTAGAAAATCTAATTTTAATTTTCAGTTTAGGGTTATTTTTATAATATTATGCACCAAATATCTAGTGCAATGAATAAAGTAAGTACCTATTCCTAGTACCAAATACCGGTATCAAAAGAGCACAAAACAATATACTGAGCTTTTATCCTATCACGCCGTTTCCTTGACATTACACGTCCTAGTATCGCAATACGAATACAAAAGGTTGCATTGGCTAATCTGTGGCACGAGCTCAGTGACAGAATGTGTCAAATGTCATTTGGCACCTAACTATACTTTTGAATTGTCTATGACCTATGACACGTATTAATTATGTCGTGGAAGATACGTGCTTGGATGGATATTTTGATGCAAGTAGGTAGATACAAAACAATACAATATATCTATTCAATATATATAAATTGAACACCACACATTGAAGGAACAGTACATACCTAATGTAATTACACAAAAGGTATGGCATACAGCAAGCGGTTTTATCCCTTAATTCCAGACAACCTTTGGATAGTGGAGATGAAGGAAAACAAACTAGGTTGGTAGGCGGTGCTCTGTACTAAGATATGCAGAAGAAACAAACACAAAATGTAATAAGCATACGTATAAATAGATAACAGCCAAATAAATTTAAATATGTAATCATTTATCCAAGAAAAGAAAAGCAGTATTTATATCAGACAAGTGACAAATAATGTTCCTTAACCTTCTTCTTAAGCACTGAAAGAGATTTGGCTAGTCTAAAGTCAACAGGTAGAGAGTTCCAATTCCAAAGCAGTTTAGCTTGGAATGTAAAACATTTACCAAAAAATTTAGAGGAGGAAGGAGGCACAGACGGTAGGTAGTAGATGTAGGTAGTTCTTTTTAAATACCTATCTACTTTTACGTTGTGTCACTGAAACATGAGACGTCAATCTTGCCGTGTTTTTATAATTTGTTTTAGACTAGCTACTGCCCGCGAATTCGTCCGTGGAATGGGGGCTATCGCGTGTGAATTTGCCACTAGAGGCGCTAGTGTCGCGTGAGGTCCAATAACATTCACTTTTTACTGGTTTTGGCGGGCTTCGTGACATAAATTATAAATTTCTTTAATTTACCTGTTAAAAAGTGATCTCCTTCGTGAAATTACAGCAAATATGGATTATTTGGCGATGAATGTAAGAGCTTTGAAAAAGATTTTTTTCCCAAACAAAACGGAACTGCACAACATTGCGGCATAGCTACTCGATATGATGATAGTTATTTATAATTAATAAACTTAATGAGATTCAAGATTGAAAACTTTGTTTCGGCGCCGATCTTATAAAGTCGCCTTTGACACCTATGCCTCTGGACCTTAGTCAACAGTGGCGCCAACTGGTGAGCAAAGAAACGATAGTACCCATTCGGTTATATATATCCGAGCGACCTACACGCGTGAAGGGTTAGAACAGACAGAGTTACTTTCAAATTTTTATTATTAGTATGGTATATGGTATTGTGGTGTGCCACTGTCTTTACGGTATACCACTAGTAGATACCTACGATGTTAATGCAAAATGTACACTTACATTAGTAAAATGCGGGTAAATTTACTACTATAGATAAGATAAGGGACCTTTTAGGTACTAAAGTGCTGTTTGAAATTTTAATATAAGAGTTTGTGTGTTGTTGTTATTCTAACACAAATGTATTCGTTATCGCCCTATATTTTTTATAATTAATAATCGACATGATTAAATAAAGGTAGGTTGATTCAAACCGTTCGTTTAAGTTAACGTTAACGTTAAATATTATGGGACAAATAACGTTTTTGTATGAAATGACAGCTCGGCGGCCATATTTAACGACCAGGAGCCCGTCAACTGTGCTTGAATCAACGCACCATAAAACTCACACTTTATATGACGACGCACATTCTAACTAGCTGATACTTTACATAATCTGCCTTAAAAATGCTTAAATTTTTTTTTAAACGGCTTGTTTTTTTTTTAATTGATCCTTCAACTGACTGGAGCTAATAAGTAAGGAAATAGGTAGTAAATGTCGATACCCTAAGAAACATTGATAGTGACGTATAACGCGCAAAAATGATGTTCTGATATTTAAAAAAAACAATGCACGTCGTCTAAATGATTTAGAGGAATCGCTCCTCTTTTACAAGTGATCCTGATTGATTCATTGTATCATCGACACTGGCGAACTCAGACTTCCTATTGTGATCAAAAGGTCAAGTGAGGTAAAAACCTTTGTCTATA
Source organism: Aethes cnicana (assembly GCA_963971205.1). Lineage (NCBI taxonomy): Eukaryota > Metazoa > Arthropoda > Insecta > Lepidoptera > Tortricidae > Aethes > Aethes cnicana. The sequence goes on from OZ020292.1 coordinate 8,426,003, forward strand.
GGATACTCGTTTACTGGCCATGCGTCAGCGGATCTCGATTTTCTTATTAAAATGACTACGATTAGCATGATTTTTTTCATTTAAATAGTAGTATGAACTACGTTGAATGTTTTTAAATGGAAATGGATAAAATATGCGAAAAATTATGTTGCGTCATCATGTAGGCTGATAATAAATAGCAAGAACCAAAATATGGAAAAAAAAATGATTCTGTACTCTTCACAAGCCTCTTCTTATAACGATATCTATTAGGTAAGATACTAAGAATAAATTATTTTATACCTAATTAATTAATTTCATCGGATGGAAGTACTTAACTATTAGAGCGCAAAAATTGCAATTAATAGTAGTAGGTAGGTCCCAGACTGAAATATAAAATCTTCATTGAAACATTGATGACTTTGCCTAATCCCGATGTGACACTATTTGAAAATGGCCGAGCCACAGCGTAGGTAATAAGTAAGTTTAAGAACAGTAGGTCAGCAGTAAAGCGGAATAAACTCACCTTTTCAACATACTTCACCTATTTAATTGTTAAGCGAGGTAGCTACACCGGTTTAGTTGTTACCTTTGTTTTCAACTTAGTTTTTTTTTAGTTTTGAAATTTGGAATTCGTTGTGAAAAGTTAGGTAGGTACCTAATAGAATTAAATGTTATCAATGGCGTCATGGCGGACATCATTATTTGTTTTCTTCGAAAAAAAACTAATAGAAGAAAAAGAACCAAAATGTCCTTCCTGAAAAAGCATTTGGTTTTTTCCAGATATTTCAACCCTAGAGGAGATGGAGAAAGAGTGGTACCGAGCTGCCTACGCCTGCGTGTTTACAATCGCTTTGCCCCGTCTCTTCTCTCAACTCCCCACGAATGCTGTATTTGCACGTTGACCGACTGTATGCTCTATTAGACTGTGACTGAGCTGTCAAAGTACACCTTATCGCAATCGGGATAAGCGGTGATTATCCGACTTTCGAGATAGACAGATACATGTCATAAAGAGCTTAAGGAGTTAGAGGAGCTTCGGATATGAGGTCAAATATGACGTTTTGTTTCTAAGTGGCCTCAGTCAAAATAAAGTGATCAGAGGTTTCTTTTCGATTTTTCTACAAATGCATTTTTGCCTTCAGATTTTTTTCTCAAGCTGAAAACAAGGTCTATTGCCAAGTGATGGAAAAATCGTAAGTAGGTAACTCATGGGATGCGATGCAGAAAAAATAGTACTTACCTAGCTTTAATCAATTAGGGATAGCCATTGCAACAGAAACTAGTGATAGTAGGTAGTTAGGTTACTTTATGATATAATATAGTATTTATGTATGTATGTTATTGGAGCAGCAATAGGCACGGCATTAAGTTGGTGCAGGAAGTCACCTCGGAACGACCTCCAATCTACTAGGTACTACGTCAATCTGGTTATGGAGAAAATTGATTACATTTGTTTGAAAATAAAGTGAAGTTATGGAATGAGTTTTAATATTAATGGATGCACTTCATGCACTGTCAAAAATACCAATTTTATTAAATTTATTAATATTAACACGACTAGCTTTTGTGTTTTACTGTAGTAGGTAGGTAGGAGTAGAACCCTTGCCACAATATTGTTTACATTGTGTGGAAAACGAGGCAATTTGGTTCTAATTATCGAACAAGCCTCAAGGTGTTGCCATATCGATCTATGGAAGCCCCTATTTGGCTATGCTAATGATCCACTAACCATGCGCGGGAGTGAAACAGCGCTTTAACGTGTTGAATACCGTATACATAAATATGAGTATATTTATACTGCTTTTGATAATAAGCATGTTGACAGCATTTTTTCAGTCATCTTCCCTATTAAACATTGTTTTATTAAAAATGTCGGTATTTGGATGTAGCGCTTAACATATATGTTGATTACGAAAGGCCTTAAACACCACACAGAGACACACAACAGCTATGATTATATTTATAACCAATATGCGTTCTTATTAGATAGACATAACTAAATATTTTTTTTTTATCTTGTGGTCTACTCCTACATTACAATGAACTATGTATAATGATTTTCTACCGGTATTGTGACATAAAATTCCTAAAAATATGCCTTGAATAATATCAAGTATTCATTATAAGGACGTGTTGAATAATAATGAACGCAATTATACTCGACAAAATGCATTTAAATAGGTAACAAATGTCAGTACGAGATACCTAATCGACAAGGTGCGGCGTAGAATTTAAAACAGAAACAGCCTTTGGATTTCCCCGTCATATATGCCGTTTTCCGGGTTCAATCGCTTCAAAAGTTCAAATCATCATTTTTTTCTAGAAGAAATAAGTAACTAAAGTATTGTTGTTCCTTTCTGGGCCTATATTCGAAGTCTTAAATATTCCTATTTAATACTTCGAATATAGGCCCTGTACGTACCTAATATAATTTGTAAATCCAAAAAAAAAACAAGTAGGTATATTTGAGACGTACGGAAATTGCAAATCGATATTTGAAACGATTGAGAAAATCCTGCTTTTTTTATTCAAGACAATAATGTTTTCTTTTTACGCACGTCAGTATAAATATTTATATTTATACTGACGTGCGTAAAAAGAAAACTAAATATTTAATAAATATAAATGCACATTACTACCGCAATTCAATCAATCTAATCATTTATTGAGCAAATTGGCCATATTTGGGTACTTTTACACGTCAGTTTTTTTACGTTTTAATTTTAACAGATAAAATGGAAAAAAATCCAAAATGGCACTGGTTTGTGACTACTACTCTTATGGGCAGGACTGACAGTAATTGAGTAGATTTACTGTCAGTCAAGCCCATAAAAACAATTAACCCGCTCAGTATAATCACATAAACAAAATAGCATCGTGCTTCAAAACATTCACTCTTAATCTGACATAATTATAAATAAGTTAATCCGTTTTACGTACTTATAATAAACGAAAAGAAACAAATCAATCACAATCAAAATAAAAACGTAATCTTAACGAAATCACAAAAAAAACACCTCTCAACACATCAACCAGAATAAATCACATAACATTTCATTCACAAAACAAAGAAAATGCCAAAAAAACTCGTCGTTCTCGTAATTCGAAACATCTACAAATCGCGATCTACAAATAAAGCGAACAAAAAGCACGTACCGTAGCATGCGCACAGGCACCGCGCGGGGACTGATCCATGATCGCTCGACTCCGCTTTGACCTTCGCCTTAAGTTCACTATTTGGTGCAAGTTGAACGAGGAATGTGACGTTCACTTAAGAGGGTTTATCCCGAAAGTTGGCTACGTCGCATATAGCTGTCAAATGCTTCGCTATTTTTATTAATTTCTCAATATTACTGAATTAAAAAAAGTTTTCATTCTATGGTTGAAAGACGCGTCTCGTTTTACATTTGATGGTTAGGCATTCAAATGATAAGATTACATTAAAATGCGATGGAAAGTTTGCAAAGGATATAGTACTTCTATAATCCTACAAATTTCGTGTTCCTATGATAATTGTTGCAATCCACACTTAATGTTTTATTCAAACATAGAGCGAAAATTCATGTTTCATTCAGTAATATTCAGAAATTAATGAAAACAGCAAAATATTTGACAGCTATTGTGACGTTGCCAACTTTCGGAGTAAACCCTCTTAAGGAAATATGGATAAGGTATCGCACTTTATTCTAATCTTTCGTTGTGAAGTTTAGTATCTAATATACTAAACTTCACAACGAAAGATTAGCCTTTTTTTTAACAGACTTCAAAAAAAAGAGGAGGTTCTCAATTTATGCGCAAGTTATTTTTGTATGGATTTTACGTAGCTATGGGTGAAAAATGACAATGTGCTCGATTTTTTTTTATAATAACGGAAAATCTACGCCACGGAAAATTCTCAGATTTTTTTCTCTTATTACGGAAGGTTATTCCTATCCATAAAAAAATAATTAAGCACTTTGTCATTTTTCACCCATAGCCAATTAGGAATCTATTGTTTGTTGGAATTTGAGGACTCTACTTTTAATCGAAAGGTGTTTAGTTCTGATATGGTTTTGATGATGGGATGGGGAAATATAAGTAGCTTCCCTCCGCGACTTCCTTTGCGTGAAATTCTCCACGAAACGAAAGTGTTTTCCGGGATAAGATGGAGCAATATGTCCTTCCCGGGGACTCAAACTATCTGCATTAGCATTGGTACCAAAGGGTCTAGCCGCAATCCTATAGTGAAACTGCCCCTGGCTGAAATGTATACCTTTCTTAGAAGCGTTAATTGGTCTTATTATAAGATATCATTTTACAATATTTCAAGACTGGATTCCCCTTGGTTTGGAGAAAAAAAAAAATCTTTTTTAATTTTTCTAAGCTAAACTAATGGTTAGATTTCTTTGAAATTCGGATTATACATGGCACTAATAGCAATACATTTTCAAAAAAAAAACAAGGTTCTAACTTATTTACATAATTTATAAATGTGTTTAAAAATAACACAGCGTTATTGGAACGCGTGTTCGAAATTCAAATTCCAAATATGTTCGCAATTCAAATGTATAAAAATTCTGGCCAGGGAAAATTTTTGTGTGATGAGTATGGCTATGTGTTCTTTGGTCTTTTTCGGTCGTTTTTTATGTATTTTATTTATGCATGTAAGTATTTTTCTATACATGTATAAGTACCGTCGCCTAGTACTAGCATCATGTCACATAGTACAAGCTTTGCTTAGCCTAGGACTAGCTTAATTTGCGTAAGATTGTCTCCAAATATTTATATTACTATTACCTCCTAATGGTCGTAAGACGAATGGCCTGCATTAGTAAGACATTTTTACCTTGTTGCCACAAATGGATTTTTATGAAAAAAATATATTTCATACAATATTGTATTGTGCATTACATACCTAAAAATTGAGGTTGTCGCTCTCTTGTAAATAATAATAAAAAAATAAAAAAAAAATAAAAAAAAAATTTTTAGGCCTTTGTAAATAAGTTAGAACCTTGTTTTTTTTTTTGAAAATGTATTGCTATTAGTGCCATTTATAATCCGAATTTCAAAGAAATCTAACCATTAGTTTAGCTTAGAAAAATTAAAAAAGATTTTTTTTTTTTTTTTATCCAAACCAAGGGGAATCCAGACTTGAAATATTGTAAAATGATATCTTATAATAAGACCATTTAATGCTTCTAAGAAAGGTATACATTTCAGCCAGGGGCAGTTTCACTATAGGATTGCGGCTAGACCCTTTTGTCTAAATTAGTCCAGCGGTTTAAGCATGAAGAGGTAACTTACACACAGACGGACAAACAGAGTTAAAGGTAGGTACTTTCAAATTTATAATAATTATCTAGTACTTACTTATGTTTAACGCAAGAAATGTTGACGAGTGTTCGAATTTTCTAAAAATTGGTTGACTGCAAACTAGGTCCCAACTAATATCATCAAAATATCAAACTGAAAGTCGTTTACTTCTGAATCGAGAAGCCTATTTAAGACGGGTGCCCTCTATTTGGCATAATTATTTTTGTCCGAAACTGTTTACGCATAACAGGCTTCGCATAATTTATCTACGCCGAATCTTGACTTTGCCGAATTTTTATTAAGCATAATTCTTTATTGGCCGAATGGGTGTTTAGCCGAATATTGTGTTGGCATAATGTTGACTTGGCCGAATTTTATTATGCATAATATTGTTTGGCATACTAGTAATTTACCAGAATTTGGATAGGCCGAAATATTGTCCAAATTTATGTCCGAAATAACAAATTATGTAGGGACGGTGTGCGCGGTAACACCCAAAGTTTGGAGCAAAGCCGACTCCCATAGGTTAGGTTAGGGTATTTTTTATATAAGTAAACGAAATTATAAGTTAGTAAAAATCCCCTTCCCCCAATATCATGATTGAAGTTATACAGGATACTCATTTAATTAAATCGACGAGAATAAAGTTATGCGAAAGTAGTTTTCGGCGTAACGAATTTCGGCGAAAGTAATTTTCTGCCTAAACAATATTCGAAATTCGAAAATTATGCGTGAAAACCATTCGGCGTAAATAGATTATGCGTAATAGAATTCGACGAAAGATCGTTATGCGAGTTTTGTTTCGGCGTAAACACTATTATGCATATACTAATTATGCAAAATCGAATTCTGCCAAAAAAAAAATGCGTAAACAAGGGGAACCATTTAAGACAGCCAAACATAACTAGGTCAGGAATTAATAGAAATATCGACTTAATTTTTCACACTAAATTTTCCTCTCACTTAATTGTCCATCAAGAATGAGAGAGAAAATAGAGTAGGTATTTTACGAGTCCAAGGATAGGCTCGCCATTTCCTTTGATTAAATTTGGACATCCCTCGGGAACGAAAGAAGTGCGGAACAGCCGTCATCCTCCGGGAGATTTTAGACAATATTGGCTTGGATCCACCGCTCCATACATACACTCTTAGAAAAATTGTCGACACATATATCTTTAGGTCATTTCAAATGAGGATTGATGGAACTATATAAATCAAGGTTCGTGTGATACACTCAACAGCAATGAAAACGGGTCACTGTGTATAGGATTTAAGTACCATAAAAAGTGACCCGTTTTCATTGTTGTTGAGTGTATAATAATTCATTTAAATAAACAGATTTTCTTTTATGTTTGACGCCTGACCTGGCATTGAAAAATAATTATGACAGTTGAAAATATAACTGGCCAGCGATAAATCTGCGAAAAAACGAAACTTTTGCCATTAACGGCCATAGAACAACAATTTCAGTGCCATGCAGACCCACGATGCAAATCCATCGTATTGATCATTTGCCAGGGACTTTGGAACTGAAAACGTTGCAACATTAGAGCAGAAAGAACATTTGAATCTGAGGTTGCAACTCATGTAAGGTCAATCTTACTATAAGGTCGCCGTCTGCAGATCAATAAAACTGCCAAAACTCGAACAGCTGGCGGCGGCCCGGGAAGTCTACGCGCGTGCGTGCTCCGGGGTTGCCAGTGGGAAATAGCAAGAAACATGGGATATTTTTTCATTTCCGAGGATAAGTAGCTTCGGTCTCGCTATTTTTGCGGTAGATTTTGGCTGTGAATTTTGTATAAATGAATTCACATGCTTAGGTACTTTGTCAGCATAAACATCATTGTAGGTAATTATAGTTACTTACACAAAAACTGAAAGTCTAGTAGCAAATTTAACGTTAGAGACGAGCTGAGGATTCGTAATGGAAATAACTTTCATGTTCGATCTAAAACAAATGCTAATTAATTCGTCAGTGCTGAAGCCTGGGACTCGAAAATATTCGTACTACGGAAAGCCCATATGCACGTGACACATTTCATCAATTTCAGCAAATTTCCACCTTTGTTCTTGTAACACCGTTCTAAACGTCAAACACGCTAAATATGGAGCGAATTTCCTCCAAATTATTTTCCATTTCGATTTATTTATGAATGAAAACGCGGTTCTAATGACATAAAATCCAATTGAAATATCAACTCGCTTTATAATAATACATTTATAGATATAAACACAAGTGTACAATGTAGTTATTCTGAATGTTTAACATAGTGTTTAAGGTGTTGTAATTGTTAATAGCGGTTGTTGTTGTGTTAGTTGTTGTAATCGCTGTTGAAAATAGTCTTCCGTATTAGTGTTGTATCTTGTTGACTTAGATTTGTGCCTAAGAGTTGTGCAATAGGTTGTGTACTAAAATAGAAGATATCAGTGTTTTACTTAAAGGTAAGAACCCTTATAATATTACATGTAGTTTTAATTACCTAATTAAAGAATAGCTCCATTTACTCACGTCCAAGGTAAAATAGACCAACACAAACTCCATCTACGAATGTCAATTACATGTCCATCTCGTTCGTCGAAAATTTCGATGTTTTAATAAAAATGATTAGGTCAGTAGATTAAAATCAAAACAATACATTTTAAAAAGTCTTGCGTTTAGTGACTGAGTGTCTGACTGCGTGAGTGACTGACAGAAAACGTACAGCCAATATTATTTGTCATGTCATAGAAAGCTGAAGTTTACACGTAGATCCTAGCGGAGTGAGGGCGAGAACTAAGGAAGCGTTTAGGTACCGAATAGGTATCCTACAGAAAGGGAAAAAATGGGACCTACGCAGATTATATTTATTTAGGATTTTAAGTAATATACAAAATGACGAAACTTGCAGGCCTCACTTCATTAATTTAAACATCCTAACGTTAACCTCCTTATATATTCTTGAAACATGCAAGTTCGTGAGAAAGCACCCGGATCTGTATACTCTAGCTCAAAACGTTTACAAAGGAACCCGCAATCAGCGACACGAGAATAAACTTCAACTAACCACGGCAGTCAAACTTAAAATGTTCGCCAAGGGACCATATGCCATGTCGATCAAAATTTATAATAATTTGCCAAAAGATATACTAGCGGTGGAAAAGTACATTGTTTTTGTTAAAAAATTAAGGAAATATTTAATATTAAACTGTTTTTATACCCTTGACGAATTTATAAATAAATTATAAAATAGTGTAAAATAATAAGTATAACTAATGCAGGAATATATATTTATTTTAAAATTGTTTAATGACATACACGAATATTTATTTTAAAATTGTATACTAATGAGTTTTTTCTTTTGTTTTATGTTTCTGAGTAATATGTACAGGATTAGGTTTTAAGTGTAGTCTTAAGTATTGCTCCGCCCTAGCAGGGTCCATGCCCGTACTATAAGGTCTTGTTCCATCTGTACCTACCTACTATGTAATACCATGGAAGCTTCAATAAATGAATATGAATATGAATATGAATATGAATATGAATATTTTAACGTGAGAGACGGCTATTATCAATAGTAGGTACTTGTCTAGTATTGTATTGTACTTAGCGTAGCTCCTGGCTCTGGAGGTGGCAGTCACGACGATCTTGCGTGAAGTCGTAATTTAGCTATTTCAATACTTTGCTAAATTAAGTTAAAACTCTCAGAACTGTCCCTCACACTGCCCTAACCTGCCCTAAGTTAAAAACCTATAAATAAAATCAATTTGTTGTAATAGGTAAAGCGTCTTTCATTGTGGCTTCAACCACTGAAAAATATCAAGGAATTAAAAACAAATTCTTAGAAATCCTAATTTGAAAGATGTGTCAGCTAACCATTGTACTACCTGCCTAGCTTTCACACTACTCATATTCAAGGAGTGTCAAACGGAACTTGTAGAAATTACCTTGGCTCGGTGTAATCCACCCTGCCCGGTGCCAAGCCAATGTAGATAGACTAAGCCAAGTCAATCCAGATTTAGTTAGATTAACCGTCTGCAGTTCAGATCTAAGGATGGAAGTAACACCATAAGGAAATAGTTTCTTTTGATAGCGCAAAAGCTTTCTATAGGTGACATTTCTGCGATATTTTAGGGAAGCTTTGCGTATAAGAAGATTCTGGAGGGTAATAAATGTACTTAGTAAATGTTAAAACGAGACTATTGTTAGGAATTCAGTTCGCTTGACACCACAGGCCGCTCTTCACGAGATATAATTCCATGTCCCCTATCCTCCCTTATCCCATACGCCTTATCCTCCTCCCCTTTCAAGATATGTAACGCATTGGTGACGCCTCTGGTGTAACAAATGCCTATAGGCGGCGGTGACCACTTACCTCCATCTTTTTACATGAAAAAAAAACAAGAGCTCTTGTCTTGTTCGCATCAACTAAATAGGTAGTTGAATGACTGGTAAATATCAAACGATGACTTAGAACGGTATAAAGCTGGTCTGTATGGCAAACGACAGGAAAATTCACGGATATTTACCTATTTCGGCTGAATGGTATGATGATGATGAAATTGACCACCTAGATATGTAGGTACCTTAGACATTCCAAATCACTAAAATACTCTTTGGTAACAAATTTTTCATCAATTCTCGAGAATTTTCTCCCTTATTTCCCTACAAATAAGTACTTTTACCATGCAAATCCACTAAAAAGTATTTGTATTTGGTGTTTACATAAATGTTCACTCGCTTATAGGTATTGCCCGATAAAGTGCTCATCCATTTCCTAGCCCTTAACACGATTAAGCTCTAATTGCCTAGGGCGAGACTCCGGCTAACGAGCTATCGACCTCCGACTTGACCTATATCTGCTGCATCATTACTTAGATTTCAATGAAAATGACTTTTCAACCTTTCGAGGAAGGTCTTAAGACATTTCTTTATCGAAATCTGTAGGTTGATCGTTAAGACCTCAACAAAAAATATGATGGCGAAATTCATTTCGGTCTAATCTTCTCAACCTTTGGTTTTGACAAAGGGCCATAACAGTTGCTTTACAATGGCCGATCCAGTAGTGGGGGCTGCCGGGCCCAATCCCCCCAAAATGGTTTATGTTTTATCGTGACAAAATGGAAAAAAAAACTCGATACACCCTTGAGTCAGCTGGGTCAAGCTGCCCTCCACCGAACAAAAATCCTCCGCCACAGTTGCTTAGATCCGACATTTTGCTGTAGCATCAAGCAGCAAGTTCGATGCACAGGTTTGGTCAACAATATGTGAATTTGAAGGCTGAAGTGAAGTATATTTTACGAATCAAGTCTATTTATACGCAACAAAACAAGTGAAATTCGAGGTAACACTAGGAGAACGACGCAGAATCAAATCGACCACGAACCAGGGGAGGGAAAGATGATGTCATCCATTGATATTCCACTGCATCGTTAAATTTTTGGTTGTAAGTATATGCCTTTTACGAATTCGGTTAAGGATTGCATATAGAGTTTGTTTAAAAAGTTTAACCTCCATTTAATAGCCGTCAGTGGTTCATTTGGCTTTGATCAATACCTTATACAGATCTTCTACTATCTAACGTCCCGCACCTTCTCATTTAAAACTCTTCAATGTATTTAAAATGTATAAATGTATGTAAAAGGCACCACCAACACTCTCAACACATGCGTGCGTGCTGAGACAGCCATCAACTATGCGTTGAGAGTGTGGGTGGTGCTTTTTAAATAATAATAAAAAATTGAAGCGTTTTGAAATGTGAAGGCGCGGGACTTTAGATAGTAGAATATCTCTACCAAGCAGAGAAACGTTACCGGAAACAAGTCTGCATGACTGATTCAAACATGACGGACAATCCAACATTGTAACTTGTCCAAAGTTCGTGCCAATCAAAATTAAACCTCGAATCAAAACTTGACGATTCAAGAGAACTTCTCCATCGTTAGTGTGAAGCCCGAAACTTCTACAATTTACGTTTGACATAACTTCGTTAACGAGACGGAACTTTGTGACGACAACCGTTATGATAAGGCTCTTGATGTTGCTGTTTGGACTTTGTTACAATTTCTAGCACATTTGCATTGTTTTCAACCATTATTCTTAGTACCTGCCAAACCGCGAGAAATGTCTTCATAAACCGATCTTAAAATAGCGATTGTAAAAGTGTTTCAATGTCCAATAGTTGTCTTCTTGTGTGAAAAAGGTCATCTCAATCCTATCTCCCCAAGCAATGCGTCTAGGAAACGCTGGTAATGGCGCTATATAAATGATTGAATCTTGAATATAAGTTGTCTCTGTGACCAATCGAATCGAAAAAAATTTTTACTGCGTTACCGACCTTGATGATCAAAATTCAAATAAGTATGCCAGTGATTTCACCGGCCCTCTTACCCCCTTACCAGACAAAAAAAACTGTAGTGCGAACTGCTGTTTGGCGATATATCTTACATTCTTGCCTTTTTTTTAAGAAAATGATCTCAGTAACGGACCTAATGAATTGGACGAAATTTGCAAAAAAAATGAGGCATTTAATGGGTGCAAAAAGACATCCTAGCTAGTTCTCATATGTGGGATAAGTCATTTTAGCTATTTTCATGCGAGCGTAGCTAGATTACCAAGGTATCTATAGTTATGAAGGTACCATCAGGGTACTGAATTTCTACCTAAATAATAACTCAATCAAACAATGACAAAGGACCCAAATTGGATTCCATCCCTCGTGAATAAGATAAATTATAATAATGTAACCTTATTCAAATGTCTTCCAGAATCCATAATGCGGTACAAAAGGAGGACCTCCCAGGGAACCAGAAACGCAAGACACTGCGACAAGAAGTATACTATTCGTAAGTGATATTTTCATTATTGCCAAAGTTTTAATTGAGACCCACTACAATAGACATTGAGGAGGAATAATAGATATATTCGAAGAAATAACTGCTTAAAATAATTTATCGCTCCTTATATATGTATTTTTCGTAAACTATACCTATGTAAGTCTAAAATAAACTTAGGTAAGTACTTATAGGTACTTATATTGAAAAATTTTATGAAACAGAAAGGGTTACAGGTGCTTTAAACAACTTTTTATTTTTCGTTATTTCAAAAAGCTTTTACACAAAACCTAATAAACGTTATTTGATACCAGTTTATTTTCAACAAAGCTCACGTTGCGCAATATTTTTACATTTATCTTCCTCTTTTAGGCAGTTGAATCTTACAGGTTATGGGCCCACCTCGCGTATTCCTTACCTATTTATTCTTCTCTCGTGTATAGATAAAGCTAGCTCGTACAATAAACTCGTGCTATAAATAAATAAAGGCTATGTCCTTGTTTGTATTCGCCAGGAGGCAAAGTTGTGATGAAACGGGGCAGTAAACATTTGACTGCCGTAGTAAAACCACCGAGAGGCGGATGTAAAGGATCCCTAAATTAGACCTCTATCACACCAAAAGAATAATTGCCCACTGAAATTAGCATAATAATTGTTTTCATATTTGTAGTATCAATTAATGTTATCGGTTGCAGCACAACATAATTTTACAGAATTTTAAATCATAGATACAGATAGATACAAATAAAGTTTATGAAATTATCTTCAACTGGCTCGCGTTATACAGTCAAAATTGTAACAAAACATGTCCATGCGTTTATAATAGACTGATTAATCAAAGCCATCACTTAATTTTGAACCTTTTTTTATATAAAAAGGTTGACAAACAGGCAGACGGCCCACCTGGCGGTAAGTGGTCACATTGAATTTCGCACATAAGTAAACTTAGAGGTGCGAGCCGGAATCGAACCCTCGACCCTTTCCATGAGAGGCTGGTAGGTCGAACCACTAGGCCACCACGGCAGACGGTTATTCGCTATATTCGAGCAATAATTTAGTATTATTGCAAGGTTCTACCAATGTTTTATAAAAATGCTGCTGTTTACCTGCAACATCGTGCTAATACTTTCACAGCAGGCGCTTGGATTTTATGACAACGAGCGACACCAACAAAGTAACTTTTCCACCTTTAGCCTTTGTAATAAGGTTCAAAAGTGCATTCTAAAGATCAGTGTTCAATTCAATATTGCAGTGCTTCCGTGTAAGCCGGGGCTGAACAAAGGTTTTGTTACCGCCTTCTACCTTTATTGGGGTTTAACGTGAAACTGTGACTATACGGGAGACAGGCGAGGAAAGTTTACTGGCATTTTCAACCGATGAAAAAACGGAGGAGGTTCTCAATTCGACGTGAATATACGTATCGTTTTATGTATGACCACGCATAATTTCGTCAATTGTTAACCGATTTCTATGATTCTTTTTTTATTCGAAAGGTGGTACTTTCAAGGTAGTCCCATTTTAATTTGGTTCGGTTTTGACGATGGGATCCATGAAAAAATGAGGGAATTCCTCAAAATTTGTTAGCACGTGTATGATTTTGGTATCAGTTTCAAAGACTACATTGATATTTACGTCCCGTTGTACCCATGTTTGGACAATGCAGCCGAAAAAAAATGATTAAATAAATAAATAAAACCGACTTCAATCCATCTCCGACAGCCTGTGAAGTCGGTATTGTGAATCGACCCAAAGCTATGACAATCTTATAGTGAACTTGACACCGACTTCACAGGCTATCGGAGCTTAAGCATAAAATTTCAACAAAAAAATTTATCCAGCATTTAATTTGTGAACATCTACTGCTTTGTAATGTTAAAGAAGATATAATCTTGGTGATGTAACACGTTTAGACAGAAATCCTTTGATCCCCCATTTGACATTAATTTTCATTTTCGTCGTTTTTCACGGGCTACTAAACCACAATGTAATTTGAATATTGTTTTATGAATTCCGAAATACCTTTCCCATTAGGTGTGTAAAGTTTTGTTTTTGGTACAGTCGCCTTTAAATAAATTATATGTAGTGTAGAAGCGAACTAGGCGACCAATAAATATCTGAATGCAATCTTATCATCAAGACGGTAGTGTTTATGTTTAGATAATTATGGTCACCCTTGATCGCTTACATATTATTATATCTGTTAGCGACTGTAATAGCGTGGTAATAACTAAGCAATGACCTACACATCCGCACTGCCGCAAGTCCACAAGACTTTCCAAACGTCCACAAAAAGTTTCGCAAATTCTCTCGCGACTTATTAAAAAGGTAATCAGCCAAGTACCTCCTCCCTCCCCCTCAAGAATATAACTGCATGTAAATCAAAAAACCACCAAACTGCAGACCGCAGGTAGTATAACTATAAAATGAACCCAGAATTTCGGAGCAGCACTTAATATTCGTGAATATTAATTTACGCTTCACAAACCCCGACGTTATGTTCGCACAGATTGTGTTTTGCGCATATACTTATGAAGCCGCGCAGCTGTTGCATACAGATATCACCCACTGAAACTGTTTATATTATACTCGTAATGACATCAAACAAACAATTCACAATGGGGACGAGACGCAACTGCATATGTCGGGGCAGCGGGTAATTTTTGATGTGAAGCTCCAAATAAAACCCACTGTAACGCTTGCAAACTGTGTATATTGTCATTTTCCATAAGGTTTTGTAATTAAACTTTAGCAATAACACTTTTGGCGCGATCTCCACCAAGTTCTCTGACAATCTCCCTGTCATCCTTTATATGACACTTCTTTGACAGTTGTCAATGGCACGATCCGAAATGCATTGTAAATAAGGCTGCGTTCCGAATCGCGCTTAGAGCGCTCACAGCACCTTGCAGTCTTTTTCCTCTTACGACTCGACTTTCAAGAGGAAAAGAGATGCAAGGTGCTGTGAGCTGTGTGAGCGCGTTTCGGAACGCAGCCTAAGTAGGCAGATTGCAAACGTAAGGGACGGGTTCGGCAAATCTTTGGATATTTAACTATGACCAGGCTACCTGCGAGAAGAACCGCCCAGAAAGCAACTCGCAGTCGGTCTTTCTTATTACTCTCTCTCTTATTTATTTTATTATTATTATTTTAATATAGGTTGTAGGTCGAAAGTCTTCGACCAGTGTGTGTTGCCAGTGATGACTTATGGTTCCGAGACGTGGGCGCTTACGATGGGCCTCATAAGAAGGCTCAAGGTCACCCGGAGGGCAATGGAGAGGGCTATGCTCGGGGTTTCTCTGCGTGATAGAATCAGAAATGAGGATATCCGCAGTAGAACTAGGGTCACCGACATAGCCCGAAGAATTGCGAACCTTAAGTGGCAGTGGGCGGGGCACATTGCTCGCAGGACTGATGGCCGATGGAGCAAGAAAGTCCTGGAGTGGCGTCCGCGAACCGGTAGACGAGCTGTCGGTAGGCCTCCAACAAGATGGAGTGACGACCTTGTAAAGGTCGCGGGAACGCGGTGGATGCGAGTGGCACAGGACCGGTCTGAGTGGCGCGCCTTGGGGGAGGCCTATGTCCAGCAGTGGACGTCTATCGGCTGAAATGATGATGATGAATATAGGTTTGTACATTTAATTTGTCTTCATTTTACGACGCCGCAGCGTCACATACATTTAGAATATTTGATGTGAGCCGGTGAAATTTCTGGCACAGTAGGCATTCCATATTGGGCTTCAGGGTTCACACATTCGAGATCTTATGGTTTCCTAATGGAGATCATAGGATTTCGGTGTCCATGGGCCGCAGTGACCACTTACCATGAGGTTGGCTGTGCGCTCGTTTGCCTATACCACAGACATTAAAAAAAGAAAAAAATGACGTGTGGTTCGGACACGATGCAGTGACCAATGAGAGCTGTGTTTAGCTTGTTTGATTCGGCCTATCATAAATATCTAAGATAAACTATTCAAAGATTTTCCCAATAATTGCAGTGTTGCCGCAGTGGGGGTTTAGCCAACCCCCTGTCATGAATTATCAGAAGATGTATAGGGTATGAAGCCGTGGTGGCCTAGTGGTTCGACCTACCGCCTCCCATGCAGAGGGTCGGGGGTTCGATTCCGACTCGCACCCCTAAGTTTACTTAAGAGCGAAATTCAATATGAATGAATGTTTTCCTTCACCGAAAAGCACAGTGGTTAACCACTGTGCTTTTCGGTGAAGGAAAACATCGTGAGGAAACCTGCACGCATCTGCGAATTAATTCAAAGATGTGTATGAAGTCCCCAATCAGCACTGGGCCCGCGTGGGGACTATAGCCCAAACCCTCTCGTGATGGGAGGAGGCCTGTGCCCAGCAGTGGGACGCAAATAGGCTGTATTAGTAATAGTAGTATAGGGTACAAACCAGAGGGACACAGAAAAGGCTGCAATGGCAGCCTCCCCAGTGTCTTCATTAACAATAATCACAAATTCAGACGCGTAACAAATTCAATAAATTTTCCCAAACCCGTTAAAATTAAATCGCGCAAAACTTTCTAATTCCGCTCAAAGACATAACAGCGGGGTTCAGTCGGCTTTAATAAAATCGTCAGCTCGCAGAATTTACTTGACGGAGTCATCTCGAGTTAGCTACATTAATTAAAACTCGCCTTGCTTCATCGAACACCCCTACTTACTGCCACGGGGCGGACGCGGCCTATAAAAGCAAAATTTCGAACACAATTCGAATGAAGTGTCAATGTTTGCGTGCGAGGATGTCTTTGTGCGTGCGAGGACGCCTGTACACTTGTAAATGTATTGTACCTTTACGCGAGCCAATGATTCACTCACCATCTCCGGATGAAAGAGATGTAAGGGCGAGTTGGGCGCGAGTTGCGCGCTGGCTAGATTCAGGCGGGTGGTTCAGTGGCCATTCTGTATGTAGAGATCGTCTACTATCTAAAGTCCCGCACCAAAACGCTTATTTTTTAAAATTATTATTTAAAAAGCATCACGCCACTCTCATAGCATAGTTGATGGCTGTCTCAGCACGCACACATGTTATGTGTTGAGAGTGTTGGTGGTGCTTTTTAAATACATTGAAGCGTTTCGAAATGTGAAGGCGCGGGACTTTAGATAGTAGACGATCTCTAGTATTATTTAATATTCTGTGCTACTGTTTTAGGTTTAATAAAGGGACTGAAACGGGGATCTTCTGCGTGCCTACAGTCGAGTTCGTTCACAACGAATGGCAAGTCTTCAAATCTATACTAATAATAATATTTAAAAATAACTTTGTATAGGAATCAGCAATGTCGCTCCGATATGTACCGAAGAAATGCCTATCATATGTGTATTTTCTTGTATAATTCGCTACCAATTGAAATCAGGCAATTAAATGGCACAAAATTTGTTACAGCTCTCAGTAAATTTCTAGAAAATAATTGTTTTTATAATGTAAAAGAATTTATTGATTATAAAAATTAATGTTTTTTTTTTTTGTAAATGTTTAAAGATTTGCATGTCGATTCTTCGACAGAACATTCTAACCTAATATGATATGATGTTCTGGCAAATAAATGATTCTTCTTCTTCTTCTTCTTCTTCTTCTTCGTGGTGATACGAAGTTCACCGGGCCATCTAGTGCCAAATAAAGATAGGCAGTCCAATTTTTGTGAGAGAGAAAATTTACTCGTACAAACAATTCCAAGAAGAGCACTTTATTTATCCATCCGTGGGTCTCAGGGCGGGGTCAGCTATCTCACTTTACTTATCGGACGGCGTTTGGCCTTTGAGATTTTCTGATTCGGACTTTTGACGTCCCGAATAATAGTACATTACCTACTTATTGTCGTGGCCGGGAAAGTAGGTCTTTGCAGGCTGAGTACTGGTTTAAAGTGTACGATATGTACGAAGCCTGCAAAGCCTTTTACGTGCCGAGGCTTATATAGTGCTTTTCTCAAAAATGAAAAAAATAACCTTGATATTAGGTATTCATAATACAGCATTGACACGCACGCAAAGATAGTCAAGTACTTACAACAAGTCCAATGGAACGCCAGTCTTATTTCATATTCACCGATATTTGACTTTAACAGACACACTAACACGGCAAGTTAAAAACTCGCATGTAGATTTCTCGTTTTTTATAAAAATTAAAACCTTTTATTAATTTTTAAACCAAACTAGTAAACTATTTTCATGAAATTTAGCTAAATAAATCTGATACAAGACAAGAACTCCCGCTCTTTATGGATCGCTCTTTTTTTTAATTCCGTTCTGAAATACATTGCGCTGTTTCAGACACGGATAAAAACGTTTCGTTTCGCGTCAATTGACAGATACAGAACATGCAGACTTGGCTGTTTGGGAATACCTTCGCGTATTTATCAGTTTAAAAAAAAGTACCTGTACGATACTGAAATTTCATACAACATTCCCTGCGCTTATATCTGCCGCGAAAGTAATTTCATACAAATTTCCGGGGCATGTAATTGAGTTTTTTTTTTAAATTTTTGACTGATCGTCAATGACGCACTTCGCGGTCTGATAGAAAGCAGACAATGACGAGTTTCCCGGCCATTTTTGAGAAAAACAGGTTTATCCATATACGTAAATAATATAGACCCGGTCTAACGTACACGTAATATGTCCCCACGTTCTCGGTGTCCAATCCAAAGTTTTGTCACCGAGCATGCGTGACATAAAGCGTTTTAAAAAAAACTTTTTTTCGAAACTGTTTCTCAGTATGTAAAACCTCGTCTCGTTGTTAGAAAAATGTGCAACGACCCAGCTGTAGTGTCACGATACACGTTTAACTTTGGATTGGACACCAAGGAAGTGGGGACACACATGACATGTCCGTTAGGTCGGGTCCATACGAAGTATTATTTATGGTTATGGGTTTATCCGAGACGCGATAGGGAGATGTCTTTTCGATGCGATATTATATGTTTTATACATACATCACTTCGTGAACTCGAACAGATGCCCAGGCCAGTAATTAATAATGGTATGTACTCGTATGTGTAGTCAACAGGACGGACCTTGAATTAAGTCCAGCCACCGGCAAAGTTCACGTTGATGAATCTTACCCTGGTAAAATCCTGATTATACCGAACAAACCAAGAGCTTAAGGTGAGTTCCCGTGGTTAATCCTTAATAATTTTGCTACAGACTTTGTTATCAGAATTATTTTACTTTATCGCAGACATTTCAAAAACTTTTAACGAGTTTACCTAACTAAACTAAACATTTTGTTTCATTGTTTGGCCAAAGTTTGTTATTTTAATTATAATTGTGACAAATGTCTTGTATCTATGTAAATTTGGAAGCCGTGGTGGCCTAGTGGTTCGACCTACCGCCTCTCATGCAGAGGGTCGGGGGTTCGATTCCGGCTCGCACCTCTAAGTTTACTTATGTGCGAAATTCAATTTAAATTTACCACAGAGCTTTTCGGTGAAGGAAAACATCGTGAGGAAACCTGCATGCATCTGCGAAGTAATTCAAAGATGTGTGTGAAGTCCCCAATCCGCACTGGGCCCGCGTGGGGACTATAGCCCAAACCCTCTCGTGATGAGAGGAGGCCTGTGCCCAGCAGTGGGACGCAAATAGGCTGTAGTAGTAGTAGTAGTAGTATGTAAATTATTTTTAGGTTGCTTTTGTTAACTTTGTTTTGCTTTGTCAAGAGCAAACTATGATCACCAATCCAATAAGGTGACGCGATTTCATTGCTCTTAATTGTGGGTACCTACCCAAGTAACACATTAGCGACATATAGAGCTTATTTTATAGCCTTAGGTGCTACAAGGGTGCTACAATAGCCACCATTAACTGTTACAGCGATACAAAAGGCTTAATAGAGTTTACTACCACTAAAGAGCGTAAAGAGGGTCTATAAGAGAGTTATAATAAGCTTAAACTCGTATAACAGCGACTACAATCACTCTTGTGCAGGTTACGCAGTTAGTGCTATCGCTTTTAGCATGATATAACTCTTTAAGTTCTATAAAGGATATAATTTCGTGCTTTTAACCCTAACAGTGCTATAGTGGTGTCTACTAACTCCTTCAGGTCTATAACAGCGATAGAAGAGCGTCTGTTATCGCTATTATACAGTTGAAGCCTGCTACCTTACAGTCTATAGTGATTATTACCACCCTAAGCTCTAAAGAAGAGCTTTAGTTGTAGAAGAGTGCTAGCGAACTCTTTTGGAGTTAAAAATACTTATATAGCGCTTAAAGTGATATAAAACTCAATTATATCACTTTGGGTGCTACAAGAGAGATTTCTGGAACTGTTGTAGAGCCATGAGTGAGTTATAGCGCCTTTGTGCAGGTATAGGAGTTAAAAGCCACTCATTTGGCGGCCCATACAGGTCCGCCATTTCTATTGAAGTAATAAATAAATAAAATAATCTACATTACACACAAAACATTACAAATGACCTATAGAATTGTTAAATGTTTAAGTATATAGCATAGACACGGAATGCCGATGTTCTTTTATAAAGAAAATGAATCATTAAACTTATTTTTATCGGATATTTACATATTTGTAACAAATGCTCTACACCAATACATTTGTTATGATTCTGCAAAAAGCCACTAAAATGAAAGCCCTTTCAGAATTTGATAATAATATGTATAGTATTTCACAGTAAACTTACCTGCGCAATTGATTTCCTGTGGAATCACAAGCTCACTCACGAAATGTAAAGTACCTTAATTTAACTTCACTTTCAGCCATTAAATTATCACAAGACACTTTACAAATGCAACAAAACTATAAGCTGTCAAACTAAAATATTCTTCGATATAACCTTATGTATATATCGCCACTTTAAGAGTTCAAGGCGTTCATTTTGGAGTATTGTATCGCTTTCAGAGCTAGTAATCGCTGTTGTAGCGCCGTTGTAGAGCTTTAAGTGTTAGTAGTAGCTATTGTAGCGCCACTCTAGCACTAAGAGCGATAGTACCGCAACTCTGCCACTTTAAGCTTTAATTATGGAGTATTGTATCGCTTTAAGAGTTAGTGACCGCTTTTGTAGCGCCATTGTAGCGCTTTAAGTGTTAGTGGTTGCTATTGTAGCGCCGTTGTAGCACTTTAAGAGTTAGTGACCGCTTTTGTAGCGCCATTGTAGCGCTTGATAGTGGCCACTAACACTGTTATAGCGCTATTATAGCACTTAAGGCGCTAAAAAGTTATGCCAAAATGGCGCTATATCGGTGCTATATCGGCTTATAGCGCCGATATACCACCTATTCTAGCGCTCTTCTAACACTGTTAGAGTTAGTGACCGCCATAATACCACCCTTATAGCACTCAAAATTAACTCTTAGTGTTACTTGGGTAGGTAATGATCGTAGATGGGTAAGTATGTATGTGGATGAGATAATTCATCCGATTACCACTTTTCCGATCTCTGAAATCCTGACGGGAATACTCCAGCACGCGAAAAAAACCTTACCTTTCTTTTTCCCTGCCAGTTACACAAACACACTGGCTAGTAGCAGGCATGTAAGGAGCATTCGTATTTCGAATGACAACATTTGAAATACGAATGCTCTCTTTGTCTCCGGCCATGTTTATTCTGCGGCGCCAAGCAGACTGATTCTGTTTTTGGCTGTCACCCAACTGTGAGGTACCTTTCGGGCTTTTGTTTAACGCCTCTCTTTTACATGTTGCTGCCTGAGAATAAACAGGGCCTTTATAACATTGTGTGTGTTGTTTGAATTAATAGCTACCCTAAAAAGCTAGTGCATAAGGTAGGTTCGAATCCAAATGACAGAAAAATTATAAGTAAATGAAACATTTTGCCAGGTGGCCATGTATACAGTCAGATTCTAAGGGATATGAGAAAAGCTGGCACGTTTTTTGGTCAATGATGGGCTTATGAGAGGTTTAGGTAAGCATTAATGTACAGTCGAGTTCATTAATATATGATCACTTTTGGACCTTATTACAAGGGAGCAAGGTGTAAAAGTGTGTATATATTGGAGAACTCGACTGTACAACCTACGTGTATTGGAATTAATCCGTAACATTTTGAGTACTTAAGTGCTAGTTACTAGAGATTACAAACGTATCAGTACATAAACCCCAATTTCAACAAGATGCAATTTTTCTATTCACTTATAAGTACTAAAGTGTTCTAGTAAGTATTATTTAGCTTGTGCTTTTATCAAATAGTTAAAGATCAATTAAAGATGCTTTACATTATATTGCGAATTGGGTAAATCAGTAAGTACTTCCATACAAGGTTTTGACGCCCTGAGAGGCCTCAGTACCTATTCGTTTTGACATAATTATCTTTCTTCGGAACCATGCGACTCCATAACGAGCCCATTTCGTAAAACAATCGAAGAGACTGGCATCTTTTTAGCGTTCTACAATAGAAAATATGGAAACTTCCTTAACTTCCAACGCACAATCAACACAAAGGCTTATACAGAAAGCTCAAAAAGCTTTTTGCGTTTGAATTTCATCAGTTTTATTGTATATTATTTTCGGGGAAAAACAAAACGCTTTTGTTGTACAACCAAGAAAACAAGACCCGGCTCTGTTTGGAGTTGGGCACTAACTGTGGGTCATTTTAAATTGGAAAGTACGACAATTTACTGAATGAATGAAAAATCATTTTGAAAGTGCGAAATTGTTCACTCTTTGTTAGACGTTTAGAAGTAGGTACACCTTGATTAGACTTTAAAATTGTTGTATTATTTCACTTTTATAGTCAGTTCATTATAGTAGTATATGTAACTGCTACATAATAAAGGTCCTTAAAACACGAGTGAAGTTTTATGAAACGGGCCGTCAGGCGAGTATCATAATAATATCGCACGAGTGTTTTAAGGCCTAATTATGTACAGTTGCATACACAACTTTATCTACACTCATTTTATAAAACCTCTAAGATGCTTCGAAATGTCCACAATGGCGGCAATTCGAATACGTCAGTGTCTCACATTCGATTTTAAAAAGCATAGGCTGAATAGAGCCGACATTTGAATTTGGAACAAACTTTTGCTCCGTCTGACTGAAGAATATAGGCGGGTATTTGCTGTTCGAAGATGTTCGAAATTTGAATGCTATTAGACCATCGATTTTGATGGTCTAATACAGCTCTTAGAACATTTTCACACATAAGAAATCTGTTCTAACTAAACAGTTCATCTTAATGCTAGTCATAATTTGCGGTTTATGAACGCATCGTAGAGGGTTTATGATATGAGTGTAGATAAAAGTTGTAATGTATTTGAAAGTGCAGCTTCTCTGTAGATTCATATGGCGTAAAATCTGTCTGAGAGTCTTGTGGATTCAGCAATATCCATACTAATATTATAAATGTGAAAGTGTGTTTGTTTGTTTGTCCTTCCTTCACGTCGCAACGAGTAGACCGATTTGGATGAAATTTGGTATCGCGATAGTTTGAGACCCGGGCAATAACATAGGATAATTTTTATCCAGATATTTCAGCGGGAACGGTTTTTCCACGGGTCCATGTCCTTACCCAACTACTCGATCTACTCCATACCACAATACATTTAAATTGCTCCAGTGGTTTCAACGTGAACATTTAACAGACAGACAGATTACTATATGGATAGTATGGATTGACTTTTCAGACCACGTACGAAATAACACAAAAAACAACTTTACACCGCCAGCGCCATTCTAGCAAAAAGTGGAATCGTGTTAAGGCATAAAAGTTTCCCGAATAAATTTTCATTCCCAAGTTCCCTTCTATAACACGTTCGGTGTTTTAGACTCCCGTTACTTGGCCCATTGAATCTGGGATCTTTTTTCTCTTAGGGTGTGTGTTATCCTATCTACTCACGTAAGTAGTGTTAATTTTTTTTTTTTTCCGAAGTAATATTTTTTTACTTAGTTTTTACTAATTTTCCCTTAATAGCTGCTGGTAAGTTATCTAACTCCTACATATTACCCCACTCATATCCAATGTACGTAATCTCATTAGGATCTCGCTTTTCTAAGATCTTGATACTAAGTGGACATTTTGTATTAAATCGTTACCTCCAAGGTGACCTCAATAATTATATTTTCAATTAAGTAACACGTTTATTCTTAGGTAGGTAATTACTTACCAATAATGAACTAGAGATATTTTCATATCTTTCCTCGAAAATATACCCCGTACCGTTAATGAGCAAGCACTTAAGTAGATGATATATCGCGTCCAACGGATCAATTCGGACCATTTTCTCGTCCGCCGACCCATGTTCCTTCTCCAATTACAGGCCGCCGGTTACGGAGATCGTGATCGGAAAAACCCCCAATTGTCCAATTGGAATGTACCTATAAAATTTGGTTCAGTAGACAATTGAAAAGGCAATACTGAACGATGAATTATGCCATGTGGGAGCTCATTTCAAAAAGTACGCCGCAAGTGCTATATTAAATAAATTTAGTTTTAAATTAATAAGTGGGTTTATGGCGTCTTCAAATATTGAGGAACCTAAAAGAGTAAGAGAAGATTTCGAGTGTACTGAAATATTTGGCAGCAATTCATTGAAATTTTAAAGTATTTCGATTTTCTTGTCGGATGTAACTAAGATGCTTAAAAAAGAGGTTGAAAATAGCAAAGTAATCCAATAAGAGTGGTGGATTTCAATAAAATCACAGTTTCAAAAAGTGTCTCAGTAAACCGCAAACATGGCAACTAGGTACAGAAAAAAGTTGAATCACCCATCAACATCAAA
This sequence comes from Aethes cnicana, assembly GCA_963971205.1. Classification (NCBI taxonomy): domain Eukaryota; kingdom Metazoa; phylum Arthropoda; class Insecta; order Lepidoptera; family Tortricidae; genus Aethes; species Aethes cnicana. The sequence goes on from OZ020292.1 coordinate 8,450,790, forward strand.
AGCAATCAGAATGTTGACGGTTGTACGAAATTTCACGTAGGTAACTGATTACAGGGCCTTTAATCAGTCACGTTATTATGTTGTCTCCATTCAGACCCAATGACGACGTGACCCATATAGAACTTACGCGTGTAATGGGAACGTTAATTAGGACGGTCATCGTGACTGCCATTGGAGATATGGAATGCAAGGGTAGATATTACTAGAAACAGCCGTCGAGCCGAAGCGGCAGCCGACGCCCGAGAGCGCCTGAAAGTTAATGATGGTGAATAAATATAGCTGCCTGGGCTCGAGCTATGAGTTTGTGGCCTTCGGGGTGGAGACTATGGGGTCATGGGGCAAAGGGGCGCTGGGGCTCCACAGGGAGCTAGGGAAGCGCTTGAGGGAGGCAACGGGAGACCCTCGCGCCGGCAGCTTTCTCGCGCAAAGACTGGCTATTGCCATACAGCGAGGGAATGCTGCCTGCGTGATGGGAACACTTCCGAAAGGCCCTAATT